>JANAVB010040818.1:40262249-40689749 GCA_029216955.1 Iris pallida
TCACTGCCTCCCGGCCTTCACCTGCTGGCACACCAAGCATCTCGAAACGAACTGAGCCACCTCACGTTTCATGCCATACGACCAAACATGCTGTCTCAAGTCTATATACGTCTTGTTGGCTCCTGGATGCATAGAGTACTGAGAACGGTGCGCCTCCTGAAGAACCTCCTCCCAAAGTCCTTCGCTCGGCACGCACAATCTGGTACCATGCCTCAACGACCCATCATCTGCTATAGAGAATTCATCCAACAGTCCTGCCTGGACCTGCTCCCTGATGACTCTCAGAGCCTCATCCTCAAACTGAGCTGCCCTGACTCTGTCCATCAGCTCTGACTGTACCTGGAGACCCCACATCTGCGCCTCGAACCCTGGAACTATCACCTCTATGCCCAAGCTCTCCAGATCTGCCAGAAGGTGACGATCCATCGTCAAACACATGGCCACGGGATACCTGCTCAAAGCATCCGCGACCACATTGGCCTTTCCCGGATGGTACTGTAAGGATATATCAAAATCCTTCATCAGCTCTAACCATCATCTCTGCCTCATATTCAGCTCCTTCTGGGTAAACACGTACTTCAAGCTCTTGTGATCAGTATAGATCTCAACTCGCTCTCCGTACAGATAGTGTTTTCACAGCTTCAAAACAAAGATGACAGCTGCCAGCTCCAGATCATGGGTAGGATAGTTTCTTTCATGAGGACGTAACTGCCTAGATGCATAGGCAATCACCTTCCCGTGCTGCTGAAGCACACAACCCAAACCCCGTCCTAAAGCATCACTGTAGATCGTATAACCACCAGATCCAGATGGCAGCGTCAAGATAGGAGCTGTAGTCAACCTCGCCTTCAGCTCCTCGAAGGCGGCCTGGCACTCCTCGGACCAAACAAACTCCTCGTCCTTCCTGGTAAGGCAGGTCATCGGCTGGACAATCCTGGAAAAGTCCTGTACGAACCTCCGGTAATAACCTGCCAGACCCAGAAAACTCCGAACCTCAGCTACTGAGCTCGGCGTAGACCAGGACTCCACTGCAGAAATCTTCTTCGGATCTACTGAAATCCCCTCGCCAGAGACAACATGGCCTAGGAACTCCATGCGATCCAAGAAGAACTCGCACTTGGACAGCTTCCCATACAGCTGCTCCCTCCTGAGAGTGTCCAACACAATCCTCAGGTGCTCCTCGTGCTCCTCTGGTGTCTTCGAATAGATGAGAATGTCATCAATGAAGACCACCACGAACTTGTCAAGGTACTGATGAAATACCTTGTTCATCAAGTTCATGAATACCGTCGGGGCGTTGGTCAACCCAAACGACATGACGGTATACTCATACTGGCCATAGCGAGTCCGAAAGGTAGTCTTCGGAATGTCATCCTGCTTCACCTTCAGCTGATGGTACCCGGTACGCAAGTCGATCTTCGAGAACACCCTCGTCCCGCTCAACTAGTCGAATAAGTCATCAATCCTTGACAAATAATACTTGTTCTTGATGGTAAGGTTATTGAGCGCCCTGTAATCAATACACAGACGTACCATACCATCCTTCTTGGGGACGAAAAAAACTAGCGCACCCCAAGGTGAAGAACTAGATCGAATAAAGCCCTTGTCCTCTAGCTCGTCGACCTGTTTCTTCAGCTCCGCTAACTCACTATTGTTGATTCTATAGACGTGCTGGGAGATAGGCTCAGTGCCCGACACTAGGTCTATAGAAAACTCAACATCACGATCTGGCCGCATCCCGGGCAGCTCCTCGGAAAAGACATCCAAGAACTCAGCAATAAGTGGATGTGGCAACACCGGCCCCGCCAACAACGCTCCGCAGAATCCATCTCCCTACTCCAATGCACCCCTGGTGAACTCATACTTCGGCTCTCCCGGCGGCCTAAACAGAATCCTGCCCCCTCTGAAGTCGATGCTAGCGTGGTGCATGCTCAACCAATCCATACCGAGTACCACATCGTAACTCGGAAGTGGCATTACGAGCAAACACGCACTCAGCGTCCGGCCTCTCAAAGAAACTCTTCGCCCCTTGCAAACATTATTAACTAGGATGATGCCATTCCCAGTCATAATCTTTCAAGTCCTACCAAGATACTCAGCAATGATATTGTGCCTAAGAGCAAAAGAAACTGACACAAAACTGTGCGTAGCACCAGAATCAAACAAGGCTAAAGCTGGAAAAGAATCGAGCAGAATAGAACCTGCGACAACATCCGCAATAGGCTCCATCTCCTCGGCTGCAAGAGCAAAGGCTCTACCCTGACCACCCCGCTGCTGGTGGTGCTGAACAAACCGCTGCTACTGGGTCGGAAGTGGACCCCTCGGCTGCACTGCAGGTACTCTCGCCGGTGCCCCCTGAGCTGCTACCGCTCCACGGGCTACCCTGCGAGGGTTTGCAGGACAATCTCTCAACTGATGTCTAGTCTCCCCGCAATAGAGGCACAAGCCCAGCCTCTTCCGGCTGACCGCCGCAAGGAACCCCATGCTGTGCCCGCCTCTGCTGAGTGTGCTGCACCTGCTGAACCGGTGCTCTGGCCTGAACCTGCGGCTGGTGATGCTGGAAAGAACGATGCTGAAGCTGAGGGTGCTTAGCAGCCCCCGTGCTGCTAGTAGCCCCCGAGAAAAGATTACGCTCCCTCTTGGGCTTCAAGCCCCACTCCCGCTCTACCTTGCGGGCCTCCGCGTAGATCTGGGTATAAGTCTCATAGAAGGAGGGAATGAGGATCTTGATATCCCAAGTCAACCCCTCTCTGAAACGGCTTGCCCTGATCTCCGGGTCTCGAACCATGTACTCTACATATCGGCTCAAACGGCCGAACTCCACGGCGTACTCCTCCACAGATAAACTGCCATGCTGCAGATCCTGGAACTGCCGCACCAGGTCGATCTTGTCCGTGGGGAAAAAGAACTCCTTGAAAAGGAGCTTGAACTCTGCCCAAGTATGGCCCTCTCCAGCTAGGGCTGGCTCGTTTCTGAACCAGGTGCGTGCAATGTCTAGCAACTGCAAACCTACCGCCTCGACCTTCAGGTCGTCTGCCAGGCGTGAGGCCCTCATCTGCCGCTCGATATCCTCGAGCCAATCATCTGCATAGACCACACCCTCGGTCCCGCTAAAGTCACGGGGCCCGATCTTCTTGAAGTCCTGGATATCTCCGTACCTCGGTCGCGTCCCCGGATGCGGAGCCCTCTGCTCCACGGCTGCAAGGGCCAACTGATGGGCATCCTCCATTCCCTGACGCATTGCGTCTGTCTGCCTCTGCTGAGCCTCGGCCTGGGCTCTCTGAGTCTCCAGCATCTGCTGGAGGAAAGTAAGCATCTGCCCCATATCTGTAGGCAGAGGAGGTGGAGGTGGAAGTACGTCTACAACTGGCGGAGGAATCCGCTGCGCAGCAGGAGGAAGAGCACCCGCATCAACCACTGGTTCTGCGGCCGAAAAAGTCGTAGCAACCCTGGGGTCAGCCCACGTAACCAGCGGAGGCACGCCCCTAAGAGCTGCTGCTGCCAACACCCCGACTGCAGCAGGAGTGTCCGGATCAGGTCCGCGAGTCATAGCAGACCTCTCCGCGTCCGCGGAATCATGATGTTGGGACCTGGTCTGCACCATCCTGAGGATAGAAATAAAGACGATATCAATATGGCACAAGAAGGATTATATCAAAGGAGGACAGCTAGAAAATAGTAAATCAATATCAAAGACGGTAAGCAAGATAAGCAAGGAAAGAACCTACTGTGATTGAGCACTCTTAGCCTACTACCTCCTATGTGTAACACAGGCTCGTAGTCAACACTCTAAGACGAGTGCCGCCACGACATCGCACTAATTGTGACTTCAGGACCTGCATGGGCCACCACTAAAATGTGTCACGACCCGCACCCACTGTAAGGACACGTGTGCATAACAACGTCCAGCCCTCACCGTAAAAACGGCATGGAACGCTGTAGGTTTTCTACTCTAACAACAGTTTATATATATATCAAAAACCTGTCGAGAATATGGTCAACTTCGAACGGAGGACAAGCAATGAATATATATGAGTACTCAATTACAACTCTAAGATGATAAAGTAAAGACTGAAAGATAAAGACAACAAGACGATAAAATAATAACCTGTCAAGTCTAAACACAAATAATATACAAGTCCAAGTCTCTAATACAATCCATAATAATAACAGTCTCAAAAGTAGCTGGAGACAAGGTCCAGTATAAAAGACCTACTCTAACTAAGCAGTAGGTAAAGTCTCGTCAGGCGGAGCTAAGCCCTGCTGGACCAAAGTCTCCAAGTCTAAGCCCACTACGTCATCCGGACCATAGTAGGTACTGTAATCTCCCTCATCAGCATCTGTAATATTTTGTCAACATATCTAGTCAGGATGGAACGAGTACAATCTACTAACAACAGTTCACAAGATATGACAAAAGTTATAAGACTGTAAATAGAGTATACACAAGAAATCATGGAATGTACAGGTGAGTATCATGGCAAGGTAAGCTGTAAATCTAGAGCTAGAACAAGGCAAGTAAACTGATCATGGCATGTACAAGAATCAAGAATCATATATCTAGGTGTGTGAGTACTAGCTACAATATGTGCCCGGCTTGGGTCTGCACAAGGTCTACTGATCAGCCAATCCTACGTGGAGTGTAGGATTAGTAGCATTCAAGGTCTACAAGAATAAACAAGACGGATAATGACCACACATCTACACTAGTACTCCCCGTCCCCGACTGGTAGAGTATATCCAAGCAAGACACGTTACGACACGAGATTCTACGAGAAGGAAGCAAGTCTCCTCGAGAATCGGTGTCCATATACTGCACAAGAACTACAAGGGAGCTTGCACAAGATATACCAAGATAACGAGGAATAACATCTCATGTCGGGATCCATGAATACCAATCCGTGTGACCAATGTGTTGAGAACAAGCATATCTACACTAATTACATGAATTATAACAATCATCGTAAATTGGAAAAGTGTCAGAGAATGTACTCGCCTGTAATATGATAAGATATGTCAACGGGATCCAAAGCAGCGTCTCGAGGACCTATAGAGAACAAGACATATCAATACTATGTTTAGGAATTAAAGTCAAATCAAATTAAACCCTATTGAGTCATTCTAGGTCAAGACAAGCCTAGTTAGGGCAACCTTGGTCATAGGAGGACATTGGAAGTCAATCCGAATCAAACTAGATCGAAAGTTGACTTACAGTTGACTTTTGGTCAACGGGTCAACTCTGGTCAACTCTAGGTCAATTCTAGGTCAATGGTGACTAATAGTTGACTTTTGGTCAACTGTCCAAGTTTAATGAAATTTGGGACTAAATTGGGTAAAGTATTGACCCATAGTTGACTTTTGGTCTAAAAAGTCAACCGTGGTCAACCGAAGTCAAGACTAGGTCTAGGCGACTATTTCTAATCATTACCAATCTCTACAACCCATATCCAAGTCCATCTTGGACTTCTAAACCCGTATCTTGGCCGTAGGCCAATTTTCTAATTTACCCTTTTCTAAGGTAAATTTCTAGCCAAGGTGAAAACCAAGTTAGCCTACCTACGCTTGGTATTTTGACCCGTGCTCCCTAGGGTAGTAGGGTACTAGCCTATACATACGTTACCTACCAAGATACCAAGGTAAAGTGGACGTCTAGTCCATCTTACGGCCTATTGCCGATATCTTGAATATCTCGCGATACGCAATGGTACGGCGCGATACCGGCGTCCTACAACCCCGATTTCAACTCGGGAGCCTACCCGCAAAGTCTACTTCACGTATTCTAGGTCTCCCCCAAGTTTCATCTCATTCCGACACTCGGAGCTCCGTTTCACCCTCTAACTCAAAATCCTCTAAATTGTATTCCTACACTTCTACTTCTCATTCTAATTTCTATCATTCTAACTCTCTTCTCCTAATTCTTTCTATTCTTCTTCTTCTAATCCTATTTTCCTTTCCCTCATTCTCTTCTAATCCTCTTCTCATTTTTCTTCTTAACTCTTCTTCTAACTCTTTCTTCTAACTTCTTACTTTTCTAATCCTCTAATTTCTTCTAATCTTTCCTCTTCTCATTCTCTCCACTAATTCTTTCCTTTTAATTCTCTTCCTCTTATCTCATCTTAACTTCTTCTTAACTTTTCCTTCTTCTAATCTTATTCTTCTTAATCTATATACATCTATCTATATACATATATATATATATATATATATATATATATATATATATATATATATATATATATATATATATATATATATATATATATATATATATATATATATATATATATACATAAAGGGGGGTTTATAGGGGTTAAATGGGGGGTTTTATAGGTGCTAGGGGGGGGGGGGGACTGCTCTGCAGCTGCTGCCAATGCCTTGTTGCTGCTGCAGCTGCTGCTAGCTGCTGCATACTGCTTCTCCTACTGCTGCAGTTGCTCTTCTTCTCCCTCTTCATCTCTTCTAATTCTCCTCCTACTCTTCTATATATATATATATATATATATATATATATATATATATATATATATATATATATATATATATATTTTTTTTTTTTTTTTTTATATATATATATGTATTTATATATATGTAGATAGATGTGTGTGTATATATATATATATATATATATATATATATATATATATATATATATATATATATATATATATATATATATATATATATATCTATCTATCTATCTATCTATATGTACATTTATATACACACACATCTATCTACATATATATAAATACACACACACACACACACACACACACACACACACACACACACACACACACACACACACATATAGATATATTTATATATGGACACACACACACATATATATATATATATATATATATATATATAAATACATACACACTCACACAAACACTCACACACTCACAAACACACACTCTCACCACCACTCTCACACCACTCTCATGACACCAATACCACCACCACCACTCTCTACACCACTCTCACAAATACATATATATACTATATATATATATATATATATATATATATATATATATATATATATATATATATATATATATATATATATATATATATATATATATATATATATATATATATATATATATATATACCACTCTTAATTAAGAAACCCCCAAATAAAACTTCTAACCTATATTTTTAGGAAACCTACAAATTCTAGGGGCAAAGTGTGGAGAATCACCTCCTCTACAATTATTGTGAAAGTCATAAATGAAATAGAGGAATTAAATGCATACCTAAACTTAGTTGCTTGGAGGAAGAAAAGCTTGGAAAGAAAATAAAATTTGAGAGAGAGAGTGTTTACTTTGTGGAGAAACAAAGGGGGGGGGGGTGCTCTACTAGTTGGCCGGCCATGGTGGGGGGGGGGGGGGGGGGGGGATATTGGGTTTGGGTGGTGATCCAATAAGCCCCAAACCTAATAAACTTAGTTTGGGTTCGGTTTGTTTCGGTTTGGTTCAGTTTGTTTCTAATTAACCAATTAAGCCTCTAAAATGACTAATTAAGCCATGGAAGTTGGGTTTATGGTTTCTAACCTAATTAGGATGGTATGTGGGCCACGCCCAGCTAGTATGTGGGTCCCACTAGTGTCCAGGCTACCCGGATCTCCAACTTAAGTCCGAATTGGGTAAAATTCAAACTAAATCAAATAAATCCCTAAAAATCATATAAAATCAAATAAAATTTCTAAAAATTATAAAACTTGAAAAATAACAAAAATATCCCTAATTCGAAAACTGGGGGTGACAGGTATAACCATATAGTCTCCCGATCGTAAGGCCCGTCATATAGAGTATGACTTGGGCGGTGGTGTCACATAGAGTTTCAAGTTGGTTAAAGACAAGATGTCACAGACTTAGTGTTTTAAGGCACGGGCCATGGTTGATTCATTGAGTTTGAAAAGTGCTTCAAATAGTTGTTCTTGAGTTGAGTGAAATGATAGGGCAAGAAAAAAAAATGCTTGCAACTAGGTCGTCGAGGCAAGAAAGAAGAATGCTCATGACTGGGTCATCGAGGCAAGGTCTCAGATTTGAGAAGTATTGAACTTGGCCCTGAAAGAGATGGTAACACTAGAGGTAGAATGACTGTGTGAGACGTCAGTTTGAGTCGAGTCTTGCATGGTCATGGACAACTTATCGACAAGGTAGAGTTTCCTCGAACGGTGACCCAAGCGGACGGGGACCGTTCTTGAGAAGCAGGATTAGCCGTGCTGGATGACCGCACAGGTTAGCGCAGAGTCTTGCAGCGGAGCTCGCTACTCGTGCTGGCAAGGGCGACCGCCTAACAAGCTAATAGATACCAAGATGGCTCTGGGAGTCAGTGACCAATTCATATAGATGAGTCGACATGGCGGCAAATTCGCATGTGTGCCTTTAGATTGAGTTAAGTTGAATATGTGTGTACAGTTAGAACCCAATGTTGGGCCTAAGATTTGGTTAGAATGTAGGCGACGTACTTCGACACGAGATGTGGCGTCGAGTCTTATGTTGTCGGCATATAAGTTGTATAGTTATGATTGAGTTATCTTGAGTTTAAGTCAGGAAATATCGCAAGGCAAAGTCGGTCGAGTGATACTTATCCACATGTCTTGATTGGGTCAGTTGGTGATCAAGTAGCAAAGGCCGCAAGACGACGATATGGTTGAGTCACACTAAGTACGAGGCACGACCTCAATATAGATTTGTAGCACGGTCACATGGAAATGGAGTCTCACCGTGTAGTTGTATTTTTAATTTTGGGCCGTAAGGCAAACACGACTTGATTGGTTAACGTTGATGTTGTAAGCACGGGATGGTCTAGAGACACACAAAATAGGCCAAGGCATCTGTCCTAAAACTGATCCTAAGGCAAGACTAGAAAGATAATTGACAAGAAGGGACTATGTTGCACAAAGTAAATAAACGTGTCGGTTTTGTATGGGCGGGCGAGGAGCTCACTCCACCAGTACAGTTGAGTACTGACACCCACATAGTTTTTATGTATAGGCATAGGTAGAAGCTCATGGCGTGGAGCTCGCTTGGATACGTCGAGGCACGGAGTTCCTTGGCTATTCGAGGCGTGCGTTCCGCATAGAGACTGGACTTATACGGGACATAATGTATGGACATCGCCTCTCTGAAGCATCCGCTGGCTCGAGATATGTATTGAAAGATGAGAGAGAGCTGAGTGACTTGTAAAGTGAGAAGAGTGAGCTTGAGTGATTGTAATCTTGGCCTAGCACCCCATTGTAATCTTTGTTCCAATATCAATAAAGAGTATTTTGCAATGACTTGTGTTTTGTTCTAAATTTTTACTGCATGTTCAATGTCTCTGCTTGGGATTTCTCTGCGACGACCCCGTCGCAGCCGCTGTAATCAGCCGTTATGGAACCCGCCTTGCACGAGTGCAATCTAGGCTCGTGCGGCATCACGCCTTAGCGAGGACGATCGCTCCTACGGGAGTGGGGCATGACATAATGGTATCAGAGAACGGCTTTACGTCCTTGGACTATCGATTGAATTCTTTAACTCCGCTGTTTCCACAAACTCTGAATTGTTGCTTCCGCAAAAGTTGATATCGTTGGTGCCTCTCTCTCAAATGTCCCACGAAATGTCCATACAATAAGTCTATCTATTTTGCAAAAATGTAGGAGAACAGTTTTTGATAAGAAACAAAAAGTTGGTTCGCGTAAGCACGGTTGACTAAGTCGGGCTGGGTATATACACCAAAGTTGCGTCGACCTTAGAAAAGTTGAGTGCGGAAATTAAATGGTGTCGAGCAAGAACGAGTTGAACTCGATTGAGTAAAGTGAGACGACCATCAATAGGGGTGCTATATATCGAGCGACAATAACATCGGTGCGATATAGATGAGCGTGCTTGGAATTAGAGAAATGGTTCGAACGGGTTTCGAAGATGTCAATTTTGAATTCGAATGATGGTTTTTAGGATTTGTCGAATGACTTCATCCCTGAGTGGTGTATACGATAGCTTCAGGGATATCGATCGATTGACGATGCAGGATGTCAATGAGTCTATCAGCAAGCGTTGCGTTATGCAAAGCCTTAGATTGAGTGTCGTTGAACGAGTTGTAGTCTTGAAGAATTGGATGAGTTGATTCGAACAACCTAAAAATTGACGTGCACGAAACGTGCACGGATTGAGGATTGCGTAAGTATGAAATATGGAAACGATTGAGTAGGTGAAATCGAATCGAGGAAAAGTTAAGGAGTACAAAAGGATGACTTATTCGCAGAAATCTTTGAGAATCGTATACGAAAGTTAGCACAATCGGAAAGATAGCGTGCATGAAAAGTTGAATTTTGAAGTTACACAATGACTCTAAGGATTGGATTAAATGTTGCTCGATGATTTGAGTTGGCAAGGAATGATACGAATTGAGGAGATACGTTGGTCGATGACTTAAGATAAACGGATGAACAATACGTGAAATTAGTTTGAGGAAATTGATGTCGTAAATGATTCGAAGGATAATGATCGAACTTGAATTTGAATGTCGAGGAGATTGTCCAGTCGGACGATAGCATCGTTCGTACGACTCAAAATTTGTTGCAAAGGAAGATCGTCAGGTTACGCATATCGTCGATGGTATTGAGGCGTATCAAAGATCGGTATGCAATAACTCGGGGGTACTCTGACTCGGCGAATAACGATCATGCAAGTGTTATTGTTCGGTTAGATGCTATACTTAGGATTTTAATTGAGATGAATGTTGGATGAAAATGATTGTGTCTTGATGGTTACGCGGATAACCACAGCGTCGACATTCTTGTCTTGCGTGAGCGCAACTCCAGCCTCGCACATGCATCGCATTGGATTTGGGACGATCGTTCCATGTGAGCGCTGACATGGTGATTCATTTCGCGGGAATGATTGAACTCGGAAAATCAGGATGCGACAACTTTGATTGTCTCGACTTGTTGGTTTGATGTGAAGGAAAATTCGAGGATGTTTGGACTTGCGATTGATGATTGAGTAAACTTGAGGATTGAATAGATCCAATCCACGTATGGAGAATGAATTAGTCTAAACACAAATAAGAGTTACGTCCCGATGAGGATGATCATCCCGCGGAAGCGTGCTTGGTTATTCATGCCCACCGTGGATAATCTGACTCGTATGAGATCGGGGAGCAACATGTTATTAAGCTAAACGACCTTATGATCGATTACGTGAATTGGAATAGATGACTTAGGAAGTGTGGAATGTGAAATTTTGGTTAGCGGTGAATTGTGTCATAGCGTGTTTAAATTTGAGAAGGATTGATAGGCGAACTATAACGAACGTGTTTAAAGGGATGACAGTGCAAGATGGTTTGTTGAACGAGCGATATTGATACATCGTAGAATTGGTTGAACGTAAGTTGTCATAGGATGGCTTTACTGAATGACTCATACCCCGTGCGACGAATATTGGGATGTGTGTAGGAAATCTATGCTCGAAATTTAGAAATCGGAGTGATGCGAGCTTGGGTAGAAAACCCCATACTATCAACTTTGGTTTGACCTTCGGATGGGGTCACTATTGATATTATTGTTTGGGAACTATGATTCCAATATTGACGGATGACCTTAGCCGAAAGACATGGCCTAGCAATTAGGCAGACGTCCCGGTGCGGAGCGATAGAAAGTGTGGAGGCACCACTCACGAGGCTCGGTTGACATGCATGTATATCAGAGACGCTTGAATATGTGCACGATCCGACTCGCATGGTGATGGCGGGATTCGCTATCACGAGGCTTGGCTGAAATGCATATATTTTGGGGACGCCTAAAATATGTGCACGATCCAACTAAGTGATACGTTGAATTCAAGTGAGACTTGAGGAATAGAAAAGTGTCAAGGATTTAGAAATAGAGTTTCAAAGAAATGTGACAGTAGTGCGAACGTGGCTCGGGTTGAGGAAACGCATAAGAGTAGTGTGTGCGAGAGTCCTTGAATATAGAAAAAAGTGATAAGTCAATGAGTAAGTACTTAGTTAGTTTCGAGGACGAAACTTTTTTGAGTGGTGTATGATGTAGTTCCCCGTCCCGCTCAGTCAATCGGAGGAATCGGAACGCCAACGGCGTTCGGACTTAGCCTTGCAACGGCTGCTCGAAGACATCGCTCGGTCGAGGCGACTCGTCACTTAGGTGGGATAGTTTCGGTGAACTTACCTCATCATAGCCTTCACATAATAAATCGCATGTTTTCAACTTGCACAAGTAGACTTGATAATAAAAGAGACGAATCCACATAGCTAAGGGAATAATCCCGACAGGTCGAACTGAGTTAGAATATGGAAAGGTCCAACGGTCGGCTTAGAGTTGGTGCACTGCATGCTTTGAAAATGACACTCGGTCCTTCGTCCCGTGGCTTGGGAGAAGAAAAAGTTGGTCTTTGCCATAAGCTATGAGTTAGACAAATTCATAGGCGTCGCCCGCACAAATGCTGTATAAAGCATGCACGATCTCATCGTCCAAGGCGTAGCATAGCCTCTGCTCGCCCGACGGGTTAAGTTGTATTGCACGGCTTATGGCATAAGTCTAGGCACCTCAAATAACTTGGTTGTTCAAAGTCGGACGCATGTACGGCACGTTCCCACGATGCAAGGCTTGACGCAGCCTTTGCTCGTCAAATTGTCGCAAAGTAAGTTAGGCAAGTTATGTTAAGCTATCAGGAGTAGTGGCAAGCACGGTCCTATGAGTTCTACGGCTGGGTATAACCATATAGTCTCACGATCGTAAGGCCCGTCATATAGAGTATGACTTGGGCGGTGGTGTCACATAGAGTTTCAAGTTGGTTAAAGACACGATATCACGGACTTAGTATTTTAAGGCAAGGGCCACGGTTGATTCATTATGTTTGAAAAGTGCTTCAAATAGTTGTTCTTGAGTTGAGTGAAATGATAGGACAAGAAAGAAGAATGCTCGTGACTGGATCGTCGAGGCAAGAAAGAAGAATGCTCGCGACTGGGTCGTCGAGGCAAGGTCTCAGATTTGAAAAGTATTGAACTTGGTCCTGAAAGAGATGATAACACTAGAGGTAGAATGACTGTGTGAGACGTCAGTTTGAGTCGAGTCTTGCATAGTCATGGACGACTTGTCGACAAGGCAGAGTTTTCTCGAACGGTGACCAAAGCGGACGGGGACCGGTTCTTGAGAAGCAGGATTAGCCGTGCTGGATGACCGTACAGGTTAGTGCAGAGTCTTGCAGCGGAGCTCGCTACTCGCGCTGGCAAGGGCGACCGCTTAACAAGCTAAAGGAGTCCAAGATGGCTCGGGAGTCTGTGACCAATTCATATAGATGAGTCGACATGGCGACAAATTCGCATGTGTGCCTTTAGATTGAGTTAAGTTGAATATGTGTGTACAATTAGAACACAATGTTGGGCCTAAGATTTGGTTGCAATGTAGACGACGTGCTTCGGCACGAGATGTGGCATCGAGTCTTATGTTGTCGACATATAAGTTGCATAGTTATGATTGAGTTGTCTTGAGTTTAAGTCACGAAATATCGCAAGGCAAAGTCGATCGAGTGACACTTATCCACAAGTCTTGATTGGGTCAGTTGGTGATCAAGTAGCAAGGGCCGCCAGGCGGCAATATGGTTAAGTCACACTGAGTGCGAGGCACGGTCTCAATATAAATTTGTAGCACGGTCACATAGAAATGGAGTCTCACCGTGTAGTTGCGTCTCTGATTTTGGGCCGTAAGGCAAACACAACTTAATTGGTTAATGTTGATGTTACAAGCACGGGATGGTCTAGAGACACACAAAATAGGCCAAGGCGTCTGTCCTAAAACTGATCCTAAGACAAGACTAGAAAGACAATTGATAAGAATGGACTATGTTGTACAAAGTAAATGAACGTGTCAGTTTTGTATGGGTGGAAGAGGAGCTCACTCCACCAGTACAGTTGAGTATTGACACCCACATAGTTTTCACGTGCAGGCACAGGTAGAAGCTCGTGGCGCAGAGCTCGCTTGGATGCGTCGAGGCACGGAGTTACTTGACGATTCGAGGCGTGCGTTCCGCGTAGAGACTAGACTTATACGGGACATAATGTATGGACATCGCCTCTCCGAAGCATCCGCTGGCTCGAGATATGTATTGAGAGAGAGAGAGCTGAGTGACTTGTAATGTGAGAAGAATGAGCTTGAGTGATTGTAATCTTGGCCTTGCATTCCATTGTAATCTTTGTTCCATATCAATAAAGAGTATTTTGTAATGACTTGTGTTTTGTTCTAAATTTCTGCTGTATGTTCAATGTCTCTGCTTGGGACTTCTCTGCGACGACCCCGTTGCAGCCGCTGTAATCGGCCGTTATGGAACCCGCCTTGCACGAGCACAATGTAGGCTCGTGCAACATCACGCCTTAGCGTGGACGATCGCTCCTACGGGAGCGGGGCATGACATTCCTCCGCCCGACTAGTACACATGGAATCTAGGTTCTTCGACACGTATTTCATTAGTCACGATGGATGCATTAGTCATGATTATATTATTCAAGGTAGGCATGAAACTACGTATCTCCAGTCAAGGAATCCATAAAATACCAATTCGTGAGTCCATCGTGTCAGAATCAAGATAGAACACTAGTATAACATGCATCACAGGATATATCAATAAAGAGAACTATCAGAAAATATACTCGCCTGATACCCTGAATGACTGATATGAATATGTCCAAACTGATGTCACAGAGTCCTAATTAGAGCAACACATATTATAAAGAGTTCAATTTGAAATGATAGAAATTTACTATGCAATCTACATGTTTCTAATTCAATCTAGGTCAAAGTCAACTCTTGGTCAACTCTATGTCAACTCTGGTCCACCTTGGGTCAAACTAGGAGTCAAGGTCAAGCTTCTAGGATTTTGGTCAAACTTAGATTAGTGGTCAACATCTATGATACTTAGGATATATTAATATATATACATACCACATATATCCTTACCCATAATACCACCCTAACCATACATAGATATCATATATCAAATATATACATATCCTTACTATGAACCATAACCTACATCTATATACTCTCATAATATAGATACTATATAACCCAAAAATATATATACATATCTATATAACCCTTCCACAATCTAACATCACCTACACAAACTCAAACACTTAGACATTAACCCACTAACACTAGGATACCATATCAACCTTGGTCATATTGGCATCCCAATACTAATACCTTGGTTGGAATCTAATACCTTAACTTGGATAAACCTAACCTTACCTTGATATCTTGATACCTTACCTTGGTACCTTGATACCATACCTTGGTCATAAGGTAAACTAATCATTTACCTTGAAGGTAAATGTAATTCATATTTACCTTAAGATACTAACTTGGTATCATGAGATACCAAGATACCCCTCAAATATCTAATGTACTACATAACATCTTAACTAATATCTAACATATAACCTATAGAGACTAACTTGCTAACATACCAATATCTAGAACTAATATAACCTACTAACATATCAATATCTAACATACTAGATATCTAACATCAAACTATCTAACAACATATCAAATATCTAACAAAACTAACCTCTACTATCTAACTAACACTCATACTAACAAATATTATCTAACAACAATATATATATGTACTATATACATATACTCTATGATACCTACATTCACGTAATATCTATACTACATAGGCTCATAGGTTACACAAAATGCCTATATCGTATAGTCACTCTTCTACTTAAAATCAATACTATACCAATTAGACCTTCACTAAATTTTAGTATTAAAGTATGTTGTAGCCCTTCATGTTAGCTTTCCGAAACTTCAAACGGATCGCATTTTTGCGTCCAGAAGCTCCTGGAATCGCAAAAACACCGAAACACGTTTGTCTTTCGGACAGCTGACACTCAAATAGTTTTACAGAAAGTTCTAAAACGATTTTGGCTTATTAAAATATATATTTGGAAAGCTAACTTCGATACGGTTCTTTTAAAAAAGGGAGATTAATCGGTGTTCTGAGCTAAAAGTTATGGCATTTCTAAGTTGTTATAGTTACTAAAAACGTGGATAAATATTATGACGAATTTGGGTTATTTTGGACAAAAGAAACACATGTAGACCAAGATACTTGGATAACAACATATGTATCTAAATGAAACTCATTCTAACCATCCTAACTAAGATCAATCCACACTCTAACCATTTTAAAACTGAATTTAAAACACAATTAATCTTATTAGGCAATAAACCAAACACATGGAATATCCTAATTTGGGATCTATCAAGTAGGACACAAAACATATATCTAAAATCCTCAAGAGAGCTCCAAATGGCCTCAAATTTGAATCTAAAGGGGGTACATGCATGGGGGGTGGATCCTATGGATTCAAAACTAACTAATGCATAGAAAATCAATTTAGAGGATTGGTTTTACCTATTGGGAGTGGGATCCCAATGATACTCTCAAGGACACGACTCTGATACGAAGATCCTTCCAAAATAGACACTCTTTCTTGCACTTTGCTCCAAATTTTTGCTAGCACCCTCCCTTGGTAGTATGAGAAGGTTGGATGAAAGTTTTGATGAAGGAATGTAAGGATTTGGAGATCAAATCAAAGAGGGAAGCTCTCTAATTTGGGAAAGAACACTTTGTGAAGGAAAATAGGCAAGATGGAATGAAATGAAGGAAGGAAGGCTAACCTACCTATAGTGGCTGCCACTAAACCCTATTGGGCCTTGGGAAAAAGCCCATTAAGGCCTCAACTAGTCCTCTGGTTAATTTTAAGTTTGGTTCAAGTTTGGGATCAAAAGGGTTAAATTTAAGCCTCTAACTTAACCAATATAGCAAGTGGGATTAGTCTAAACTTACTAACTTAATTAGTGGATTTTGTGGGCCATGACTAACTAATCTTGGGATCATGACTAACTAATCTTGGGGTCCCGTCTAGAGTCTAAGCTACCCGGGTCACTAACACAAGTCGGAACAAAACGAAACTCAAACCCGACTAAACAAATTCCGTAAAATTAATATTAAAATAAAAATTCCAAAATATTAGAATATGAAAATGACCAAAATCATAATACATCAATTTAAATATTATTAAAATAATCTAAAATTCACCAATTAATCAAAATCCTAAATAATTCAAAAGTCACAAAATGACCAAAATACTCTTAGCCTAAAAAGTGGTAATTAGTTAATCTAATCACATGGGTTAGGCCTCCATGGTCATGGTTAGTCTCTATGCTAAGCTGTTCTAAGGTTACACTAGCCAAAGAACAAAATCACAAAACACTAATTTAATGATATTAAAATAATTAAAATTTACCAATAAATCAATAACATGATTTAAACCTATTATTAAATAATCAATTTTACAAAAGTTTAAAATTATTCTCATTTTAAAAAAGTGGTTGTTACAGGGGATAAGATACAGCTCCCTCTCCTTACAATGTACACGTCTCCTATCTTCTCCACTAAGGCCTCGTTTGGTTCACGGAAAGGAAATGAATTCTCTTGTATTTTCCATGGGAATGGAAAAATAGGATTCATGTCACATTTTCTTTTTGTTGTTTGGTAAAACAAAAGAAAACTACCTAGGAAAGGAAAGGAAAATATAACAATGTTCCAATAATATCCTTACCTTTTAAAATAAAAATAATATTATAAAAATAACATTAGTGGTAAAATAAGCAATGACACATGGTTACTTTTGTCATAACTTTTGTAATAAATGTTGGAAAAGGAGGAGAAAAATCAATCACATGGGTCTTGAGTGGAACCATATTCCCACCAATTTCTCCCTTGTCAGGAAATTGATTTCCAAGTTTGTGGCTACCAAACAAAGAAAAGGAATAACTTTCCTTTCTTGGTTCCTTAAATCCGTGAACCAAACGAGGCCTAAAAGAGACCTTTCCTCACGTGGAGTATGGAGATAGTTGTCAGCTCTCCTTACATCACAGGGGTTCTGGAGAATTTTGAGCCGACCTGCATCACTCTTATTCGGTTTCAGTTTTGGACCGAAACCGAAAACCAAAACCGAAACCGAAACCGAAACCGAATAAGAAAAATTAGTATTTTCAAAATCGAACCGATTTTTTTAAAAACCGAACCGATTCTCTTAATTGGTTCGGTTCTCGGTCCAAAATCGAATAATGCTCACCCCTAACATGGATACAACTAGGACACGACTACACGGTGTAATTGAGCAGAACTAATTTTCATGCTTTGGATTAAAAATATGAAAAATAGTCTAAAATTATTTTACCAGTAATCTTTTAATGAAGACCAAATAATTTTCTAAAAAAAAATTACCAAACAAATATTTAAAAAGAATTCTTAAAGTTTTTTTTCAGATGAAAGTAAGCAAACGCAAATTCAGAATATGTACTTTTAGAAAACAACTTTATAACATCTTCTTTGAAAATAGTTTTCAGAACTAATTTTCTGAAAATCTATCCAAATGGACCCTTAGTCTTTCATGTAGAGCCGTTGAGGCTATATAAATGGATAATGTTTCATGTTCCTTGCCACCCAAGGACTATTAAAATTCATAGTTTAGTACACTTTTCAACATTTCAATTTTTCTCTTTTGCTCCACATTTTTTCATTCTCGCCTTAGCGATGTAGCTATGCATCTGTGAAAGCTTGTACGGATCTTTAAGAAAAAAGTTCACGTGTTATATAGAGCGAGGTACAGACAAAACACTAAGTCCGTGACAATATTGTTCTAACTACATAAGTTCTTCGGTTGGCTACACTTAGGGGCTTCTTGGATAGATGTAACTCTTTGAAAGTGTAAAAGTGGCACTTGCAGCAAGTTGAGTTTCAGGGCACTTGCAGCAATTGGTATTTTCCATAATGTGTTTGGATAGAGTACTTTTTGTCTGCTGCAAGTGGAAAAAAAATGGGTTTGGTGTTTGGATGGTTGTTGTAAGTGGAAAGTGGAAGTTTTTTGGAAATATGGTAAACCTAAGTATAGTTACCCCAAATTTTATTTTATTTATAAATCTCTCTCTCTCCCCCCTCTCTCTCTCTCTCTCTCTCTCTCTCTCTCTCACTTTACTCTTCTTCTCATCTTCTCTCAGCCCCTCCAGTCCACCGCCACCGCCCCACGCCACCGCCGCCACGACCTCCTCCTCCCCCTCCTCCTCCAGGACCCCGCCCCCGCCCCGCCCCCGCCCCACGCCACCGCCAACGCCATCGCCCCATGCCACCGTCCAACGCCACCGCCTCCAGGCCACCAGCACCGCCACCCTCAGCACCACCAGCACCGTCCCACGCCACCGCCCAACACCACCGCCTCCATGCCACCAGCACCGCCACCATCCCACCGCTGCCACCACCCCACTCAAACCCCGCTCCACCACCACTTTTATCTCACCTCCCTCGCTTTCGTGAGGGAAGTGAAAATCACCCAAAACGAGGGGACAACAACTGTGTAGCAAGTGAGATTCCTCACTTGGTGTCTCCAATTGCTGCGAACCAAACGCTGCGAGTCCCGCAAAACTCAGCCACTTTCCGCAAATTCCTCCACTTTCCGCACACTTTGTGCGAACCAAACAGCCTCTTACAGGACATAAGTAAAAGGTGAGCGAAGTGGCTAAAGGCAAGCAAATTGAGTATTAGGAGAGCCTATAGCCCGTTGCAGTATATATATGTCCTGGCTGGGCCGGGTCGTAAATAATCTACATCCTTCACAGTAGGAGGTTATGTAGGCTTGGAGATCCCTTGTTTGCTGCTTCCTAGAAGGATGTTGTTTCCATAGAATGAATGAAACTGGATTAATAATGCTTTGAAGATTTCCATAAGCCGTCCCTTAGTTGCACTTGCCAATAAAGAGCAGAACCCTGTTGTCATCCAACAATTTTCTTATTGATTTGATAAAAAAAAGGAAAGGAGAAAACCACGAAAAGTTAAGTTGTCACAACACGAATTCGACTTCTATTTTGGTAATACCACAACGCATGTGAGGGGTGAAGTATTTGTCCTGGGTGCCTGCAATACGTGTCCAAGACTCTTTAGATTTGAAAAATTGAGATATAATTCCGTCTGGCCCGTCTAGTTCAGTTGGTAGAACGCAAGGCTTTTAACCTTGTGGTCGTGGGTTAATCACTATTTTTTTTTTTAGTCCCTGCTGCAAACAAGCTTTCATACTACCACAAAATCTTTCCAGTACCACTTGGCATACCACACATTCGTACAATAACAACAGAAACACGTCAACAACATCCAACAAGTAACATAAGTAACATCTAACAAGTCAAGTTTAATTATTCAACACTAACTAAATCAGCAGTGGGTACCTCAATTACTCTACTTTTTAAACAATTTTATGTACAACACTTGCATGTTTTATTCAGATGGCATTTCCCATCCATATATGACTCATCTACATTTTAAGCACTCATTTCTCTTATCTAGTGAATGTTTGTTTTAACTTAATAATACATTTTGAATTAATATGTGATCCAGGTTACACTATCTGAAATTTCTGGAATAATATGGTCATAATACCAGCAAACATTGAATGACGACTAGAGCAAGGGCGGAACCAGGAATTCAAGTCGTCTTGGGCTGAACTAGAAAAATATTATACGTAGTGAAAAAAATGACAATAAGGTAACATAATCGATTTGCAGTACGAAAAAAAATTCATACTTTTTCTTCAGATTTTTAATTACAAATTACAATAGAAAATAATTTTAACCAAATACGTTGCATACTATGTGTCTACATTGCATACGTTGTGTCTACATTGCATAATCTGATACATTCCAAGCAAGGAGAAATATATGCTACTTCCTACTACATCCATTGGTCCATTGGAGAAACAGTAGTATGCATCATGCTTCATACTTCATACTGTCATCCAAGCACATTAAAAGAAAACGACAATATTTGCTAATTGCTACTTCCTACAAAAACGAAAATATTTGCTAATTGCTACTTCATACTTCATACTGTCATCCAAGCAAATTAAAAAAAAAAGCTTCATTGCATTGTGGAGAAACAACAGTATGCAGCATACTATCAAATAGTTAGTGTTCAAGCAAATTTAAAAAAAGCATTGCATACGACAGTTCCGCCTCTAGTCCTTAAATCGAAATCTTTTGCTACACTAAGACATAATAACAAACACTTAGTGTTCAAATTACATAACTTGTGTGTTCTTCCGAAAGTTAGATGGACGGCGGGCGGCGGCCTGATCCAGAGAAGCTCGGCGAGAAGAACCAGTGCCTCCGCACACAAGAACCAGAAGAACTTGAAATCTGGGCTGAAGTTGAGGAGAGATGAGAAGTTGAGAAGGTAATTTATAGAAAAATGTTGAGTGGAAGAGGAGCTTACATATCGTACATACCGGAGAGGCTATGTTCGAGACAGGATGGGGCGGCCGGCGGGATTGCCGGGGGCATGACTCGAGGTGGAGACATGGGATGGGACTATACAGTGAGAAAGTGAAGAGGGAAAGGACTAGGGGGTTGTCCGTTGGATGTGCTCAGGAGGTCAGATGACCTAAATATTTTGAAACAGGGTGGGCTAGAGAAGATATGGATTGATTCTTTAGGAAGGCATGGGCTAAGAACGGTTCTAATACAATGTAATAATGTTGGGTTTTTGGCTTTCCTTTTAGAAACTTTAGTCCCACATCGGGAAAACCAAATAGGTTGTATCTCTATATATTAGCTTTGCTAGCTTAAGAGATGCACACACTACAAGAAAACATGGTTTCAGTGACAAGTAAAGTTGTCACAGAAGTTATAAAACTCGTCACAGCACATATTGTGACGAGTCCAGTGACGACTTACTTTCGTAGCATATACCTCCGTAGCTAAAAGAAATAGTGACGACTAAAAGACATTGTCACAGAAAGTTCTCTACTGTGACAAGCATATGTCGTCACTTATAGTATATTTTCTGTGACAATAAAACTCGTCACTAAACATATTATAAGTGACGAACAATATTGTCACAAATAGCATTTTTAATTGTAACTAAAAATAAATATATTTTTTTGACAAAAAAATAAAAATTATTTCTGTGACGACATTTGATATCACAAAATAATTTTAGTAACGATTTTATTGTTGTAACTATAAACGTATATGTTTTGTGACAAGTATATGTCGCCACTGTAAACACTTGTAGTTACGCTCGTACTGTCGTCGCTGTAAACAAATATGTTTAGTGACCAGTAAATGTCGTCACCATAGTGTGTACTTATTGTCACCGTAATGTACACTTTATATGTTTAGTGACAAATAAATATTGTCACAATTTTTTTTGTTATTGTCATTGTACATTGAAACACAAGAACACACAATACAAAATCACACAATTCTTGTAGAAGAGGGTATGTATGATTATGCTCATCTTCCAAGAACACCCCCATAGACTTTCTAATGTAAATCAAAAAGTAACTCAAAAAGTAATTATATTGATCCTCAAAATTCAGTACTTATAACATGAAAAGGAGTAATATTCAGTACTTAAAAAATAAAAAGTATCCAAACTAGCTGGTACATAAAACCTAGAGTAATCTATAAATATAAACTGATGATCAGTTGCATATGCGGCTCCTGTCTTGGTGATGATGAATCTTTAATGACCTGCATAAATTAATAAAGAGTTTAGAATATTACACAAGTAATATACAAGAAAAAAGTTGTCAATAAAACTTGATCATTCATGTCATGCACCACCACGTAGATAAAACTTTATGAGGTATCTTGTTTTCGAACACTTACCGGAGTTTGTAGCTGTTATTTGTAGGAACTGAAATATCTGCAGATGAAGAGCCTAAAAAGGCAGTCATTCGTGCTTGGAACATGGCATTAAAT
Source organism: Iris pallida (assembly GCA_029216955.1). Classification (NCBI taxonomy): domain Eukaryota; kingdom Viridiplantae; phylum Streptophyta; class Magnoliopsida; order Asparagales; family Iridaceae; genus Iris; species Iris pallida. Next base: position 40,285,096 of record JANAVB010040818.1, read on the forward strand.
TGACTTTGAATTTGCACCGTAAGATCATTCCTGAGGTCGTCTTCCACACTTTTTCTAATTTCATCTCTGAGTTCATCACTAACATTTGCTCTCATTTCTTCTTGCAAATCACAAATAAATAACAATGAAATTACACTTATATTCATGGCACAAAAACAAAGATCTCAAAGAAATAACACAACCAACATTATTTTATATGATTGTGAAAAATGAACCATAATCTTGCAAACATATGTTGAAAACTTTGTTCTTAACCTTTTGATCTACTAGGTAAGTGAGAGCAAGAAGTTGTCAGAGTTAATTACATGTCACAGTTGTCCTTATGTTTTTTTATAACACGAATAAATTGAAGCCAATTTACAGGAAGTTAAAGGCCATAAAAGTAGCCAGTTTCCAATCAAATACAATGCTCCCTAAATTTGGGCAGGAACATTGTTGAAATTTGAGCCTGAACACCTAAAGGTGTTATAATTAGAATCACTATTGACTAATAAATTTATAACTCCTCATAATTGATGCTTGATTGAATCTTATCCATTCAACTGTGAAAACAACAAGGTCAAAAGACTGAGCACCATCCACACTACAATAACACTATCATCATTTATCACAACCTCAAAAGATGATAAGCTTCAAAATGACAGTTCTATCGCTTCTGCAAGCACAAGTCCTAAAAGTAAACAAAATGATGATACAGTTAATACTACTTATGGTACTCAATGGATATGCAACATTATACGATGATTGATGGCCAAAATGAACTCGATTCCAATTAATAATAAGTAAATCATAAACATGACTTACTATTTGGATGAAACATTCTAGAAACAAAGCGAACAGTACGCGGTTTATTTGGATAATCCTCACTAAACTGAAGAGTCAGCTTGAACGTACCTGAAAGATTCAAGAAATATTGATGTATTAAATAGACAATGCTAAGGAGGAATGAGATAATATTACAGTAACTGGTTACTTAACAAAAAACATGAAGTTGGAAGACATGAGCTAATATGAAAATCTGAAATAAAACTTGAAAAATGTATTACTAGTCCTATTACTCCTTGGTGGCTCAAGAGAATAGATTAAGTCACATTATTGAAGCATTTAATGCCTCCCACATTGAGAAATAGCAAATACTGACATCGTCAAGCATTTAGTATCCCCCAACAGGCCAGGTATCAGAAACTAGAAACGAGTTCAGAAGGCAAATGATTGTGCATCCATGTACAAAAAAAGGAGAATTAAACAGAGGAGGTGCAGGAACTTCGAACAAAAGAAATATGAGCATGATTTTGAATTACCCATAGGACAGTATAGTTAATGATCATCGACTGAGCACAGTAAAGCATCAATGTTTGGCCAACTACTACACTACCCTACAAGTGGGATCTTCTTAGTGTGAGTGTTGTGCTATGTAGTATCATGTTTGATATAGAGTCTTCTGGTAGAGATGTGCTCTAAAATTGTCAATTTGATCGACATCACCACATCTCCTAGAAGAACAGATGCTACACTGCAACAAGGCAAATCTTGGGAAAATAAAGTTCCAATGTAAATCAGAAAAGGTTTGAGGTCTTAGAAATGACCAATTTCTCATGCATTTGGTATCTATATCTAAAGAAAACAAGGAAATCATGGAATGGCGTCTATGCTTCCAAGATGAAGCAAGTGCAAGTTGTATATAACAAGTATGAATGCAAGCAGTGAAGACGAGCTTTACGCAAGTGCAGAAATAGGTAAATTTGAGGGATTTCAAAGCAAGGTTCCTAGTATCGGTTTCGGACCCTTCATTATGACTATGTTTCAGGGATTTCCATCTTATGAATCAGTCGGTTTCGGTAGTTTCAAAATTATTGATTTCGGACGATACTGTGAACAAGGGCGGAGCCAGGATTATCACCGTGGGGGGGCTACTTAATAATAACCTTATTAATTTTCATTTCTTAGAAATCCATCAATAAGAACAAAACTGAAGTTTCCCACCAGACGATTGACTTAAGCTATTCTGTACTTTCACTCATCAAGGCCTAAAATAAGTAGATCAATCAAGTATCCTAAGAATTAATTTTTCCTCCTATTATGTTCCCAACTCAAACAAAGACAGAAACCCCAATCCATATGAGAGCTACCTAATTTGGAAATTAGATGCAAATGGCATGCAGAATACTAGTCATGGTGCATCATTCACCCTAATTTACGAAACCTGCAGCCTTGCTACTATAACAGACACATAGCACATAATATGCACAAAAGTTTCAAGAAATACTAGCAAGAAAGAACCAAATGAGAAAGAGAAGCCACCTGTAAAACTCCCGTATTGCAGATATGGATTTTTCTCGTAGACTCTCTTCAGATAGCGGCTTCATTTCAGAAGGTGCATGAAGAATCCCAGCAGACCCATGCATTCTCCCAGTGGTGGTACTTGCACCAGATATGTCCGTCACATGTTCTGCAACCCGAAGATCCCTGCTCCCAGTAGAAGAATTACGGTCATATGGGCTTGGCTGATCGTATTGTAGACTTGGAAACTTATCCTCTCGTAACTTAAAATTGTAAGTATTAGGGCCTGATGTCATTCTACGAGAATCTCCAAGGTTTGGAGGAATGTCGGCTGAAGGAACATTGACACAAGTGGCTGTCCTCTGGACATCCCCCTAGCAAGACCACCTTGAGGACCAAGGGTAATGGAATCATCTGTGGACCTTTGAGGGAGGGGAACAGACAATACCCTACCCTCAAACTGGTGCCTATCATCCATTCGAACATCTTGAGCAGCATGCCCTCGAACCTGAGCTGGAGAACCACGAGTTTGCTGAAAACTCGAAGAAGAAAATACTGCGGAACCACGAGAACCATAATCGACAGCATGCCCTCGAGCCTGGTCCAGAACTGATGACAGGACCACGCGCTAATCTACTTGTCTGAGCTTGCCGTTCTTGAGCTGCATCCCTGTGCACCTCATCGATCTTCTTTGGCCCTTCAACTTTCCTTCTCTGTTGCCATTTATTCTTTCTAAGATCAATTGCATCCCGCAGCATAAATCTAACTCGAGAAGATAGTTTCTGGTTGATCGAAAGGCTCAACATCCTATCAAAATATGCATCCATATGTACCTTGGCCTTTAGGTGATCTATCATCTCCCCAATTGTACTCATCAACTTACATAAAGCTTCAACATCTTCTTCGTCCGGATTCTCATATTCTCCCAACAACTTCTTGATGCATTCATGCATAATTCTCTCTGTCAACATCCTTTTTTTATACAATTCACCAATCAAACGAATGTTTCCAAGCATGCGCCTCCGTGCCTGAATTCTTTTCTCCTCTCTTTCCCCTTCAGTTTGTTTCATCTCACCTTCCTCTTCAATTCTGTTAGCTTCAGCTTCCTCTCTTTCACCTCTTTCAAATTCTTCTTGGCACTTGTTCAGGAGCAACCGTTTAAAGGTTATCTTTTCATTATCCTCATTAAAATCTGGTAACTCATTGGAAAGATGAACACAGAAATTTGCATACATTTCACAGAAGGTTGGTTCCATCAGAGCTTTGTCAAAAATCTGTGAGATGACCCCACTGAGAGTGACTGTGTTGTCGATGTTAACCTCCTTGACTTGCAAAAAGAGTTTATCAAAATTCTGAGGAGTCAATTTGTTAAGTATAGCTTTCAATTGCCTCTGCTTTGCCTCTTCTTTGTCAGAAACCTTGCCTATTTATACTTGTTTGCAGCCTTGTGCATCATCTGTGAAGGTGCATGAGGCGAAGGTATTAGACCTCTTTGACTACCTGTAGCACGCTGCCACCTGTCTGCATCATAATTGTTCCGAGACATACCCCCCTGTGATGACATAGATTGCACAGGCCCAGAGAGAATTCCACCAGCAAAGTGATTGGGTTGAGCTCGTGGATTCCTGAGAACCCCATGATTGACTCCTTGCCCCAGATAAAACTTACATTACCAGCTCCAGGACCCATATCCAGTCGAATGTCAGTCCAGGACCAAAAGAGCTGTTTTGGTCCACCTGCCATCATCTGCAACTCCAGCCATACGACGGTCCACCCAAGAAGTCCCTGGAGACCTATCTGTTATTCTTCCAGGACTTGGGTATGGCGCACGGTCGAATACATGAGCTGTGCCTACTGGAACGCTCATCAACGCATCTGCTATATCAGACCCTATCTCGAAGCCAACAGGAAGATAGGTGCATTGCTCAGCAAAGGTTAATAGAAAATCTCTTGAGTAACTCTTTCTACCAGAAGACTCATCTGCATGAACCTGATCCCCATCATCTGATCTCAATTTTGGGGTGGAGATATCAGCAGCATCTTCCCAATCATCAACTTCTGTTTTACTTTGTCCATCTTCTTCACCTACACCAGCATCCTTATCTGGCACACCTGCAAGCGCATGTGTTGTATTAACAGTAGAAGAACTATCAATCTTTTCCAAGGAATTGGTAACTTCTTGCTTTTCCTCTGGACCCTTATATGCATTATAAAGATCAGAGGTCCTGCAGCATCTGCCTTAGAAAGAATCTCTTTTCTCTTTTTTTTTTTCCTGAAATAGTCCTAGCTCTAGCAGGCTCTGAAGTAGGCTTATCCTTTGGCCCTGGAAGCATAACGGCACCTGCCCCCCACCAGACAGCTTGTGTCAGTGTCTTGACCTTCCAATTTATGCGTCGTCTCGGAGGAATCCGTAGCTACAAGAGGTGCTGGTTCTACATGTGAAGTAGCAGGATTAGTCGAGTCAGCATCCTGACTGCTCATTGTTTCGTAGTTATTTTTAACCACATCTTGGATATCAGAAGATGCAGTAGAAGGAACATCTGATCCCCATCTAAGGTTCTGTGAAATATGTGAGCTACGAAAATACATATGCAAAATAATTCTGCTTGATTCTACCTCTTATGGATATTAATAGTTTACAAGATTCAGAATTGGTGACGAGTAGAGAGGGATTCCCTGTACTTGTCATTACAGTAAACAAAAAATCTGGTCTAGATCACTATGTTTGTTCTCTATTTCTGGAAATTATATGGCAATAGTGATGAATATGCACACAAAGCTCATAATTAAGGAAAACCAAGTATGGTCAACTAAAGAAAATTACAGATTCATGAAGGAAAGTAACCCTTTCCTTAGGTTTAACTTCTTAGTTTGTAGTACAAGGATATAAGTAGTGAATCATGTCGTGTCTGTGTCGGAGACATGTATGGTACAACCATGGACACTCCAAATTCTTGTCGTGTCTGTGTCGTGTCGGAGCCACGTATAGTACACACCACGGACACTCCAAATTACACTACGACTGACATAATAGGTGAATTCTGCTTAAGAGGAGAAAACAAAACAAAATTTGGATCAAATAAGGATGGGTTTAATTGCAGTTTAACATCTTCAACAAAATCAAACCTAAATGCACAATACTAAAGAAAAACCCTAGATTAATCTTGATTCTATTAAGGAAAATATGGAGGAAATCACAACCTGAGTGGGGGAAAGACCGTCGACTGGAGTGGAGATGCACCGTGATCGACTGGAGATGCGCCGGCGACTGGAGATGATGCGTCGGCGACCGGAGAAGATGCGACTGGAGATGATGCGCCGGCGACCGGAGATGATGCGTCGGCGACCGGAGATGTGCCGACGTCGGAGAGGTGGTCGAAGAAGAGGGTGTTCGTTGGATGAAGGGATTTTGAAGAGGGTTTGAAGAGAGGGAGTTTTCATTGAAGAGCTGATTTTGAAAAGAGGTGGTCGAAGTAGAGAAGAAGAGGGTTTATTTCATCTGTTTATTTCATGTTCCCCCCAAAATTTTTATTTCTCACCAAATAATACCGCCAAAGGCCAAAATAAAACTTTTTTGGAAATATAGAAATGCTGTATTTAATTGCACTACACATAAAAACGTATTAGCAACTATATAATTCGTTGCTAATTTTAGTATCAAAAATATAGATGATTTAGCAACGACCGCATCGTTGTCTATAAGCTTTCTGGTTTTTGGCAACGATAAAAGTTTTCGTTGCCAGATTTTAGGTTTAGCGACGAAAACATTATGTGTTGCAGAAAGCGTCTATTAGTAACGAAAACATTAATGATTTAAATTCATTCAGAATATTTTGTCAGAAGAAATTTTGTTCAATTCAAATTGAACTCTATATTTTTTAAATTCAATTTTTTAATTAATCTATTTTTTTTGTCGGAATAATTTTTTCAACAAAATTTTTAATTAAGTATAAAAAAATTTACTAATTCATTTTTTGTAAGAAAAAAATTAAAGATTGACATCAAAATAATGTCAAATTAAACTAAATTTTTTTAAGATTGATCTAAATATTGATTTAATAATTTAAATTCAATTAGAATATTTTGTCAGAAAATTTTTTGTTCAATTCAAATTCAAATTGAACTTTATATTTTGTTCAATTCAAATTTAAAGATTGATATCAAAAAATATCAAACTAAACTTAATTTTTTTTAAAGATTGATTTAAATATTGATTTAATGATTTAAATACAATCAGAATAAGAAGAGATTATATTCAATTCAAATTCAGTTCTATATTTTGTTTAATTCAAAATTTTAAATTAATTTTTTTTTGTCGCAAGAAATTTTTTAGGAATTTTTTTAATTAATTAATTCTTTTTTGTAAGCAAAAAAAAAAAGATTTATCTAAATATTGATTTGATTATTTAAATCCAATCAGAATTTTTTTTCCTGTGTTTAATATTATTATGTGACGTAAAATTATTTGGTAACAAAAAAGTTAAAGTGACAAGAATATAATTTCTAACTTGTGACTGATACTTTTATGTGACATTAATACAATTTTGTAACTAAAAAAAATACTTTCAGAGACAACAAAATTTTCTGTCACGGATCCATCCTTTTTCAGTGACAAGCAACATCATTTTCAGTGACAACAAAAATTACTTGTCACAGACAAATTGCTTGTCAGTGACAACAAAAATTACTTGTCACAGAAATATCCTTTTCAGTGACAACAACAACTACTTGTAACTGAAACATCCTTTTCAGTGACAAGCAAAGTCATGTGCAGTGACAATAGAAATTACTTGTCACAGAACTGTTATTTTCAGTGACAACAAAATTTACTTGTCACAGAAATATCCTTTTCAGTGACAATATAAATTACTTGTAACGGAAACATCCTTTTTAGTGACAAAATTCATACTTGTCACAAATTGCTTGTCACAAAAACTCGAATTTCTTGTAGTGACATGAGGTGTGGAGGTGCACATGGGTGTGCCATGTGGGATTATTTTCTAAATAGGAAAAAGGCTAAAATTAACAATTAAAGCATTCATGCTTTTTGCTCTTGGGAAATTTATTTCCATAGGAGCTAAGCCCCGTAGGGGATTAGCGACTCGGACTCGGACTCAGACTCGGGCTCGGGCTCGGACTCGGACTCGGACTCGGGCTCGGGCTCATGAGGCGTAATGTGGCGTTTTGTTGGCGCACTTTGCACTTAGCACGTCAGCATCGTCGCTAGGCGCAGCGTGCGTAAGTGCGCAGTGTGCGTAGAGTGTGTAGTGTACGTAGGGTGCGTAAAGGGGTTGTGTGCGTAAAGTGCAAACTACGCTGGTGGCACAACTTCCAGCAGAACGTGTCCTAGCATGTTCTGAGCGGTTGCTCCATGTTCGGGGTGGTTACTACCACGTCCCTAACATTGTGCTAACCTGGCAGTTGTTGCAGGGGCTTATATAAGGCCTCCTCCTTCTCTCTCACAGGTTAGAACTAATGCATAGGTAGTAGACAGAAAGTTTACAAGTGCTTAGAGGCTGTGAGTGAGAAGAGAGGAATTGTACCAGCGTTATGTTTTGCACAGGAATTCAAGTTCATCCGAGGAGTCAGAAGAGCAGAGTGTTCCAAGTTCTCCGACGAACTTGCTGGTTCCTGGAAGTTATTCGTGTGGGGCGAATAAAGCTTTGAGCAACGGTGATCATTCACCCCAGCAGGAGTTATTTCATCTTCGCCAGTCATCTTCTTTGTTGGTTTTATCAGGATTCTATTAGCGCACATTCGGTAAAATATTTGCGTTGATATTTTCAGAATTCTATCTGTGCACCTTCTGTGAAGTGTAGCACTAGTAGAATTTCTCTTACGTACCTTCTGTGAAGTGTTACGTTCTGTGCACCTTCTGTGAAGTGTAGTACTAGTTGAAATTTCAATTACGTACCTTCTGTGAAGTGTCTCGTAATAACGATTGTTTCTACAATTGTTACGAAATTTCAGTTTTTCCATCAAAAAATTGTGCCCAGGCAATAACAATCTCAAAGCTTTATTGCTACGATGGAAAACGTTAATGTTTCTCTCTTCAATTCTGACTTTTGCAAGTTAGAAAAGTTTGATGGAGAACATTACCAAGTCTTGAAGAGGAAGGTATATCTAACCCTTCAACTCAAAGACGTAGATCACGTACTTTTGGAGGAAGAACCTACTGTTCCAGATGTTGGGTCTGCTGCCGCGATTACCGCGGCTACTAAACTGCAAGCAAAATGGAGAAGGGAAAATAGTATTTGCAGGCTGTTAATCCTGAATGCTATGGAAGATTCCCTTGTAGAATTCTATTCTAAGAAGAATATCGCTAGAGACATATGGGAGTCTCTAGAAAAACTCTACGAAGAAGACAAGAACCGCAGTAAAATCTTTGTGGTTGAAAAATATCACAAGTGGTTCTTTGAGGACGAAAAGTCTATGCTGTCACAGGTGAAGGAGTTCCTGAAACTGCGACAGAAGTTGGAAGACGAAGAAATGCCCCTCCCCGACAAGTTTGTTGTTGGAGGGATTGTCTCAAAGCTCCCCGCTGGGTGGAGCAAGTTCTATGCAAACATGCATAAGAAGAAGCTTGAGATCAGCCTTGAAGATCTCTTACAGGAAATCTATGTTGAGGACCAGATGCGAGCCCAACTGAAGGTGGACACACTGTCCAAGCAATTGGCTAACGCCAATCTGGTTCAAACCAAGGAACCAAGGGGAAAGCAGGCGGCTTTTCACAGCAAGAAGAATGACCCTGACAATTAAAGGTCAAGGGAACTTCTTTCAAGAAAAAGAAGCCAAAGTCTCAAATGTCTTGCTTCAAGTGTGGCAAGAAGGGCCACTTTAAGAATGAGTGCAAAGCAAAGACCAAGCAATCAGAGCAAGGAGAGCCTAGTAAGGTATCTATGATCACTGATGTTGCTATGATTGCGCAGGTTGATGCGGTAGGGACTGATTCTGACTGGTGGGTAGACACTGGAGCCTCCTGCCATGTTTGCTCTAGTAAGGAGTGGTTCACCACCTACACACCTACTTCTGAAGTGGTTATGATGGCGAACCAGGCACAAACGGAAGTGCTCGGAATTGGGACAGTAGTATTGAAGCTGACTTCTGGCAAGTCTCTGACGCTTGAAGGCGTGAAGCACGTACCTGCTATCGCCAAGAACCTGATCTCAGGAGGCCTACTCTGCAACACAGGCATCATGATGGACATCAATGCTGGCCAGATGGTGATGTATATCAAGGGAACATATTTCGGAAAAGCTTTTTATATCGAAGGAATGTTCAAGATTCAGCTTGTAAATCAGTCCAATGTAATTAATGTAATTAATGAAGTCACTCCTTCTGCTTATACTCTTGAGTTGTGGCATAATAGGCTAGGACATGTTCATTGTAAACGAATAAACAGAATGTCTAGTCTAGGGTTTATCTCCAAGTGTGGGGGTAAGGTTGAGAAATGTGAAGTTTGTGCTCAAACTAAGATCACAAGAAAACCCTTTCCTCGGGTTAATCGAAGTACAGATCTTCTGGAGTTAGTACACTCAGATATCTATGACTTCAAACAGTTCTCTACAAAGGCCGGGATGAAGTATTTCATAACCTTCATCGATGACTTCTCAAAGTATGCGTTCGTCTACTTGCTGAAGGCTAAACGAAGCATTCGAGAAGTTCAAAGAGTTCAGAGCCGAAGCTGAGCGGCAGACTGGACAATAACTCAAAAGAATAAGAATTGATCGAGGTGGGGAGTACAGGTCTCATGAATTCGCATCGTTCTGCAAAGAACATGGAATTGATAATGAAACTACGGCTCCGTACTCTCCTCAATCTAACGGAGTAGCAGAGAGGAAGAACAGAACGTTAACAGAAATGATTAACTCAATGTTGTTGACTGCTGGCCTTCCTAAGTGCTACTGGGGTGAAGCTGCATTGACGGCCACTTTTATTCTAAATAGAGTGCCTCATGCAACTTCAGACTTACTCCTCATGAACTCTGGTTCAAGGTCAGACCTAACTTGAATGTCATTCGAGTGGGGGTGTCTGGCTTATGTCAAGCTTCCAGATCTGAAGATTCAGAAGCTTGGGACAAGGACTACAAAGACAATCTTCTTGGGGTATGCCGAAAAAAGTGATGCTCGGAGATTTCTTGATATTGAGTCAAATCATATCATTGAATCTCGCGATGCAGAATATTTTGAAGACAAATTTGCTAGACACAAGAATATTACTCTTGCGGATATACCGGAGAATAATGAGGGTACGCAGCAAACTGAAGTCTTCAATGAAGATGTGGTCCAAGAAGATGTTGTTGAAACAACGGTTGAACCAGAACAAGCTGAGCCGTCAGCTAAGCGTGTGAGGAGGCCGAAGGACTTCGGAAGTGACTTTGTTACCTATCATGTGGAAGCAGATCCGCTTACCTATGATGAGGCGATGAAGACTAGAGACACGATTTTCTGGAAGGAGGCGATTGACAATGAAATTGATTCCATCACCTCAAATAATACTTGGGTGTTGGTTGATCTTCCTGAAGGAGCTAAACCCATCGGATGCAAATGGATTTTCAAGAAGAAGATGAAAGCAGACGGAACTATTGATAAGTTCAAGGCTAGGTTGGTAGCCAAGGGGTTTTCTCAGAAGCAGGGGATTGACTATTTTGACACGTATACTCCAGTTGCCCGGATGACCACTATCAGGATGTTGATTGCTCTTGCAGCAATACATAAGATGGCGATACATCAGATGGATGTGAATACGGCTTTCCTAAATGGCGAACTGACCGAAGAGATTTACATGCAACAGCCAGAGGGATTTATCATCAGGGTCTTGAAGACAAAGTCTGCAAGTTGGTGAAATCCTTGTACGGTCTTAAACAAGCTCCCAAGATGTGGCATGAGAAATTTGACAAAGTTATAAGGTCAAATGGCTACATGGTCAGCGATACGGACAAGTGTTTACACGAAGTTCGCTGATGGAAGAGGTGTGATCGTTTGTCTATACGTGGACGACATGCTTATCCTAGGTACGGATATTAGCTGTGTCACGGAGACAAAGAAATTCATCTCAAGCAAGTTCAGTATAAAGGACTTGGGGGAAGCTAATGTGATCTTAGGGATCAAAATCATCCGGACAGACACTGGACTAGCGCTGTCACAGTCTCATTATATTGAGAAAATGATCACTCGTTATGGGTATCGGGATCTTCCAGGGATCGATACGCCGTACAGGTGTGATCTGAAGCTGAAGCCTAATTCAGGGGAAAGCGTCAGGCAGCTAGAGTATGCAAGCGTAATCGGAAGTTTGATGTATGCTACTAATGCCACAAGGCCTGACATAGCTTTCGCCGTGGGAATGCTGAGTCGTTTCACGAGCAACCCAGGTGTTGAATACTGGAAGGCTGTGAAACGGGTTATGAGATATCTCAAGAAGACTCAGACATATGCACTGTACTACAGCGGTGATCCGCAGGTAGTGGAAGGCTTCAGTGATGCCAGCTGGTGCTCAGATTTGGAGAGCGAGAGGTCCACAGGTGGATATATTTTCACAATGGGTGGAGCTGCTATATCGTGGAAATCGAAGAAGCAGACTATGCTCTCACGGTCATCCATAGAATCTGAGTTCTTTGCTCTTGATACCGCAGCCGAGGAAGCAGAATGGCTTCGGGAGCTCATGTATGATCTTCCAGTGGTTGGGGCGCAAATACCGGTAATACCGATATACTGCGACAACCAGGCGACTACGGCGGTGGCATCAAATGACCTCTTCAATGGAAAGAAGAGGACTGTGCGGTTAAAGCACAGGGCAGTACATGATCTTATTAAAAGAGGTGTAATTGCAGTTATTGATGTTCGGAGTCAGGAGAACCTGGCGGATCCGTTCACCAAGGGCCTCAAGCGCCAGCTGGTCGATGACACAGCTTGTAAAATGGGCTTGAAGGCATTCTGAAATTAGTTATTGTATTCCTACCATAAAGTTTTATGCTATTAGTTCAAAGATTTATCTACTAGGCATCTAACTTTTGGTTCAAGGGAGGACCATTAACTGGAAGAATATCAGGAATGGTGGGTACATGTTCTATTGGGCATGGAGAGGTTACGGACCTACAACCACTGTTGTCTACTGTTGTTTTCTGCGAAAAATGGTTCCTGTGGGAATGATGGCTTAATTGCCTTAATGAGTTCTCAGGCAGAGTGAATGCCTGGTGTACTTTACAGGAAGCACGGTAGAGCAGCACTACAAGGAGTGAAACTCCATGCTACAGTAGGGTGACTCTACAATGAGGTTCCTATATGTGGGGTGCTGCCCAGGAATAGGATAAAGCCTCGGCTTAGCAGGCCAAATCACAGCGGCGTAGTACCGCAAATAGGCAGTTAGCCTAATGCTGTATGTTAAAAATAAAGAGGGGTGTAGTCAGCACTACAAAGAGGAGGCGTTCCTCATGTTACAGTGGCACGACACCACGATGAGGTACCCGGTTAGGGATAAAGCCTCGGCCTTGCAAGCCATGTCGCTGCGGCGTAACACCGCAAGGGAGCCTAAGGCTTCATGCTGGGTAGTTTGGCACTACAAAGAGGCGGTTGCCTCATGCTACAGTAGTATGACACTACGATGAGGTTCCCGGTACGGGATAAGGCCTCGGCTTTAAGCCGTGTCATAGCGGCGTAGCACCGCAAGGGAAGCGCAAAGCGCTTCATGCCATGTCTCTTTATAATGAACTCACCTATAGTGTATGGACAAAGAGATATCAGGCCGTCTCTTGAGGGTAAACTTGTAGACGCCCAAAATTATACACTGAAACCAGGCTGGCACAGGGCCTTTAATGTGTAGCCAGAAGCACACGTAACTACATTATGTGAGTGGAAAGAATTTCAACTATGATGCAAAATTTAAGGCTTAGTCCATTCTTGTATTATAGTCTGATTTTTGACCCATGCGGGAAGATTCAAGTCGTCAGCGACATCTCTCCTATTGCATGATGGACAGTTACTGTGGGGAACACTTATAATCATATATAGAGATATGTGGGGGATTGTTGGGTTTTTGGCTTTCCTTTTAGAAACTTTAGTCCCACATCGGGAAAACCAAATAGGTTGTATCTCTATATTAGCTTTGCTAGTTTAAGAGATGCACATGAGGTGTGGAGGTGCACATGGGTGTGCCATGTGGGATTATTTTCTAAATGGGAAAAAGGCTAAAATTAACAATTAAAGCATTCATGCTTTTTGCTCATGGGAAATTTATTTCCATAGGAGCTAAGCCCCGTAGGGGCTTAGCGACTCGGACTCGGACTCGGACTCGGGCTCGGGCTCGGGCTCGGGCTCGGGCTCGGGCTCGGGCTCGGACTCGGACTCGGGCTCAAGGGCTCATGAGGCATAATGTGGCGTTTTGTTGGCGCACTTTGCACTTAGCACGTCAGCATCGTCGCTAGGCGCATAGTGCGCTTAAGTTGCGCTCGTTGCGCGAGCCACTTGCGCGACCACGTTGCGCGGCCCGTTACGCAAGCCCAGTTACGCTGGCCCAGTTACGCAGCCCAATACGCAACCGAGTATGCCCAGTACGCCCAGTACGCGCAGTGTGCGCAGCGTACGCAGCGTGCGTAGAGTGCGCAGTGTACGCAGCGTAAGCGTATGCAGTGTGCGTAGAGTGTGTAGTGTACGTAGGGTACGTAAAGGGGCTGTGTTTGTAAAGTGCAAATTACGCTGGTGGCACAACTTCCAGCAGAACGTGTCCTAGCATGTTCTGAGCGGTTGCTCCATGTTCGGGGTGGTTACTACCACGTCCCTAACATTGTGCTAACCTGGCAGTTGTTGCAGGGGCTTATATAAGGCCTCCTCCTTCTCTCTCACAGGTTAGAACTAATGCATAGGTAGTAGACAGAAAGTTTACAAGTGCTTAGAGGCTGTGAGTGAGAAGAGAGGAATTGTACCAGCATTACGTTTTGCACAGGAGTTCAAGTTCATCCGAGGAGTCAGAAGAGCTGAGTGTTCCAAGTTCTCCGACGAACTTGCTAGTTCCTGGAAGCTATTCGTGTGGGGCGAATAAAGCTTTGAGCAACGGTGATCGTTCACCCCAACAAGAGTTATTTCATCTTCGCCAGTCATCTTCTTTGTTCGTTTTATCAGGATTCTATTAGCGCACCTTCGGTGAAGTGTTTGCGTTGATATTTTTAGAATTCTATCTGTGCACCTTCTGTGAAGTGTAGCACTAGTAGAATTTCTCTTACGTACCTTCTGTGAAGTGTTACGTTCTGTGCACCTTCTGTGAAGTGTACACTAGTTGAAATTTCAATTACGTACCTTCTGTGAAGTGTCTCGTAATAACGATTGTTTCTACAATTGTTACGAAATTTTAGTTTTTCCATCAAAAAATTGTGCCCAGGCAATATCAATAAAATAAAATTGAAAATCTTGGGTGGGCTGGAGCCCACCCCAGCCCACCGTACAGTTCCGCCCATGGACTAGAGCAGTAAATTTCAGTTGACCGGATTGCTCCAGTCAACCAATTGGTCATGTTGACCGGTTGTGTCCCTGAATCAAATACATATGGACTCCTATAATGAACGAATAAGGGTACAAAGATGATATAGATATTGACACCATTTTCGTGTGTCCGTGCAAAGAAAGCTAATCAGTTTTGCAGGAAACAATTATTGTGAAGCTTTGATACATAAAATGAAAGGAGTTAACTATGAAAAAATAATTGAGTAAACTCAGTGAAAAAGTTTACTTGCCTTATATGTATGGTCACCAAAAATCGCCACATGAACAAGGAAGCATCAAGGGATGGAACCTATGCACCACTCAACAATATCACGTCCAACAAAGCTTGGATTTGAGTTTAGTCAAACTGAAGCGAGAGCAAAAAAAGAAATCTTCTTGTTAGTGTTTTCCCCTCATTTTTGGACATAATACCAAACTTGGAAACATTAAAAGTAATTCAACTTCTATTACTTCACAAACAAGCCCAAAAGCAAAGCATTTCTGGAAGTGAAGAAATGGAAGACTACTTCTGTGCTGCTATTTCAGGTTGCCAAAGATATCTTAAGGCTGCTTTGGGTGAAGTTTTCTTTTCCATCATCTGTGTCTTCTACATTTTCAACACCAACTTCTGGACATGAATATCATAAATAGATTATCTACTAAATATTTGATTTAGCAAATAATACATTTCTAAGAATTTGGAATCCAGATTGCACAAGCTCAATTTTCTGGTAGTTGTACAGTGACTATCGGATGACTTGTAGTTCTAAAAAGGGATAATTTAGCAAATACCCTCATTCCAAATGTTGAAACTAGTATATACCCCCACTTTTTTATCTAGCAAATGCCCCCATTTTAGTATGAAATAAATTAAAATTTTAAGATATACGCCCACTTTTTAATTTTTTTCTTATGTTTTACATGGAAGTGGGGGTATTTGATACATAAAAAAAATAGTGGAGGTATTTGCTAGTTTCGACATTTGGAATAGGGGTATTTGCTAAATTAACCCTACTAAAAAGGAAGCTCATATACCAATTGCCTTCTTCACAACATGGAAATATGAATTTTCCATGAATTTGACTCCTAGGAATATAGGATTACAGACTATATAGCATTCCATGTACCAAACATAACCTTATAGTCAAATATAGTTCTCATTATTCTTGAGACAATGTAAGTTCAATTGAGTTAAAACTTCACCTGGAGGTTATACCTTATCAATATAAAAAGTGAAGAAAAGAACATAATAGGTATTATTGCAGCCAACATATTATCCGACCAATTCTTTTTACTGGAATCTATTATCACAAAATGTGAATATAGTTTTGTGATTTCTAAATATTACAGTAGATTTGTTGCAGTAAGACCGACATTCGTGTTGAAGATGAGTATCATAATTCAAGAAAATGTTCAGTTAGAAATATCCTTGATCAGATATCATGAAAAAGTAAAAGAGCAAGCTGTGATGAGCAATACCCTAGAAGTGTCAAAAAATATGGTGAACTGTGAAGTAACTTAAACCACATAACAACTGACACATATTAGTTCATACTAGTCGACTATGTTGTATGACAATTGTTATTCCCGAAACAGATCTTAGATGGAAATCTCGATCTCTTAATGAGACACGGAGATGTATATTCATTTCCTTTGTGAGATACAGGTTGATGACGCGATGATAGTAGGTCTCTTTGTGAGAACCAGAGTTGAAAAATTGGTCTCTTTGTGAGATCCGATGTTGATGAAGACAACTTTGCTGGGGTGATGAGGATCACCGTTGCTCAAAGTAAGATTCGTCCTACTGCGATCTGCTCCCAAGAACCAGCAAGTTCGAAAGAACTTTTGGAACGCTCACTGTCACCTCCTTCTGTGAACGGAAGAACTCTAATGGAATCCAATGGCAGCGGTGACTACTCTCTTCGTTTCTTAATTTCAACGTGATCTTAATGAAGGCACGAAGAGAGTATTCATAGAGAAGGGCCGAAACCCTAATCCTAATCCTGGCCGTAACTGATTGCGAAAAGATAGGAGTGAATAATGGAAAGATTTGAATAAATTAAATTCAAATCCCATAAAAGATGGATTTGATTAGTTGACTCAATCTTTCCATAACCGCTCAAATATTCCAATCAGCCGAGCCGCATATGCCCCTTAGTCCACTCAGCCCGTCAGCCCTTGTAGCTGCGCAACATCACAGACGCACAGCCCGCAAGCGCGCAGTACCGTAAACGCCCAGCAGCGTTGCAGCAATACAGCTCCGCAGCAGCGCGGCTCCTATGCAGCCCCTGCACAGCTCCTGTGTGTGCACCTGTGCAGCCCCTGTGAAGTACCTGCGCATGCGACTCTCGCAGAAGACGAAAGCACAAACGCATCAACTCCGCACAAGGCGCCATGCATCGATGCTGATGTGCTAAGTGCAAAGTGCACCAACAAAGTGTCACTTTGCGCCCTTAAACCCGAGGCCTAGTCCAAGTCCGAGTACGAGTGGCTAAGCCCCTTCGGGGCTTAGCTCTTTTAGGAATTAAATCCATGAGTATGACAAAAAGTATTAATACTTCTTTGTTGGGTTAGCCTTCTTTCTACTAGAAAATAAATCCCCCCACATGGCACCCATGTGCCTCTCTACACCTCATATGATTCTCTCAACACAAGCAAAGCTTTATATAGAGATACAATCCATTTGACCTAGCCAATGTGGGACTATCTTTCTGGTTCTCTAAGGCAAAATACCAACAATCTTCCACATATCTCTATATATCTATTGCGCTCTCCACAGTGACTGTCCATCATGCATTAGGATAGATGTCGCTACGACTTGAACCTTTTTGTATGGGTTAAATAACAACATGATACAAGAATGGACTAAGCCTTGGATTATATACCATAACTGCAATTCTTTTCACTCACACAATGACATCAACCGTGCTTCAGGCTGCACATTAAAGGCCTTGTGCCAGCCTGGTTTCGATGTATTTATCTTGGATGTCTACAAGATTTCCTCATGAGACCTCTATCCATACACTTTAGGTGAGTTCTTTTAAAAAGTTTTTGGCATGAAGCATTTTGCTTCCTTGCGGTGCTATACCACTATGATATGGCCCGAAGCTGAGGTACTGTCTCATGTGGTGTCATGCCACTTGTAGCATGAGGTCCAACCTCTTTGTAGTGCCAAACTACCCAGCATGAACCTTTTGCTTACTTGCGGTGTTATGTTGCCATGACATGGCGACACTGTCTTATGTGGTGTCACCCACTGTAACATAAGGCCCAACCTCTTTGTAGTGCTGCCTACCACTCTTCATTATACAACATTAGGCCATCTTGCCTATGTGCGGTGCTACGCCGCTGTGACTTGGCCCGAAACCGAGACTTTAACCTTACTAGGAACCTCATGTGGTGTCACCCCACTGTAACATGGAGTACTATGCTCCTTCGTAGTGCTGTGCTACCCGTACTTCCTGTAAAGCACGTCGGACATCCCAAATGTCTGAGAACTCATTGAGGCTTCCAAGCCATCCTCCCACAGGACTTTGTTCTATTCGAAGAACAAATAGTAGACAATAGTGGTTTTGGGTTCATAATCCCGCAACGTCCTAAAGGATTGCCCACTACACCTGATATTCTTCCAGTCAATGGTCCTTCTTTGAACTAAACGCTAGATGCCTAGTAGATTTCTATTTGAACTAATAGCAGAAAATTTTATGGTATAATTACAAAGACACAATATCAGAGTGTCTTCAAGCCCATTTTACATGCTATGTTCTCGACCAGCTAGCGCTTGAAATCCTTGGTGAATGGATCTGCCAGATTCTCCTGGCTTCGAACATCAACTATGATAATGACTCATCTTTTAACAAGATCATTTACTGCACTGTGCCTTAGACGTACAGTCCTTCTTGCCATTGAAGAGGTCATTTGATGCCACCGCTGCAGTTGTCTGGTTGTCACAGTATATTGGTACCATCGGTATCTATGCACCAACAATTGGAAGATCATACATGAGCTCTCGAAGCTATTCTGCTTCACCCGCTGCAGCTGCCAGTACATAGAACTCAGATTCTATAGAAGAGTGAGATAACATAGTCTGCTTCTTCGACTTCCACGATATAGCAGCTCTACCCATGGAACATATCCTCCTGTAGACCTTTAACTTTCTACTTCTGAGCACCAGCTTGCATCACTGAAGCCATCCACTACTTCTGGATCTCCGTAGTAGTATAATGCATACTTCTAAGTCCTCTTGAGGTATCTCATAACCCTCTTTACAATTTTCTAGTACTCCATCCCTGGATTGCTCGTGAACCGACTCAGCATCCTCACGACAAAAGTTATGCCAGTCCTTGTGCGAGTAGTCGCATACATCAAACTCCCGATCATGCTTGAATACTCTAATTGTCTAACATTTACCTTTGGATTTGGCTTCAGCTTCTTGTCACACCTATACGGCGTATCGATCCCTGAAAGATTCTGATACCCATAACGTGTGAGCATCTTCTCAATGTAATAAGACTGTGACAATGCCACTCCAGTTTTCGTCCGGATGATCTTTATCCCCAGGATTACAACAGCTTCCTCTAAGTCCTTCATGCTGAACTTAGACGAGAGGAACTTATTTGTCTCAGTGATACTTACTAAATCTGTATCCAAGATCAGTATGTCATCCACATACAGACAAACGACAAATCATCTCCAGTCAGCGAACTTTGTGTACACACATTGTCTGTCTCGCTGACCCTGTCACGCCCCGACCAGAAAAATCGCTCATCCTCGCTAGATTTCACTCGAGTCATCGTCCTCGCTGGGGCATGATGCCGCACGAGACTGGAGTTGTGCTCGTGCAAGACAAGATAATAGGTTCACGTAAGTTTATCTCAAATTGATAACTAAACAGCAGAAAGTAACCGAGTATACAATAAGAATCTTTTTTATTAATAATAAACTGAAGATTACAAGGCTTTGATTAGCCCAACTGAATATGCCAACTGGCTACATTGCTCATGATCTCTCTAGCTCACAAATGATTACATTATTCTATACATTATGCCTCTTTATGGCCAACAAGTAGTCTTTGGTCGAACATCTTCATGTTGCAAGTCTGAACGCCAATACCGTAGCTTGCATCGAAACGCTAAGGACTCTATGCCTCGGCGTATCCAAGCCAAGCCCCGCCCCCAGCCAAACATATCCTAAACCTGCAAGCAAACTAGTGGAGGATTAGTGCTTTCATCCTCGCTGCACTGATCAAAATCCACTCGCACCCAAACTAACACTAAGTAAATTTAGTGAGGCATGCATCTTTATTTGGTGATCTTTCTATTTAGCCTTAGGATCAGTTTCATGGCAATATTCAAGCAGTTATCGATAGCAACTGAATCATAATTATGTCCAATATAGTATCCCTGTATCACTACCACTTTTCTAGCTTGAGGATATTTTGGTCATTTTCAAAATTTTGGAATTAATTTGAATTATTATTATTTATAATTAATGTGATTTTTAAGTGATTTTAGTATAATTGATTTTGGTATTTTAGTGACTTTGACTTATGTTGACCTTGGAGACTAACCTAGTGGCTAACCTAGGTCATGACTAAGTGGTTAGGATATGAAAACCTAGGTTGACTTAAGTTTGTGAGGTTTAGCTCATTGGAATTAATTTGGAGAAATTTGGAGCTAGATTGATTAAGGATGGCTTGTGAAATCACAAGTCATTTTATGACGTAAAGGCTTAATGGCCCATAGGCCCACACCCTTTGAACCAAGCCCTAACCCTAGAAATTTTTGGCCGGCCAACTAAGGTCCTCCCCCCTATTTATATCCCCTTAAAATTAGGGCTTGCCTCTTTAGAAAATTATTGCCATTTGGAAGAGGTGAGTCTCCATCTTTGTAAATTCTTAAAAAATCTATTTTTACTCCAAATTCCTCCAAACAAATTGCAATAGGACCTAATATTAGTATACTTGTGTTGTTGATGAGTATTTTCAGGAAGAACACAATTTGAGGGAGTTTGGTGGCTTGTGAAACTCTTTCCATTTGGGGATTTTTAACCCATTGTTCACCTATAGGTATAATCCTTTCTATTGCATTTAAATTCTGTTAAAATTCATTTCTAGGAGGTCCTAACCCTAACATAACTGTAGGATAGGCTAACCCTAGAATTTGGACCCATTACGTGTCCGTATCGGACACGTATCAGTGTGGTTAGGATTGTGTTCAACGAAATGCCTCAAAGCGCATTTCAATCGATTTTGCGATTTGTGTTTGAATAGAAATATCCATTTTCACCTCGCTTATTGTAGTGCCCCGTCCCGTTCAGTCAATCGGAGGAATCGAAATGCCGACGGCATTCAGACTTCGCCATGCAACGACGACTCGAAGACAGCGCTCAGGTGGGGTAGTTTCGGTGAACTTGCCTCATCTTTGCCTTTACATAATAAAATGCATGTTTTCAACTTGCACAAGTAGGCTTGATAATAAAAGAGACGAATCCACATAGCTAAAGGGAATAATCCCGACGGTCGAATTGAGTTAGAACATGGAAAACGTCCCACGGTCGGCTTAGAGTTGGTGCACGACGTGCTTTGAAAATGACACTCGATCCTTCGTCCCGTGGCTTGGGAGAAGGAAAGTTGGTCTTCGACACAAAGTTATGAAATAGCCTAAGTCATAGGCGTCGCCTGCGTGAATGCTTGTTAAAGCATGTACGGTCCCGTCGAATTGTCCCGACACTTAAGTTGGCCTAAGTTATAGGCGTCGCCCGCGCAAATGCTCGACAAAGCATACACGTTTCCATAACGCAAGGCTTGGCATAGCCTTTGCTCGTCCCTTGAGTCAAGTTATAGGCTCGATTAAGTTAGGCAAAGTTACGCCGATCGACCTAAGTCATTTCTAGTGCTGTCCCGCTCTTTCTGCGATTATCAAGTTAAATAGTCCCACGATCCCAAGGCCCGTCATATGAAGTATGACTTGGGCGATAGCGTCGCGTAGATCGGAAGTCGGTTTGAGACACGATGGCACGGTCCTAGAGTTTTAAGACACGGGCCACAGTTGATTCATTTATTTTAGAAAAATGTCTAAACAGTTGTTCTTGAGTTGAGTGAAATGATAAGGGCAAGAAAGAAAGAAAGAAGAATGCTCACGACTGGGTCATTGAGGCAAGAAAGAAGAGTGCGTGCGACTCCGGGTCGTCGAGGCAAGATGTCAGATGTGAGAAGTATTGCATTTAGCCCTGAAAGAGATGGTAACACTAGAGGCACAATGACTGTGTGAGACGTCAGTTTGAGTCGAGTCTTACATGGTCATGGACAACTTGTCGACAAGGTAGAGTTTCCCCGCACGACACCCTGTGGCACCACGGGACCGTTGCGGGCAAAAAGGGAAACAAGTATGGCTCTTGGAGCCTAAATAGCTGCGCCTGGGGCAAAGTATTCGGTGGACGCGGATAGGGCTAGCTACCCAAACCGGTCCATCCTATACTCAGCTAAAAAGGAGTCCACCATGGCTCTGGGAGTCAGTGACCAAATCATATAGATGAGTCGGCATGGCGGCGATCCGCGTGAGTGCCTTTGGATTGGGTTGAGTGCTGAATGTGTTGTACAAGTTAGAGTACAAATATTTGGGCTTAAGGATGGCTACAACATAGGCAATGTGCTTCAGCACGAGATGTGGCGTCGAGTCTTGAGTTATCGGCATATAAGTGCATAAGTTGGTTGAGTTGTTGATTTTAAGTCGGGAAACCGCCGTAAGGAAAAGTTGGTTGAGTGACACTAAGATTTACGAGTTTTGATTGGGTCGGTTGATGATTTAGTAGCAAAGGGCCGCGAGCGGCGGCGATATGGTTGAGTCGCACGTAGTGGCGAGACACGGCACAAAGGATTTATGGCACGGTCACATGGAAAAGGAGTATCGTGTAGCTGCGTCTCTGATTTTGGCCGTACGGCAAAACGACTTGATAGGTTAACGTTGTTGGCACGAGAAGTGGTCTATACGACTTGATAGGTTAACGTTGTTGGCACGAGAAGTGGTCTACGGACAAAGTATGAGTTAACGTTGACATTGCAAGCATGGGATGGTTCTGATACACAAGTTGCGCTAAGGCGCCGGTCCTAAAACTGATCCTAAGGCAAGAGTACAAAGACAATACAAAAGGGGGGCAATGTTGCATAAAGTAAAGTAAACGTGTTGGTTTTGTATGGGTGGGCGAGGAGCTCATTCCACCAGTACAGTTGAGTACTAACACCCACATAGTTTACATGTACAGGCACAGGTAGAAGCTCGTGGCACGGAGCTCGCTTGGATGCATCGAGGCACGGAGTTCCTTGGCGATTCGAAGTGTGCGGCCGCATGGAGACAGAATTATACGGGACATAACGTATGGACATCGCCTTCCGAAGCTTCCGCTGGATCACGACTTGTAATTGAGAGATGGGAGAGAGCTGAGTGAACTTGTAAAATGTGAGAAGAGTGATCTTGAATGATTGTAGTATTGGCCTTGCGCCCCCAATGTAAACCGTTGTTTCAATATCAATAAAGAGCTTCTTTGAAAGACTTGTGTTTTGTTCTAAATTCTGCTGCTGTTATTCAATGTCTCTGCTTGGGACTTCTGTGCGACGACCCCGTCGCAGCCGCTGAAATCGGCCGTTATGGAACCCGCCTTGCACGAGCGCAATCTAGGCTCGTGCGGCATCACGCCTTAGCGAGGACGATCGCTCTCCTACTGTCATGACCCGCACCCACCGTGAGGGTACGAATACGTAACAACGCCCAGCCTACGTCACAGTATCGGCGGTTTAGAACGCTGTTCTAGGTCATGAACTATAACTAGCATAATATGAATACTCCCCATAAGGAGGCCAACACAGAGGTACAACCCAATCACAATCAAGGTAGAATGATAAAGATAGATAAACATGAAATAAAAAGAGATACATGAGATAGAAGTCTAAGTGTCTAAGATACATAATCCCAGAAATATATCTCAAAACTCAAATACAGTAATCCACAAGTAAATACAACTCCAGACAAAATGAAATAACTATCTAAACAACCTTACTGTGTCTCCTCTAGGCTAGCAGGCAATCCTAGGCTATCTGAAAAAATTATCAACAGGTCCAGTCAGGACAGGAGCGAGCACATTACATCTCAACAAAATCATAACCGGTTAGGAAATATAAACATACTAGAGAGTAAGATACAGGATCTGAAGAAATAATATGATAAAAAGAGAGAGACTGTAAGTAAATAGCTACAATATATAGAGAACTGATAGTGTCTAGTAATTCAGAGCACAAGTTGGTTATATAAACGGCACGATGTTATACATGAGTAATCTACAGAGGTTGTACACGAGTAATCTACAAGATTGAATACATAACCACTTCTACTCCCCCGTCCCGATCAATACACAAGGATCTGGCTAAGTTATGTTATTGTACACGAAGGTCATATGAATACATGATTATACACGATTTCACACGTTTCGTACACGAATGTCACAAATACAAGGAGTACACGATGTTCACGATAAAGTACACGAACACGAAATACCCGATGTATCTGCTAAAGGGATAACATCGCCCAACAAGATCCATATAGTACTAATCCGTGTTTCCAACGTGTCAGCATCATGTAAAGTAATCTAAAGCAGAAAATATACTCCTAATGCAGGATATGAAATGATCAGAGAATGTACTCGTCTGCTATCTGAATGTCCAAGGTAAAGATACTGTCCGAGGAGAGGTATCTGGCTCCTAATTAGAACAGCATAAGTCACAACATGTCCAGAAGGGTAATATAATGCACTATAATGCATTCTACATGAATCTAGGTCAAAATAGGCCAAAGTCAACCCTTGGTCAACTCTGGTCAATTGTACTAGTCAAACTAGGTCATGTCCTAACCCAGCAAGTCTTACTAGGCCTAACCAAGACTATCCTAGCAAGCACACATCAATACAAGGCTATACAAGCCAACATACACCCAACTCTATATAGCATGCAATTATTCAATACTCAAATAGGCAAGAATTCATATTGGATATACACTAGGTAATCTATATGTCTACACATATATACACATGCATATATTGGTATTCAACATTAGGTCTATAATCATGGCATTTCAAATGGTTATATAAACTTATATATTACAACACAATATGCTAACATATATAATATACATACATAGCTAAGTTAACTATATTCATAAATACTTATTTAAGAGTTTATGTGTGTGTATGTGAACATGGCAAAGGGGCAAGTGAGGGTTAAATGGGCATACATAGTGTATACATATCAAAGAGTGTCAAAGTGTAAGTGAACAATGTGTCAAGTGTGATAGTGTCAACATAGTGTAAGGGGGTACATGAGGTAATATAGGATTTGTGTTAACATAGAACATTATATCTCATTAACTTGTATATTGCATACATTACATCTATTATTACATGACATTCATGCTTGCATTCATTCATCATTCATTTATTCTCTTGCACCACTATATGCACCATACATTACATACTATGGAACCTACATATTCATTACAAGCCATACTTATACATGCTTACATTATCACCTCATACATCATTTATTTAACCATTTACTCATGCTTGCATTCTCTATTTAATTACATAATGTATATATATTAACATGGGTTAAAATTAAATAGAACATTATATTACACACAAGGGTGCACAAAATGCATATACCGAATAATAACTCCTAATAATCAATACTGTACCATCTCAGCATGAATTAAAATTTAGAATTAAAGTATGTTATAGATCTATGTGTTAGCTTTCCGAAACTTCAAACGGATCGCATTTTCGTTTCCGGAAACTCCCGGAATCGCAAAAACACCGAGAACGCGTTTGTCTTTCGTACAGCTGACACTCAAATAATTCTCCAGAAAGTTACAAAAAGAATTAGGCCTATTAATATATGTTTTGGAAAGCTAACTTCAATACGCTTCTTTTAAAAAAATGGGAGATTAAACCGAGCTTTGAGCTAGAAGTTATGACATTTCTAAGTTAGGGCTGAAATTAAAAACGTGGATAAAAATCATGACGGATTTAGATAGTTTGAGCCAAAAGAATACACAATATATATCCTAATTATCCACAACAATAATAGCAATAATAATATGAGGAACCACACTCACAAACTTGATTATATAATCATCATGAACCATTTATTACATATATAAATATAGATACACTCTCATTATAATATATATATAAATCTATATGTAACATGAACACATCCACAACACAAAGGACACTCCTATGACCTCCAAATGGACACAAAATGGACACAAATGGAGATACAACCATGGGGGTCATTCCTATGGGTTCAAAATAGACCTATATGCATGAGGAAATGAAAAGGAGAAGAGATTTATACCTTCCGGTAGATCGAATCGAAGAAAAACCTTCCCGGAGCGACACCGACACGTAGAGATTCCAAAAGGACACGAACGAGCTCCGAATCTTCCCAAACTTGGGTAGCTTCCTCCTTGGCTAGAATGGAGAAGGAAAGAAGAAGATTTGGTGGTGAAATGGAAGGATTTGGTGGAGAAATTGCTAGGGATTGCTCTCTAGAAATTTGGGGAAGAACAAGAGAGAGAAAAATAGATAGATAATGACAAATGGGAGGCTCAACCCTATCCTTATTGTGGCTGGCCATAAAGGTGGTTTTGTCCTATTAGAAAAAGTCCAAAAGCCCTTACTAACCTATTCTATGAGTATTAGGAAAGGGCTAATTGGTTGGGGCTAAATTAGTCATTCTAAAGTCTCTAATCACACTAACCTTATCCATAATAATTAGTCTAACCTCTAACTAAATATTTTTATCATGTGGACTAAAATTAATATCATGTGGGCCATGCCTAACTAGTGTGTGGGTCCCACTAGAGTCAAACTACCCCCGGGTCCCCGTTTCAAGTCGGATTGAGTTGAAATTCGAACCCGACTCAAATAACCCCAAAACAATATCATAAATAATAAAATAATATCAAAATAATTCAAAGAGGTCAAATGAAAAAAATATTCTTAGGCCAAAAATGACATTAAAATATCATAATCACATGGTTAGGCTCTAGGTCAAACAGTCTCTAGGGTTTCACTAGCAAAACGTCAAAACCACAAGTCATTGATTTAAATAATTTTAAAATAATTTAAAATCAGCAAAAATTATATCATGAATTAAATATCATTATTAAAATAATTATAAACACAAAATTTTAAAATTACCCTCATTTGGGAAACTGGGTAATCTGAATCGCGTGAGATCGGGACACAATATATTGTTAAGCTAGACGACCTCATGATCGAATGCGTGAATTGGGATGAATGACTTAGGGAATATGAAATATAAATTATGGTTTAGCGGTGGATTGTGTCGTAGCATGCTTAACTTGGAAGGATTGATAGGCGGATTATGTCGAACGTGTTCGAAGAGATAGTCTATGCAAGATGGTTTGTTGAACGAGTGATATTGATACGTCGTGAAATTTGGTTGAACGTAAGTTGAAGTAGGATGGCTTTGCTGAATGACTCAGACCCCGTGCAACGAATGTTGGGATGTGCGTAGGGAATCGATGCTCGATGTTTAGAAATCAGAGTGATGCGAGCTTGGGTCGAAAGACCCCCTACTATCAATTTGGTTTGACCTTAGGATGGGGTCAGTGTTGATATTGTTGTTTGGGAACTATGATTCCAATACTGACGGAAAGACATAGCCTAGTAGTTAGGCAGACGTCCGAGTGCGAAGTGGTAGGATTTGTGGAGGCACCACTCGCGAGTATCGGTTGACATGCATGTATATCAAGGACGCTTGAATACGTACACGATCCGACTCGAGTGGTGATCGCGGGATTCGCTATCACGAGGCTTGGTTGAAATGCATGTATTTTGGGGACGCCTGGAATATGTGCACGATCCATACTAAGTGATACGTTGAATCAAGTGAGATTTGAGGAACGAGGAAGTATCGAGGATTTTGAGATCGTAAGTTTTGAAGATAGGATTGAGGGTAGCACGAGCGTGGCTCGGATTTGAGGGAACGCCTAGGAGAAGTGTATGCGAGAATCTAGGAACATTCGAGTGATAAGTCAATAAGTAAGTGTACTCAGTTAGTTTCGAGGACGAAACTTTTTCTGAGTGGTGTATAATGTAGTGCCCCGTCCCGCTCAGTCAATCGGAGGAATCGAAACGCCGACGGCGTTCGGACTTCGCCATACGACGGCGACTCGAAGACAGCTCTCAGGTAGGGTAGTTTCGGTGAACTTGCCTCATCTTTGCCTTCACATAATAAAACGCATATTTTCAACTTGCACAAGTAGGCTTGATAATAAAAGAGACGAATCCACATAGCTAAAGGGAATAATCCCGACGGTCGAATTGAGTTAGAACATGAAAAACGTTCCATGGTCGGCTTAGAGTTGGTGCACGGTGTGCTTTGAAAATGACACTCGATCCTTCGTCCCGTAGCTTGGGAGAAGAAAAGTTGGTCTTCGACACAAAGTTATGAAATAGCCTAAGTCATAGGCGTCGCCTGCGTGAATGCTTGTTAAAGCATGCACGGTCCCGTCGAATTGTCCCGACACTTGAGTTGGCCTATGTCATAGGCGTCGCCCGTATAAATGCTCGACAAAGCATGCACGTTTCCATAACTTAAGGCTTGGCATAGCCTTTGCACGTCCCTTGAGTCAAGTTATAGGCTCGATTAAGTTAGGCAAAGTTACGCCGATCGACCTAAGTCATTTCTAGTGTCCCGCTCTTTCTGCGGTTGTCAAGTTAAATAGTCCTACGATCCCAAGGCCCGTCATATGAAGTATGACTTGGGCGATAGCATCGCATAGATCGAAAGTCGGTTTGAGACACGATGGCACGGTCCAAGAGTTTTAAGGCACGGGCCACGGTTGATTCATTTATTTTAGAAAAATGTCTAAACAGTTGTTCTTGAGTTGAGTGAAATGATAAGGACAAGAAAGAAAGAAAGA
This sequence comes from Iris pallida, assembly GCA_029216955.1. NCBI lineage: Eukaryota > Viridiplantae > Streptophyta > Magnoliopsida > Asparagales > Iridaceae > Iris > Iris pallida. The sequence goes on from JANAVB010040818.1 coordinate 40,313,846, forward strand.
AGAATTCTTACGACTGGGTCGTTGAGGCAAGAAAGAAGAGTGCTCACGACTCCGGGTCGTCGAGGCAAGATCTCAAATGTGAGAAGTATTAAATTTAGCCCTGAAAGAGATGGTAACACTAGAGGCATAATGACTGTGTGAGACGTCAGTTTGAGTCGAGTCTTGCATGGTCATGGACAACTTGTCGACAAGGTAGAGTTTTCCTGCACGGCAACCAGTGGCGCCAAGGGACAGTTGCGGGAAAAAAGGGAAACAACTATGGCTCTGGGAGCCTAAATAGCTGCACCTGGGGTAAAGTATTCGGTGGACGCGGATAGGGCTAGCTACCCAAACCGGTCCATCCTATACTCAGCTAAAAAGGAGTCCACCATGGCTCTGGGAGTCAGTGACCAAATCATATAGATGAGTCGGCATGGCGGCAATCCGCGTGAGTGCCTTTGGATTGGGTTGAGTGCTGAATGTGTGTGTACAAGTTAGTGTACAAATGTTTGGGCTTAAGGATGGCTACAACATAGGCGACGTGCTTCGACACGAGATGTGGCATCAAGTCTTGTGTTGTCGGCATATAAGTTCATAAGTTGGTTGAGTTGTTGATTTTAAGTCGGAAAACCGCCGTAAAAGTTGGTTGAGTGACACTAAGATTTACGAGTCTTGATTGGGTCGGTTGATGATTTAGTAGCAAAGGGCCGCGAGGCGACGATATGGTTGAGTCGCACGTAGTGGTGAGGTACGGCACAAAGGATTTGTGGCACGGTCACATGGAAAAGGAGTCTATCGTGTAGCTGCGTCTCTGATTTTGGCCGTAAGGCAAACATGACTTGATAGGCTAATGTTGTTGGCACGAGAAGTAGTCTAGGGACAAAGTATGAGTTAACGTTGACATTGCAAGCACAGGATGGTTGATACACAAGTTGCGCTAAGGCGCCGGTCCTAAAACTGATCCTAAGACAAGAGTAGAAAGACAATACAAAAGGGGGGCAATGTTGCACAAAATAAAGTAAACGTGCTGGTTTTGTATGGGTGGGCGAGGAGCTCATTCCACCAGTACAGTTGAGTACTGACACCCACATAGTTTACATGTGCAGGCACAGGTAGAAGCTCGTGGCACGAAGCTCGCTTGGATACGTCGAGGTACAGAGTTCTTTGGCGATTCGAAGCGTGCGGCCGCATGGAGACAGAATTATACGGGACATAATATATGGACATCGCCTTTCGAAGCTTCCGCTGGATCAAGACTTGTAATTGAGAGAGAGAGAGAGCTGAGTGAACTTATAAAATGTGAGAAGAGTGAGCTTGAGTGATTGTAATATTGGCCTTGCGCCCCAAGGCAACCGTTGTTTCAATATCAATAAAGAGCTTCTTTGAAAGACTTGTGTTTTGTTCTAAATTCCGCTACTGTTATTCAATGTCTCTGCTTGGGATTTCTGTGCGACGACCCCATCGCAGCCGCTAAAATCGGCCGTTATGGAACCCGTCTTGTACGAGCGCAATCTAGGCTCGTGCGGCATCACGCCTTTGCGAGGACGATCGCTCCTACGGGAGTGGGGCGTGACACTTATGCTATTCTTGGACACTGAGCACATTTTTGTGTCTGGTTGAGCCGACACGAGCGTGTGGACACGCGGTCGCTCGTGCGTGCACACTGGCAGGATTTTCCCCTGCTACTCGTGTGCGTTTTCTCTGTGCACACAGGGTTTCAACCCTCAAAAATCGACATGTGTGTCGTGCCCATGATTGACACGAGATCCCTAGAGTTTTAGGAACTTTCGTGTCGTGTCGGACACGGATTCGTGCCTGCACGTGTGATACACTGTGTAGTTCAGTGTTCTAGTTTTGTGTTCACTGTTTATTCGATATTAAATAGCTTATATAATATTTTAATTGTTAAATAGTTCCTAAATATAATGTATATTATGTGATAGATTCAATTTCCATTTTTAGTTTAGGTTTTGTTTAGTAATGGGATTCGAATTTGGGAAAATACTGTTTTCTGATACACAGTCCTGTTTTATTAATTTTTCTATTGTTTTCCTAACTCTAAATTCCTGTTGTTTGATTAATTATCACTGTCTAAATAGACCCACATGATTGCTAGCTATGTTAACATAGTTTGTAAATTCGTAATTGGTTTTTGGATGTGTTAATTAGGATTTGACATGTGAATTGGTTTGGTTTGGGAAATGACCTTGCTAAGTTGAGATTATTCCTTCTCTTTATAAACTGAATTGATTTCCTTTCTTTGTGTTAACTAATTTAATTGTGTGATTCACTGCATATAAACCTGAGTTTCCTCCTCATTTGATTTCAAGGTTTGCTTCTTAATGAACCTGAGTTTCCAGATTTTGTCTTCCATTTAATACTGGTGTTTAACTGTTGGGAAGGGGTTTGATAATGGTGGTCTGATATATGAGAAAACCTGAGTTTTGATTGATTCATTTCTTCCTAAAACAGAGAATTCAAAACCTGAATTTACCTTTACATTGTTTCCATTTCCCTCTTCTTAAACTAATTGTTCATTCCTTTCAAATAGGCTTTATAACATGATAACCTGAGAATGTATTTACTATGAACTGATTTGGATGGTGTTCCAGTTATGTTCAAAACCTGAGAATAGTTTTAAACCATATTGTTTAGATTGTAAACTGATTTCCTTTCCTATCTTTTACTGTTTAACTGAATAGGAATTAAATGCCTGAGAATGAGTTCTGTATTTTAGACTGTATGAGAATTCTAGAAACCTGAGATTGTATAACTGATGATTGTGTGGTTTCAAATATGAGAAAACCTGAGTTTATAGTTTAGCACTTCACTGAATTTACATTTACGTTGATTTCAATGTTGTGATTCTTCTAAAACTGAGATTATGTTCCCAGTTTTCAACATTAATCTGAGATGTGTTATTGCTCACTGTTTTATTTGTAAATCTGAGTTTGGCTTTGAGTCATGGTCATTCCTCACTGATTTTTCCAGGATTGGGACACTGTCAATGTTTTCAATTTCTGAACAGTCACTCACATGTCTCACCCTCTTACACACACAATGCACTCTACACTCACACATTGTTTACTCATGTGTTTTTCCCCCTTTCACCCCTTCCTATGTATATATATATGCATGGTGATATATGTATATAAGTTTCCTATATATGAGTATATAAGTTTGTATATATATATTAGATATATATGGTGTATGGTGATATACATATGATATATGTAATATATGTCATGATATAGGGCATGGGTGATATGGTATAGTGACTATAGGATAGGTATATTCTTAATAGACTATTAGACATAGTCATGTCTTGTGGTTATGTGACTAAGGCATGGTTAGGCATGGTATGCCTAGTTGCAATCTAGACAGACTGTTTAGCCTTAGTAAACCTAGAGTAGACTTGCTAGACCTAGATTAGACTAGTTAGACTTGGTTGACCTAGTTTGACTTCTAGGGTTGACCAGAGTTGACCAAGAGTTGACCAAGAGTTGACTTTGGTCTAGATTGACCTAGATACATGTAAAACACATTGTAGTGCATTTTATTTCTATTCTGGACTTGTTGTGACTTGTACTATTCTAAATAGGAGCCAGACACCACTCCTCGGACAGTACTTTCATCTCGGACATTCAGTTAGCAGGTGAGTACATTCTCTGATCTTTTTATACCTGTCTGGACTATATTCTTGCTCTAGATTACTCTACATGATGCTGACACGTATCTTCACGGATTAGTACTATATGGATCCCTTCATGAGATGTTATCCCTCTACGGGTGCATCGGGTATTTCATGTTCATGTACTTTATCATGTGCATCAGGTACTTCTTGTACTCGTACTAGTTCATGTTTTTACATGTTCTCATGTGCTTTCATGTGCTTTCATGTGCTTATCATGTGCCTCATGTACTACTCATTACATGAGTTCACGTATCTTAGCTGTATTCATGTGCTTATAACATAACTTGAACGGATCCTTATGCATTGATTGGGGCGGGGTGAGTAGAATTGGTTATGTGAACACTATCCCCAGTAGCTGTATTCATGTGCCTCCTTATTTGTATTCATGTGCCCCTAAGCCGTTTACATAACCATATTGTACTCTAAATCACGTAGTCACTTACAGTCTCTACTATCATGTATTACTTTCAGTTATAAATATCTCCTGTTTACTTGTACTTCCATTCAGCACTTCCTGTATTTTACTCTATTACCTGATTTATTTTCCTAACCTGCTATGAATTGTTTGAGAGATATGTGATCGTTTCCGTCCTGACTGGACCTGTTGAAATATTACAGAGGACGAGGCTGAGGCGTTCTGTCCTACTTACTACGGTGCCACACTAGATGAGTGCCTGGACTTGGACCAGCAGCAAGATCCATTAGCAGTAGACGACACTCCATTAGTTTAGGATTGTCTTACCATTTTGGATTAGTGTATTAGATTTTGAGATATTCTGAGATATGTATTATTTTAGACACTTAGAATTCTGGATTTGTATCTCTGTGATTCTCTGTTCTGGATATATTATCTTCATTATCATTCTATCTTTCCTGTTCTACCTTAGCTGTGGTTGAGTTATATTTCTTTTATGTCACCCCCATTCGGGGAGTATAACTGATTACCTTCAACTGTTAGATGTTGTGACCTAGGACAACGCTCTACCGTCGATACTGCGACGTAGGCTGGACGTACCCACGTCTCGTGCCCTTACTCTAGGGTGCGGGTCGTGACGCGTTTTTAGTGGTGGCCCATGCAGGTCTAGGTTGGAAGTGTAGTGGTATTCGAACTAGAATATCACTGCAGCTTGCAGTAGGAATTAGTATATTTTGAAGGTACTCAATCACACTAGGAAAACTCCTTAACAAATTCCGTATATCTATTTTGCTGTTTATTGTCTTCCTTAGAAATTTAAATTGTCCTCCTTTGATTTTTGACTCATTCTCAGTAATTGCTTCTTGTTTGATCTATGTCTCCAGGATGGTTGAGACGCGATCGTACCACCCCGTGACGGGAGATGCTGGAGAGGGGTCTGCCACTCTCGTGTCCAGCAGCCAGCTCCCAGTGCCACAGGGCCAGTGCAGCCCTCAGGAGTCGGTGTTTCTGCCACTTTTGGAGGAGCACCTCCAGTAGTCAGGAGGCCAGTTGTGATTCCTGAGATCCTTCCACCGCAGCAGCCTCCGCCTGCGGGGATGGTAGATGCACATCTCTCTCCTTCGTGGAGAGGATTCTTGAGTCCCATCAGCAGCAGCAGACGAGGCAGACTGCAGATTTCAGGCAGGAGATCGATGAGGCACACCAGCTGGTACGTACTACAGTCGAGATGATTACAGCTCAGGGGACCCAGCAGCAGCCCTGTCGGAGGGAGAAGGACATTCAGGACTTCCAGAAGATGCATCCTCGGGAGTTCTTCGGCACAGAGGGCATCTATGTTGCAGACGACTGGATAGAGCATATTGAGGAGATCTTCCGACTGGCAGAGATACCAGATCGACTCCAGATCGAGGCGGTGGGGGGCAGTCAGATGCAGGACTTAGCCCGTGCGTGGTATCAGACAGATCCCAGGGTGGGAGTTGAGGGCCAGACTTGGGCCCAGTTCAAGGAGCTGTTTAAGGAGCAGTTCTTTCCTGATGTTGCCTTGGGAGGTATCGAGGCACAATTTGAGGCTCTGGTTCAGGGGAACCAGACGGTAGCTGAGTATGCCGGGGAGTTCTGCAGATTAGCCCGGTTCATTGATGATTTGTCTGAGAAGACGAAGGCGAAGAAGTTTCGCCGGGGTTTGATTAGAGAGGTTCGGTCGCTGACTAAGAGCGACCGGAACGCCACTTATGCTGAGATATTTTCTTGGGCTATGGCGGCGGAGGACGACCTAGGACTGAAGCAGAAGAGGGATCGTGACTTCCAGGGTGGCAGCAGCAGCAGTCAGGGGCAGGCCAAGAGGCCTCACTTCCAGCAGCAGTAGCAGCAGCAGAGGCCAGCTCAGCAGCAGTATCAGCAACAGGGTCGTGCACCCTTTCAGCAGTAGCACCAGCAGCAAAGAGGGCAGCAGGCACCTCGTCAGGTAGTCATTTGTGCCTTCTGCAAGAAGCCGGGGCACATGATCCATGAGTGCAGGAAGAAGTTAGGCAAGTGCCTACTTTATGGTGCGGAAGATCACCAGTTGAGGGACTGCCCAGGGGCTTTTGGACGAGGACAGCAGGGAGGTGGAGCCAAGTCTCCAGCAGGCCAGCAGAGGGGACCGGCCCTGCAGACCCAACAGCAGAGATTCCAGCAGCACCAGCAGCAGACAAGAGGTGGACAGCAGGGACGAGCTTTTGCCATGGCAGCTAAGGATGCCGAGGCCATCGGAGAGCTGATAGCAGGTTCGGTTCTCGTAGATTCCCTTCTAGTATTTGCACTCTTTGATTCCGGGGCTTCCCACAGCTTTGTGTCAGTATCGTATGCTATTAGACATAGTTTGGTTTCTGAACCATTGCCTAGGACCTGTAAGATCACGACCGGGGGTGGGGTCATCCTCGTGAGTGATGTTTGCAGAGGGCGGAGTATCATATTGGGAGGCCGAAAGTTGGGGGTGAGTCTACTAGTCATGCCAATACCGAACTACGATATTGTATTAGGTATGGACTGGCTGAGTAGGCACCACGCCGTATTAATTGTCGGGGGGTAGAGTTTTGTTCGGGGCGCCAGGAGAGCCAGAGTTTGAGTACACCCGACGGCTGGCAGAGCAGGACGACGGAGTCTTCTGTGGAGCATCAGTCGAGGAGCAGGTGGCTCCGTATCCCTTGATCGCAGAGTTTATGGACGTGTTTCCAGAGGAGTTGCCAGGGCTTCCACCGGACAGAGATATAGAGTTCTCGATAGACTTGGTTCCCGGCACAGAATCGATCTTCCAGCATGTCTATCGAGTGAACAACAGCGAGTTGGTGGTGAAGAAGCAGGTGGATGAGCTGCAGGACAAGGGCTTCATCCGTTCGAGTTCTTCACCTTGGGGTGCACCGGTACTCTTCGTACCCAAGAAGGATGGGTCGGTACGGACGTGTATCGACTACAGGACACTTAACAACCTGACAATCAAGAACAGATACCCATGCCACGGATTGATGATCTGTTTGATCAGTTGAGCGGAGCTCGGGTGTTCTCCAAGATTGATTTGAGGTCGGGTTATCACCAGGTGAAGGTGAAGAGGGAGAATATCCCCAAGACCGCTTTCAGGACGCGGTACGGGCAGTTTGATTTTGGTTATGCCATTTGGGCTAACCAATGCACCAGCAATGTTTATGAATCTGATGAACAAGGTGTTCCACCAGTACTTGGATAAGTTTGTGGTGGTGTTCATGATGATATCTTGGTATATTCCAAGACAGAGGAGGAGCATCTACGGATAGTGCTAGAGACTCTCAGGAGGGAGCAGCTTTATGGGAAACTCTCTAAGTGTGAGTTTTTTTTGGACCGGGTGGACTTCTTGGGGTATGTGGTGACTGGAGATGGTATCTCAGTTGACCCCAAGAAGATTGTAGCAGTTGAGGCTTGGACAACGCCGACTTCAGTGGCAGAGATCAGGAGTTTCCTGGGCTGGCAGGATATATAGGAGATTTGTGCAGGATTTCTCCCGGATTGCAGAGCCGTTGACACGGTTGACCCGGAAGGATACTGAGTTTGTTTGGTCAGAGGAGTGTCAGGCAGCTTTTGATGAGTTGAGGAAGCGGCTTACGACAGCTCCGATTTTGACATTGCCTTCAGGATCAGGTGGATTCACTTTATAGTGATGCTTCAGGGAAGGGGCTGGGTTGCGTCTTGCAGCAGCATGGGAAGGTGATTTCCTATGCTTCCAGGTAATTACGTCCCCATGAGATGAACTACCCTACCCATGACCTGGAGCTGGCGGCGGTGATTTTTGCTTTGAAGTTGTGGAAGCACTATCTGTATGGCGAGAGGGTGGAGATTTTCACAGATAACAAGAGCTTGAAGTATGTGTTTACACAGAAGGAGCTCAACATGAGGCAGCGCAGGTGGCTTGAGTTGATAAAGGACTTAGACATCGTACTTCAGTATCACCCGGGGAAGGCCAACGTGGTTGCCGATGCCTTGAGTAGGTATCCGACAGCCATGTGTTTGACTATGGATCGGCACCTGCTTGCAGACTTGGAGAGCCTTGGGATAGAGGTGATTGTGCCCGGAGTATAGATGCAGTTATGGGGCCTTCAGATACAGTCAGACTTGATGGACAGATCAAGGCGACACAGTTCGATAATGTGGCTACGGTGTATCCGAGAGCAGATCAGTGCAGGAGTGGAGGATGTTGAGTTCTCACTTGCAGAGGATGGTGCCCTGAGACACGGTTCCCGGTTATGTGTGCCTAGCGGGGAGCTCAGAGAGCAGATCATGCAGGAGGCTCACAGATCGCAGTACTCTATACATCCTGGTGCCAACAAGATGTACATGGATCTGCGAGAGCATGTCTGGTGGTACGGGATGAAGAGGGAGGTGTCCCACTTCGTAGCTAGATGCTTGATCTGTCAGCAGGTCAAGGCAGAGAGGCAGAGGCCCGGAGGATTGTTGCAGCCGTTGCCCATTCCAGAGTGGAAGTGGGAACATATTACCATGGATTTTGTATCGAGGTTGCCGCGTACGCCAGGAGGGAAAGACGCAATTTGGGTCATCGTTGACAGGTTGACCAAATCGGCCCACTTCTTGCTATTCAAGGTGGGTACGTCTACAGAGAAGCTCGCGAAGTTGTATATGAGACAGATAGTCAGGATTCACGGAGTTTCCGTCAGCATAGTCTCAGATCGGGATAGTCGCTTTACTTCCCATTTCTGGAGGAGTCTGTAGACTAGCTTGGGCACTCAGCTCAAGTTTAGTACTGCATACCACCCCCAGACGGACGGACAGTTAGAGAGGACTATTCAGACCCTTGAGGATATGCTGCGGGCGTGCATCCTAGATTTTGGAGGTTCCTGGGAGGATCACCTACATTTGGTGGAGTTTGCTTACAACAACAGTTATCAGGCCAGCATTGAGATAGCACCGTTTGAGGCTCTGTACGGGCGTAGGTTTCGTACACCCTTATCTTAGGATGATGTTGGAGAGCGAGCTTTACTGGGACCAGAGATGGTTGTTGACGCAGCCGAGAAGGTGAAGCTCATTAGGGACAGACTTCGCGTGGCGCAGGACAGACATCGGCACTGGGCCGATAGCCACCGGAGGCTGCTGGAGTTTGAGGTACAGATTTAGAGATAGGATAAGAATTAGGTTGTATTTTGTTTTGTTTTGTTTGATTGATCATGTTTGATTTTAGTAACTTGAGACCTTGCTTGTGATTAGGTTGAAGACATAGTTTTTCTGCGGATATCTCCGACTCGTGGTACGATACATTTTGGTGGAGGTGGGAAGCTTAGCCCGTACTTCATCGGCCCTTTCGTTATCAGCGGGAGAGTCGGTGACATGGCATAAAGGCTAGACTTGCCACCTGCACTAGTGGGTGTTCACAACATATTCCACGTATCACAGTTGAGACGGTACGTGGCTGACCCTTGCCATGTGCTCGATCACTCGAAGATAGAGGTTGGACCTACTCTCAGTTATCTAGAGCAGCCTGTGGAGGTTTTGGATCGCCGGAAGAAGGTATTGAGGAACCAGGTGATACCCTTGGTACGCGTCGTATGGAGGCATCATTCTCCAGGAGAGTCTACCTGGGAGCGGGAGGATGAGATGCGCGAGCGGTACCCCTATCTTTTTGGACCTTGAGGTATACTTTTCTATCCTTCTTAGCAGTTAGTTTCGCCTTTAAATTTCGAGGACGAAATTATTTTAAGGGGGTAGATTTGTCACTACCACTTTTCTAGCTTGAGGATATTTTGGTCATTTTCAAAATTTTGGAATTAATTTGAATTATTATTATTTATAATTAATGTGATTTTTAAGTGATTTTAGTATAATTGATTTTGGTGTTTTAGTGACTTTGACTTATGTTGACCTTGGAGACTAACCTAGTGGCTAACCTAGGTCATGACTAAGTGGTTAGGATATGAAAACCTAGGTTGACTTAAGTTAGTGAGGTTTAGCTCATTGGAATTAATTTAGGGAAATTAGGAGCTAGATTGATTAAGGATGGCTTGTGAAATCACAAGTCACTTTATGACTTAAAGGCTTAATGGCCCATAGGCCTACACCCTTTGAACCAAGCCCAAACCCTAGAAATTTCTGGCCGGCCAACTAAGGTCCTCCCCCCTATTTATATCTCCTTAAAATTAGGGCTTGCCTCTTTAGGAAATTATTGCCATTTGGAAGAGGTGAGTCTCCATCTTTGTAAATTCTTAGAAAATCCAATTTTACTCAAATTCCTCCAAACAAATTGCAATAGGACCTAATATTAGTATACTTGCTGTTGTTGATGAGTATTTTCAGGAAGAACACAATTTGAGGGAGTTTGGTGGCTTGTGAAAGTCTTTCCATTTAGGGATTTTTAACCCATTGTTCACGTATAGGTATAATACTTTCTATTGCATTTAAATTCTGTTAAAATCATTTCTAGGGGGTCCTAACCCTAACCTAACAGTAGGATAGGCTAACCCTAGAATTTGGACCCATTACGTGTCCGTATCGGACACGTATCAGTGTGGTTAGGATTGTGTTCGACGAAATGCCTCAAAGGGCATTTCGATCGATTTTGCGATTTGTGTTTGAATAGAAATATCCATTTTCACCTCGCTTATGCTATTCTTGGACATTGAGCACATTTTTGTGTCGGGTTGGGCCGACACGAGCACGTGGACACGCGGTCGCGTGCGTGTGCACATTGGCAGGATTTTCCCCTGCTACTCGTGCACATTTTCTCTGTGCACACAGGGTTTCAACCCTCGAAACTCGACATGTGTGTCGTGTCCATGACTGACATGAGATCCCTAGAGTTTCAGGAACTCTCGTGTCGTGTCGGACACGGATTCGTGCCTACACGTGTGATACACTGTGTAGTTCAGTGTTCTAGTTTTGTGTTCACTGTTTATTCGATATTAAATAGCTTATATAATGTTTTTAATTGTTAAATAGTTCCTAAATATAATGTATATTATGTGATAGATTCAATTTCCATTTTTAGTTTAGGTTTTGTTTAGTAATGGGATTCGAATTTGGGGAAATACTGTTTTCTGATACACAGTCCCGTTTCATTGATTTTTCCATTGTTTTCCTAACTCTAAATTCCTGTTGTTTGATTAATTATCACTGTCTAAATAGACCCACATGATTTCTAGCTATGTTAATACAGTTTGTACATTCGTAATTGGTTTTTGGATGTGTTAATTAGGATTTGACATGTGAATTGGTTTGGTTTAGGAAATGACCTTGTTAAGCTGAGATTATTCCTTCTCTTTATAAACTGAATTGATTTCCTTTCTTTGTGTTAACTGATTTAACTGTGTGATTCACTGCAATATAAAGCTGAGTTTCCTCCTTATTTGATTTCAAGGTTTGCTTCTTAATGAACCTGAGTTTCGAGATTTTGTCTTCCATTTAATACTGGTGTTTAACTGTTGGGAAGGGGTTTGATAATGGTGGTTTGATATATGAAAAAACCTGAGTTTTGAATGATTCATTTCTTCCTAAAACAGAGAATTCAAAACCTGAATTTATCTTTACATTGTTTCCATTTCCCTCTTCTTAAACTAATTGTTCATTCCTTTCAAATGGGCTTTATAACATGATAACCTGAGAATGTATTTACTATGAACTGATTTGGATGGTGTTCCAGTTATGTTCAAAACCTGAGAATAGTTTTAAACCATATTGTTTAGATTGTAAACTGATTTCCTTTCCTATCTTTTACTGTTTAACTGAATAGGAATTAAATGCCTGAGAATGAGTTCTGTATTTTAGACTGTATGAGAATTCTAGAAACCTGAGATTGTATAACTGATGATTGTGTGGTTTCAAACATGAGAAAACCTGAGTTTATAGTTTAGCACTTCACTGAATTTACATTTACATTGATTTCAATGTTGTGATTCTTCTAAAACTGAGATTATGTTCCCAGTTTTCAACATTAATCTGAGATGTGGTATTGCTCACTGTTTCATTTGTAAATCTGAGTTTGGCTTTGAGTCTTGGTTGTTCCTCACTGATTTTTCCAGGATTGGGACACTGCCACTGTTCTCAATTTCTGAACAGTCACTCACATGTCTCACCCTCTTACACACACAATGCACTCTACACTCACACATTGTTTACTCATGTGTTTTTCCCCCTTTCACCCCCTTCCTATGTATATATATATGCATGGTGATATATATGTATATAAGTTTCCTATATATGAGTATATAAGTTTGTATATATATATTAGATATATATGGTGTATGGTGATATATATATGATATATGTATTATATGTCATGATATAGGGCATGGGTGATATGGTATAGTGACTATAGGATAGGTGTATTCTTAATAGACTATTAGACATAGTCATGTCTTGTGGTTATGTGACTAAGGCATGGTTAGGCATGGTATGCCTAGTTGGAATCTAGACAGACTGTTTAGCCTTAGTAAACCTAGAGTAGACTTGCTAGACCTAGATGTAAGCCCCTGAATTTAGGGCTGATTTTTTTTTTATTTTAATAATCAATTAATTAGAATATTATTATTTGATTATTATTTGATTTAATGCTCTTTACCGTGACTTGGAATTCTAGAGCATCAGGGATGCCAGTCTCTGGAAACTTCCTTCTTGGAGTTTGTAGTAGACGAGATTATCTTCATTTTGATATATCGTGTCCCACTCGAACTTGTTCCCTTGTATCCTTTTTGCTTCGCGCAAGTTCGGGTCAATATTAGACCATTTAATTATTAATTGAATTCCCACTCTTTTCCTTGATCATCATATGCGCGTTACCGTGACTTTTAATTTAGGAGCACCAGACCTGTCATTTTCTCGAAACCAACTTGTCATGCCTGATCTACTCGAGACGCTCTTCACCCATGACCATTGTGTCCCACTCAGACACTCCATTTTGTGCTCCATTTCCTTCGCACAACTTTCGGTTCAATTTAGGCCAATTAATTATCTGCCGTAAAACCTGATTTAATTTCCCATTTAATTTCGGGACCCGACATTGACCCAACCTAGTCGACCCCAAATAGGGACATGGCCCACACGAAGCCTACTACCCGCCTGCCACTTGTGTCCCATCTATTTGAGCCCCCACATGCTACTTATTTGCCCATGATCATAAATACATGTTTTTAATTCAAATATTGTACCCTGTCCATTTTGGCCCGACCCGGCTCGACTGAACCCAACCCCAGCTCCATGTTGCCCTCCATCATGACTGTCCAAATACCCAACAACATTTCTCTTTTCCTATTTTGAAAATATCTCGTCCTCCCTCCACTTTATTAAATATCTTAGAATACCTCTTATATATATACATATATATATATATATATATATATATATATATATATATATATATATATATATATATATATATAAATATATATACTTTCTCTCTCCTACTCTCTCACTTTCCACACAAGGAAAACCCCCTCTTCCCCTTTACAGCCGACCTCCCCTCTCTCTATTTTCTCTCTCCTCCCTCTCTCTAAAAATATCTCTCTCTCTTTATATTTTTAACACTCACACACACATACATTATACATATATATGTCTCTCTCTCATCACACACAAATACCTCACCCCCTCACATCACCCACTCCCCCTTTACAGCTCACAGCACACCCCCCCCTTTTTTTTTTGGCCGACCTCCATCTCTCTCTCTCTCTCTTTTTAATATCTCTCTCACTCTCTCTCTCTTCCTATAATATATACACACACACACAAAACCATACTTCTCTCTCCCACTCCCATTACTACATTCACCCACCCGAGCTCCCCCACAACCGACCTAGGCCGGCCGACCACCACTCCCATGGCTGGCAGAGCCTCTTCTTCTCCTCCTCCTCTTCATCATCTCCATCATCATCATCTCTCTCTCTCCCTCTCACTACTCCTTCTTCTTCTTCATTTATAGCCACCACCACCATCATCTTTTTCTTTTCTCCTCCCCTTCCTCCTCCTCACAGCGTGGTCATCGTCGCCCCACCGTGCGCGACTGCGCGGGCACCCCGCTGTCGCCGCCTTGCCGCGTGCAGTCCCGCCGTCGCCGCCCTGCCGCGCGCCACCGCGTGGCCGGCGAGCAGTGGCAACTGCAGTAGCAGTAACGGCAGCAGCACGGCGCCGTCGCCGCCGCCGTCGCACGGCGACCCCCCTCCGGCCAGGCGACACCCCAGCAGGCCTGCGTGCGCACACGTGGCAGCGGTCGCTGCTGTGCAGCGAGCTCGCGCGCGTGACGCGCCCACGCTCGCCGACGGCCAACCGCCGCCGCCGCCGCCGCGCGCGAGTCGGCCACCACCAGCCGCCCTCCGCCGTGCAGTGGTCGCACGCCGCCCCTGGCCGCCTCTGAGTGGAAGCTCGCCATGGCCGCAGCACCCTGGACGATCGATTTCGACTTCGGAGTCGAAATCCCGACGTGACGAGCGATTTTGGAAACTCAGAATTCGCGTCTCGGGGCAGCAACTTCGCACTGATTTTCTGGAGAATCCGACCGTTGGATCGGCGAACTTTTTGCTCCGTCGCAATCTCGGTATATATCCCTTCACTCCCCTGAAATTTCACCCGTTAATTTCGTCGTTTGATACATCAAAACCGGCCACCAAGTTGACGTTTTAATTGAACTGTTTTTTGACAGTTTCGCGATGCCAACTTCGCGGGTTCGTATCTTCTCCATCGCAGCTCCGTTTTGCGCGCCACCAGTTCCGGTGCATAGCTGGTATAACCCTCTTCCTGCCCCCTTTAGATTTTATTTCAGTTTGAGCTTGTTAGGTCGGTCGAATTCGACGCCAAAGTTGGCCGTTCGAATTCTTTATTTTGCACTAGTTAAATTCCATTTTTGAACCCGGGACCCCGGATTCAAATTCTGACACCACCAGTAGACTCGTGGCGTCGTTCTGGCATGTTTTCATATAAAGTTTGCCTGATTTGGAGAACGTGGGCCCTGGCACGCATTTCGGTGCAAAGCGGGTCCCACTTTCTGAGTCAACGGGACTTTTTGACGCCGGCTCATCGGAATCCAATTCCGGATATACCGTTGAGTTCGTATCGTCATTCTGGACTCGTTGACATATAATTTGCTAGGTTTTAGTGGACATTGGTTCCGGCACGCATTTCGGTGCAAGTCGGATACCAATATCCGGGCCAACGGGTCAATTTGAGATCGGCTCATCGGAATCCAATTCCGGATATACCGTTGAGTTCGTATCGTCATTCTGGACTCGTTGACATATAATTTGCTGAGTTTTTGAGGACATTGGCTCCGACACGCTTTTCCGTGTAAATCGGTTTCCAATGTCCGGGTCAACGGACCAATTTGAGATCGGGTCAACGGAATCCAATTCTGGATATACCGTTGGGTTCGTATCGTCATTCTGGATTCGTGGACATATAATTTGTTAGGTTTTGTGCACTTTTATTTCGGCACGTTTTTCGGTGCAAAGTGTGTCCAACGGCGGACATCATTTTGGTCCGAAATTACCGTTTTGCCCCTGTGTCCAAATTGGACTTTTGGACAGGCTATCCTAGCTGATTTGACCATTCTGGACACGTTGGTGATGTTAGTTTCATCATCCGACAACATCTGTAGATTTCTTCCCATTTTGTGTCACCTTATTATTATAATATTTTCTCCTTTTGGTTGTTTTAGAGACCTGTCGATTTCAGTGATTTCTAAATCATGGAAATTCATAAGTTGACCTTGTAGATGGTTATAGAGACTAGCTTTGACCCAGCTTGACCATGGTTGACTACTTTGACTAGAGTCGAAGTAAAGTCAACAGTTGACCTAGGTTTGATCAGACTTGACCAACGTTGACTTTTTGACCAAAGTCAACTGTAAGTCAACCATTGACCTATTTAACCTAGAGTTGACCTAGTATTGACCAGAGTTGACCAGTTGACCAAAGTCAACTGTACGTCAACTTTGACCCAGTTTGTCTTAGTTTGACTTAGTTTGACCTAGATGTTTAGTATGTCTTTTGACCCTGATCAGCTCTTGTATTATTTCATCTTTAGGTCTGTGGCTTTACTCTGAACCCTGATTCATATTGACAGCAGGACCCCAGGCGAGTACATTCTCTGATAACTTATTCATAATTTATGATAACTGTTATGATTCATGTACTTAGTGTTGATATGCTTATTCTCGACACATGGTTCTCACGGATTGGTATTCTTGGATCCCGACGAGAGATGTCTCTCCTTCTTAGGTTGGGATGTATTGTGCAAGCACCCTTGTAGCTCTTGCTCGATATATGGTCACTGATTCTAGAGCAGGTTCGCGACCTTCTCATTAGAATCCCGTGCAGTGACGTGTCCTGTTTGGATCCATTCTACCAGTTGGGGTAGGGAGAGTAGTAGCGTATGCCTGTGATCAGATCCATCCCGATTCCCGAACAGTGTGAGTCATATACCGCACTTATGACTTGCCAGGCCGATTCTTGACAGGTACCCAAGCCGATCACAAGCTGAAACTACTACTCACACACATTGGATATATAGCTTACCTTGATTCGTGTACATGCCATGATCCCGTTCTATTTTCTTGTTCTAGCTCTAGCTTTACAGCTTACCATGCCATGATACATACATGTACACTCCATGATTTTATTGTATATGCTCTATTTACAGTCTTATAGCTTTTATTCTATCTTGAGATCTGTTATGAGATATATGTACTCGTTCCGCTCCTGACTGGATACGTTATGAATATTACAGATGTTGATGCTAACTGAGGTGGTTCCCACTATTCTTCTCTATGAGTTGCCTGGTAGTTATCCTTAGTTAGTCCTGTTGTTCCTTCTTTATTTTCCTGTCTTATGATCATTGTAGATTCTAGTTGTTCTAGTGATATTGTTATTATTTCTTGTCTTATCTTCCTTAGTTTTTGTGATGTGACATGAGTACATTTCTAGTTATGGATTCTTAGATGTTGTAGTTAGTATAGTATACTTGACAGCGTTCTACCGCCGATACCGCGGCGTAGGCTGGGCGTGGCCCACGTATTCGTACCCGTATATCCGGGTGCGGGTCGTGACACTAGATTAGACTAGTTAGACTTGGTTGACCTAGTTTGACTTCTAGGGTTGACCAGAGTTGACCAAGAGTTGACTTTGGTCTAGATTGACCTAGATTCATGTAAAACACATTGTAGTGCATTTTATTTCTATTCTGGACTTGTTGTGACTTGTACTATTTTAAATAGGAGCCAGACACCACTCCTTGGACAGTACTTTCATCTCGGACATTCAGTTAGTAGGCGAGTACATTCTCTGATCTTTTCATACCTGTCTGGACTATATTCTTGCTCTAGATTACTCTACATGATGCTGACACGTATCTTCACGGATTAGTACTATATGGATCCCTTCCTGAGATGTTATCCCTCTATGGGTGCATCGGGTATTTCATGTTCATGTACTTTATCATGTATATTAGGTACTCCTTGTACTCGTACTAGTTCATGTTTTTACATGTTCTCATGTGCTTTCATGTGCTTCATGTGCTTTCATGTGCTTCATGTGCTTTCATGTGCTTATCATGTGCCTCATGTACTACTCATTACATGAGTTCACGTATCTTAGCTGTATTCATGTGCTTATAACATAACTTGAATGGATCCTTGTGTATTGATTGGGGCGAGGTGAGTAGAATTGGTTATGTGAACACTATCCCCAGTAGCTGTATTCATGTACCTCCTTATTTGTATTCATGTGCCCCTAAGCCGTTTACATAACCATATTGTACTCTAAATCACGTAGTCACTTACATTCTCTACTATCATGTATTACTTTCAGTTACAAATATCTCCTGTTTACTTGTACTTTCCATTCAGCACTTCCTCTATTTTACTCTATTGCCTGATTTATTTTCCTAACCTGCTATGAATTGTTTGAGGGATATGTGCTCGTTTCCGTCCTGACTGGACCTGTTAAAATATTACAGAGGACGAGGCTGAGGCGTTCTGTCCTACTTACTACGGTGCCACACTAGATGAGTGCCTGGACTTGGACCAGCAGCAGGATCCATTAGCAGTAGACGACACTCCATTAGTTTAGGATTGTCTTACCATTTTGGATTACTGTATTAGATTTTGAGATATTCTGAGATATGTATTATTTTAGACACTTAGAATTCTGGATTTGTATCTCTGTGATTCTCTGTTCTGGATATATTATCTTCATTATCATTCTATCTTTCCTGTTCTACCTTAGCTGTGGTTGAGTTATATTTCTGTTAAGTCACCCCCATTCGGGGAGTATAACTGTTATTACCTTCAACTGTTAGATGTTGTGACCTAGGACAGCGTTCTACCGCCGACACTGTGGCGTAGGCTGGACGTACCCACGTCTCGTGCCCTTACTCTAGGGTGCGGGTCGTGACACCCTGTAACAGATACAGTTAGACATAATATGAACATAAATATAGTGATCGTGCCCATCTCCGTCTCATTTTGCCTAGCCTGCAATTGTTAGAACTTTGCATAACCAATCATACAATTCACGCAGCCAACCAACCAAACTTAAACATATGCATAAGGGTGGCAGGCTCTACGCCTGCACCCAATTCTAGTCTCAGCCTACCGGTCCTATCTATATGAAGGTCACCACGTTCCGTGCCATAATGGACTGGTATCTTAAAGTGTAAGCCGGTGATCGCTTTGGCACGGTTGCTAGCCCACTACTCAAAGGATCCCAAACTTACTGGTATTGTGGCTCATCACATCAATAGGAGGGCGCAATCCATATGAATGAAGTGTACCACCAATACCCCTTAATTTCCTCTACGGTCGAACGGTCCCGACGCCCCGACGATCCTACGCTCGAGGGAAGCACGCCCGTGCACGGGCCATACATCCAAGTCTATTGACCATATGCAATGCATTCTGTTTTTCATACAACCAAACAAGTTTGCCTATCTCTATTCCATTGACACGTTGCCCCGACTCAATATTCCTCAACATATCGACCCGAAGGTCCCAACCATCTCGAAGACACTGTGCCACATTCGACAGTTCCGTCACAACATTCGTGCCACAACTGTTCTCTTCGTAACGAAGCCATCTTTTATGAGTCCCGTGCACCTATGTACACTTTGACACATATATCATTTTCCTTCGAGTCGTGCATTTGATGTACGCCTCTATACCGTATTTCTATATTCTAAGCCTTAGTGTTCAATATTCTTTCGAGTCGTGCACTTGATGCACATCTCGATATTGTCTTTCAATGTTCTAGCATCAATGTACTATTGCGACTCGTGTACTTGATGCACGTCGTCTCAATTGTTCAATGTTCAATGTTCTATCTTAATGTTCGACACACTAAGACCTTTACTCCATTCGAGCCATGCTCGTTAACTTGATAGCAACTTACGTACACAATGATACATTTTATTAGGCATGAATGAGTAGGGGAGAAGAGTCATGAACCCTCCCACCTTAAGCAGATACGCCTTTTCGTTTTGTCGAGCTGATGCGGCTCGATTCCATAACTTGATTGTATGGCTAACTCTCTTGACTTAGCCATTCCGATGAACTATTCGACTGATTTGACCTACCGTGCTCATGCCTTAGTTCATTGCAAGACGACGATTTGGTTTTGCAGACACCATTACAAATAAGGCAAAAGGTCGACCTCTTATGATCCAGCGTAAAAGCGTAGCCTGCACATGAAATCAACTAAAATCAGCACTTGCTCAAATGAGACTTATCCTTTTTGTCGTTTCGATTTATAGATTCGAATCAACTCAAGGCTTTTTTTTAGGCCAACATAACTCTTGCATCGATTTGTATCGATACATCATCGGGTCAATGCAACTCTTCGAGTCAACGACTCATTGTAATGTACCATACGAAGCAGGACATTACATAATATACCACTCAAAACAAGGTTCGTCCTCAAACCAAAACCAACACTTAATCCAAGTGTTTCTCCAAATCGTTTCACGATCTCGTGCCACTATCATTTGAATCATAGAACTTAGTTTGGATCATACACATATTTTAGGCGTCCCACCAATATATGCATTTCAGCCAAGCTTAGTTGTAGGATAACGGGACAAAGCTAATAGGTAACTTCTCATCCTCGATTACTTGCCATCTCGTACTCTTGATCGGATTTGATCATTAGTGTTTGTTCTTAAAAATTCTATCGCATATGCATATTCGATGCATACGAGATTATCCGACAAAAGTCACGAGACACGATACGATTCACAAATCGCATATCACACTTTGAAAGTCGAAAATAAATTGAGCATTGACTTTAAAAGTCGGGAATAAATTGTTGCACGAGGTACAACAGATGTCAAAAATAAATCGTTGCACGAGGTGCAACTGATGTCAAAAATAAAATCGTTGTATGAGGTGCAATGAATGTCGAAAATAAGTCGTTGTACGATGTGCAATGCGTCGAAAGTAAATTGTTGCACGTGGTGCAACGCATATCAAAGTAATCGTTGTACGGAGTGCAAGGAAGATTGGAAATAAATCGTTGTACGAGATGCAATGGAAGGAACTAAAATCATAAATCGATATAGAATCGTTCGGTTGCACACCAAACTTATGTTGGCAAATGAAAAACATTGGCCGAGTTGTGTCGGATTTCGATTAATCAAAGTTACGGTTGTGAACAAGCACGATCACTGCAAAAATCGTGAGTCGGAAGAGATTGTTGGTCCATACTGAGTATGATGTGAGAGAAATGCTTGATTTCTGAGTGGTATATGCCATACCATGTATGCGATGAATGACTCGATTCTGAGTGGTATATGATATACCACTCGTGCGATGAATTGCATCGACGCGTTGTGAGAATTACGGAAGGTTTGTCCACAACGGACGAAGAGTATCGAGACTCGATTGAAAATTTGTATGACGGTATGTTGATGCAAGTGTTCGTCGATAATCGGTTGGAACGATAAGGCGAGACTCGTATCAATGAATGATACGTCGGACGAAAATTTATAAGTCGGTCGAACGATCAAGACTAGCAGAACGATTATGCCTTGAAGTAATAATCGGATCGACGGGAAAGGAAAACTTAAAGTTATAAACGAATCGCACGACTTACGATCTCGATGAAAATGTTGGGCGATACAAATTATAATTAAATCGCACGACTTACGATCTCGACAAAATGTTAGAGTACGCGAATGGTAATCGAATCACACTACTTGCGATCTCGATAGAAATGTTAGCCGATGCAAAGTATAATCGAATCGTACGACTAATGATTTCGATGAAAATATTGGTTGATTCGGATAGCCGTGCCTAAGATAGATAGTAGGTTATGTCGAGACGAGACTCACTGTGAGCACGATGAAATCATATGAAACTTAGAGGGCACGATTGCATGACTCGAGGGAACGACGTTGAAAAATCGGTAACTTGGTCTCGCGATCGAAGTATAATGAAATGCAACGAATCGTGAAACGATTTAAGACGTACGAAAATGTTTGTGGAGAACTTGGACGTATGCAATACAAGTTGTCGACGTTGAAATAGAATCAAAGTTGACCCTTACTCTATCAAAATTGATACGACGTATCGAGATCGATACGTAAGGAAATATAAGCATGATGTGAGAATACAAAATAGAGTGTGCCTCGCGCTATCAAAATTTTGTAAATAAAAATACGAGAATGAACGAACTGGTTGATCATGAACTTTTGATTGATCAAGACGAGACTATAAGTCATCGACGATTGTTCGATGCGTATAGCATCTCGTGTGTCGACCGTAAATAAGATAGATTCGAACTCAATGCGAGTAGATACTTCATAAATTATAGAATCGTAGACTGTAGTACATGACTTTACTCGGAGGATAGTTGTGCATCAGTTGCGCCGATAGAAATGGTGTTGTCCGAACTTGGATAGTCGTATAGAAATCGTCGGAACGTGATTTGGCTCCGAAATAAGATATAGCATGGTTCGTAGTAAACTGTCATTCGTTAAGGATCCAGAATTATCGAGCGTAGCTTTAGGGCAGCTGACCCTAGAAGACTTGACAGCCAAATTAAATTGAATGTGCAGACCGTAAGATGACCCATGCGATATCGCATATAAAATTGCATCGATAAAAAATAAAATATGGTGCCTATTGATGATAAGTCTAGGCAATTTTGAGAATCGTGCTATGCACGAGCGCGAGTGATAAGAGGATAACTTACGAGTTATGTTGTTAGATTTAGATTCACCTTGCAATTGAGCTTGCGTGAATCGAACTTATATTCGATGTTGCGAGACGGATAAGTCGAGAATTCGGCTAGTGAATTCCTACTCGTTAGGAAATCGAACGTAAGATGCATCGTAAAGACTTGTGTCAAAGCGATTGTTGTCTTGAGCACCGTCGCCTCGATGTGAACTTTTGTGTTGGATAGATTGTGGCCTTTGTGCAATATCAATTTAAAGTTACGTCGGGAGAATTTAAGCACGGTGTCTAGGTAAGTAACCTAGCGGGCGTAGTCCTAAATATTGATGCATTTGCAAGTTAACAAAGAAAATAGTATCGAGATAAGTTGCATAGCCAGACTTCGAAAATAGTTGGGTGGCGACTTCGAACGCAAGACGTTGCGAAGGATCGTTGCGATCGGATGTACAACGGCTCGACACAACGTATAGGATTGATAGTCCATACGAAACATACGAAATAAGAAATGTGATTTGAATCGCGTCGCATGCAGTGACTTTATTGAAAGAATCACGTATGTATCGTATATACGTATGCGATAAAATTTTGAGAACAGTTGCTAAAGATAAGTCCGATAGGGAGTACGAGATGGCAAGCATAGGATTGAAATTACCTATCAGCTTTGTTCCAATTTGCTACCACTGGACTGGATCGAAATACATATATCTTTGGGATGCCTTGAATATAGGTACAGATCCAAATTAAGTTGTATAAAAAAATTCAAATCGAGCTGCAGGAAAGACTTTGGAATGTTAACGAAAAGCTTGCAAGATAGTATGAAACTGAACAACATTTGTGGGACGAGATCGTAAAACGATCTATAAAATACTTAATCGGAGTATTGGTTTTGGTTCGAGGACGAACCTTGTTTTGAGTGGTATATTCTGTAATGTCCCGCTCCATACGGCACATTACACTGAGGCATTGACTCAAAGAGTCATTTTGATCGAATGAAATGTATCGATGCGAGTCGATACGAGAGTTACGTTGTCTCGAGCATTGCATCGAACTATGTCGATGCAAAGAGTTGCATTGTCCCAAAGAAATATATCGAGTTGAATCGATGCGAAGCGTTGCATTGTCCCGAAGGATAAGTGCGTTGAGACGACTCGAAGATTCTAAGAAATCGAATCAACCAAGGCCCAAGTCCGAATTGATGCAAGTATTGATTTTAGTTGGTTTCATGTGCAGGCTATATATTTACGCTAAAATATTAGAGGTCGACATTTTACCTTATTCGGAAAGGGGTCCGCAAAACCAATCGTCGCCTTGCGACGGACTGAGTCATTGGCACGGTAAGCCAAATTGGATGTATAATTCAATGAAGTACGAAGTACTCGAATGGCTAAGTTAGGAGAGTTGGCTGTGCAACGAAATTATGAAATCGAGCCGCATCGGCTCGGCAAAACGACAAGGCATATCGGCTCAAGGTGGGAGGATTGACTCTTCTTTTTACTCCTTCATGCCTAAGTCGGAATATATCATTGTATGCTAAGTTAACCTACCAACGCCACGGGCGTGGTCCGATCGAAAGATAAATCGTAGTGTGTGTCGAACACTAGTTAGAACAATTGAAATAAAACGTGTATCAAATGCACGAGTCGCTATGGAACATTAGATATCGTAAAAGCAAGCGCATCGGTGCGCAAGGCGCAAGAATATAGGATAATTTTATTCGGTGAGTGCCCTCATGCACGAGCCATTCCGTGCCTTCACGCACGAGTTAGAAAGGCTAGCACATTGAAAGACAATAGGCGAGCGCCCTAGCGTGCAAGCCACGAACAATGAACACTAAGTCATAGAACATAGAAATACGGCTTCGATGTGTGCACCAAGTGCATAATACGAGGGAAAATATGATAAATGTGTCGAAACGTGCCTACGTGTACGAGATCATAAAAAGATGGCTTCGTTGCGAAAGAATACAATTGTGGCATGAATGTGGCGGAACTGTCAGATATGACATAAGGCCTGAAAGGTGTTCGGGACCTTCGGATCGTTCGGTTGACGAACATTGAGTTGAGGCATGATGCCATTGAACATTGAAACGAAATATGAAATGTAAGAACATAGAAAGTTAATGGAAGAAATACGAGATGATAAAATATGAGTCTCGGACTCAAGACTATGTTTGGTTGTTTGAATAATAGGACGTTACATGGTCGAATGGACTTGAGATAATTGTGATAATCTTTCGTGCATGGAATGTTCCCTCCTAATGGGCTGCACCGGGGCACCGGGACCGTTCGGCCTTGGAGGGATATAATCTTTGATAGGCGCATATCCGTAAGACGAGTAGCGATCGCTTAGCGCGATATAAAAAGCCGCAAATGATGGTATGCAGTGGTAGTCTCGTAATTGGGGCAGCAACCCACTACGAGAGATGCCGGGCTACCCAAATTCGAGAAAGAAAGAAAAAAAAAGAAAAGAAAAAGAGAAAAAAAAGAGAGAAAAAAAAGAAAGAAAAGAAAAAGAGAAACGCCTTTAGTCCATTTTGGTGCGGATACGCCAACGATCTTTTCATATTGTTAAGGAACGATGGGTTGAAAGTACGGGCACATATGTGTCCCGCACACATAGATCCTACTTAGAGATGCACTTATAACATGATAGGGAAGGAATGGGACGTATTCACCTTACGTCAGTGCAAGGGCGAGTGCGTCTATGTTGGTAAGAAGTCACACTATGAAACAAAACGAGATTGCTTGCCTGCTTGCCTATTCAATTCGAATAACATGCTTGCCATGATAACATACTTTACCGCTTTCAAATATGCCATAAAATCGACCTTAAGGAGAATATAGCAAGATCATAAGCTAAGTTGCATGATTGAACATAAATACTACAACATCGGTTTAGAAAGAAGGTCTTTGCATCAGTACATGCGAGGACGAACGTACTGATCCCCTACCAGATTTCATGCAGGGTGCAGGGAATGGATTGCTCACGACGAAGCTTCGCTTGATCGCGCAGAGGCATGGAATGCCGTAGCATTTTGAAGCGTGTGATCGTATTGAAGCTCGGACATGAAACATGATTGATGCGGCCGAGATATAGAAGGCATGATGTATGGAACGGTGAAATCCTTTGTGGGCAAGAGAAAACCTGAATGTTATAGCCAATCTAGCACATATTGTTGGGCTATCAAAAGCCTTTGTAATCTCAGTTCGAATATCAATAAAGAGAATTGTTTTGTATAGTTTATTTTCCTTTCGTTGTTAATATCAACTCAAAGATAACCATTTAAGAACTTGTCATCTTGACTTGTACGAGTGCAACTCCAAACTCGTACAACATCACGTCCCAGTAAGGATGATGATTCGGATAAATTGATACGAGGATGAGCGATTTTCCGGGTCGGGGCGTGACATGCACTATATCAACATTCATCCTTGACGCAATTTCTGACGCAATTTCATTAGGGTCGTCCTACGGTCTTCGACATTTACTTTGATTTGGCAGTCAAGTCTTCTAGGGTCAGCTGTCCCGAAGCTACGCTCGATAATTGAAGATCATCAATGAGGGACAGTTACTACGAACCATGCTATATCCTATCTCGGGGCCAAATTAAATTCTCGACACTTCCTATGGGACTTTATCCAATCCGATATAATTTATCAATAGAAAATTTCTTTGCCCACCCGCGCAACTGATGCGCCGTTACTACTCGAATCACTCATGCACTACCGTTAACAATATTGCTAACCGAGCAATATTTGTTTGCCTTGGGTATGAGTCTATTTACCTACGATCAATATCCGACACACTCTAGGCTTATCGCAATAATCCTCGAATTCACCTCCATACCAAACCACAAGTCAATTCCAATTTGACATGCCTTGTAAGTTCGACCATTTCCGCTGGACATGAATCACCATACCAGTGCTCACGCAGAATAGTCGTCCCAATCCGACGTGACGTATGTGCGAGGCTGGAGTTGCACTCGCATAAGACAAGAACATCAACGTTATGGTTATCAACAAAGCAATCAAGACACTTTCGTTTTCATCCAAGTAATATCCATCCACTCTCAGTTCTCCGAAGCATTTCCACTGTTATCATCTGGACATACATCAACTTAACTTGTATCTTATTCATCCAACAACAATGCACAATACAATAATTTTTTGTTCATTCAATCAGAGTATTCCCAAGTTCGCGCATATCATCTTTGATATGCCTCAATACCATCGTCGATGTCCGTAACCTGAACATCCTCATTTATCGTAAACTCTAATTCATTACATTAACTTCAAATACGCGTCAAGTCTCGCACACGTCAAGATCCATTCAGTCGTACCTAGCTAACTTTCCTCGTCAAGTGACACAATTTTCCAATTCCTCATACCTACTCTTGTATTCCTAACTCGCACTTCCAGATCATGCTATTGACTCTTCGTGCTAACTCAAATTCGTTTGCACGATTACTTCGTACCTACTCAACTCGTTCCGAATTATTTTCGCACCGACTTGACTCAATTCCGACTGAGTCAACTATTTCCTCAACGTAACATTTCCTTGCTATGCGCGGCCTATCGTTCGGCTTACACTCAATGAATTCTCGTCCGACATATCATCCATGGATACGACTTCGCCCATAATTGTTCAACTCAATTCATCGAAGCATACTTGCATCGACTTGTATCGAATCATTCCCACTCGAGTCTCCGCACTATTTCTAATTTGAGGACAAACTTATCGTAACGACACAATCGTCTAGACACAATCTATTGCAAGTCACAAAAAGGTTCCACGTAGCTATCACCAAGTGGTATTGCATATACCACTCAGAAGTCGAGCCTATCGTCATTGATACAATGCTTTACTGCACTGATCGCATAAGTGGTATTGCATATACCACTCGAAATCGAGTCACTACCCGAGATTACACTCTGTATAGGTCCGACGTTTATTTCAAATCAACTATCCTGTGTGGCGGTCTTTCCCGATCCCAACTTTAGCGTTCTGTTACTCTAGTTGCGTAACCCCTCTTCCCGAATTTATTTTTTTTGAAAATATTATTTATTTATTTATTTGAACTAAATGGTTCCTAAAATAATTGTATATATAAAATAATTTTATTTATTTATTTGCAAGACTTTGCTGTGGACCAATTTATGTGAGGATATGACGTGTCCACCCCAATCTATATGTTTTGTCAATTGTGATAGTTTGTGTTTATAATTAATATTACTTTGTTGATATTAAATAATAACGATTTGTATTTGTTAAATAATTTGTTATATAAATTTATATGTATATATATGTGTATATATATTTCTATAAATAAGACACTACACTATGAATAGATATTATTAGGATATTATTTACTTGTTGTGAATATTTATTGTTGTAGTGGTATGTATGCATAGAAGATACATATAAATATAAAGGAAAATATATAAAGAATATAAGGCCAGCCTAGCCCAGTCCCACAACCAAGCCATCCCAAGCAAAAGCCCAGCCTAGCCATTCTAATTCTCCAGACCGAGCCCCCCTATATCACAGTCGAACAACCGACAACTTATATAGATATCGAGAGTTTGGGAGAGAGAGATTAGACAAAACCCTAAACCCTAGTGCTGCCAACCTCCCAGCGACCCCGTTGGCCTGTGCGTGCCGCCCCGATGCAGCCAGGCCATCGGATAACAGCCGGAGCAGGCCATCGCGCGCGGAGACAGAGGAGTGCAGCAGCAGCAGTTGTATCATTCGCACGAGTTCGCAAACCAATATCTTCGCTATCACTCGACCATTCTTCGTGCTGTTTCCTCAGGTATGAAGTATATATACATCTTTAATTTCTTTCAAACACGTCGTAATTAGACGCACCATGTTGCCCTGTAAATCGACTCAAAGTCGAGTAAAAACCTATTAGAAACAGGACAAAACATTAGTCTCAAACCTTTATTTGGAAGGTAGATTTTGGACAAACCATTATGATATTTCAAAAACCAATTAAAAATAGTGTAAGACAACCAATAGGGCTTCCAAACCTTTTTTACAGAACTGGATTTCGTCGACGGCGCGTCGAGAAATCGATCTCCAAAAATTACAAAAAAATTATTTTCAAAATATAAAAACTCTCCGATACGACATGTGCCCCGTCAAATCGGGCGACGTGGTCGTAAACCAAAAGTATCGAAAGGTGCGCAATGGCTTTGCAGACGGGTGGGCTTTGACGAAATTCAAATTGGTTGTGTGTGCGCGACGAATTTGATGTGTATCCGTCGAAATTCACCGTATCGGCCTCTTTGCAAATTTCCTAATTACTTTGTGCACGTTCGTCATATCAAGACGAAACTGGTACCAACAGGATCGTATCATTTTTCTTGTCCTGTATGCCAAGTTTGGTCAGATTCTGAGACAGTTGATCGGATCGCCGTTTTGTGGGCCCTACGATCCGACTCAACGGACGATTTTGTGCACGGTCTGTCGGAATCTAACTTTGGATATACGATTGGGTTCGTACCATCAAAACGAATCCGTTGACATATAGTTTGATGACTTTAGAGACCATTGACTCTGGCATATTTTTCGGTACAAAGCGGGTCCAACGGCGGACATCGTTTTGGCCCGAAATGACCGTTTTGCCTCTGTGTCCAAAATTAGACTTGAGGACAGACAATCCTAGCTAATTTAACTATTCTGAGAATGTTGGCAATGTTTGTTTCAGCTTTCAAAGACAGTTGTGAGATTTGGACTTTATGGCTTACTAGTTGACGGTATATTGTTGGTTCTTCGTGCTACCACCAGGCAAGTATACCTTGCCTCCCTCTACAGATTATTTACAGCATATTCTTAATATTATCTAGTTTTACTAGTTGATTATTGACTTGTGATTTGTCCATCATGCATGCTAATATATATATATAGTCCTTGTTTATAGTTAGCTTGGTAGTTCATATTGGATATATATATATATATAGTCCTTGTTCATAGTTAGTTTTGTGGTTCATATTGAATCTGTTCTTCTGTGTATCAGGACTGAGTCATGTCGTGACATCACCTGTACTTCGACTAAGTCGTATCGTGTCATAAAATGAGTAAGTCATAAAGGAATTGTTGTACCTTGATTCTTAAGCTAACCTGCGAGTCCCCATTAGGGGCGAGGGTTAGTAGTTATTTGTACCTTGAATCCTGAAGCTAACCTGTGAGTCCACACTAAGGGCGAGGGTTAGTAGTTATCTGTCCACACCTGCGAGTCCACATTAGGGGCGAGGATGATTCTTGAAGCTAACCTACGAGTCCACACCAGGGGCGAGGGTTAATAGTTGTTCAAACCTGCGAGTACATACTAGGGGTGAGGGTTTGAGTATTCGATTGGTTATCCGTTGACATCGTGACATTGTGTTCTCTTGTTCTCCTTCAGCAGTTCGTTTATGCGTAGTGGTTCTCCCAGTCGTGTATAGTCATGTTTTGTGTTGATTGGTCTTTTTCTGTATTTCTTATTGTATGATAAACTATTAGATAGACATGTTTTTATGTATCTTGCTATGTCTTCTGAGGACCTGATGATCTCTTCAGGTTTAGCGATTGCATGGAGTTAGTTAGCAGAGCAGGATGGTGGATGATAACGATATACTTGCAGGATTCAGGTATTGATATTACGTTTATTGTCTTCTCGTGCTGTCATTCCTTATCATGAGATATCCTGCTTGTTAGCCTAGTTTATAGACTCATATTATTTTTCCTTGGGGTCTTATCGGACATATATGCTAGTGGGCTATAGACCACGACCCATACTGTTCATTCGTGTATATATTACTCTTGTGGATTTGAGATATAGTTTTGCCTTGCCATAAGTTGGCACTTTACCATGCTCTTGACAGTGTTTATGTATTCGAGTCGGGCTGGAGTCCGCTCGATATGTAGCTGGCTTGCTCACGAGCTTGCGCCCGAAATACGGGTGTTACGACCCGCACCCACTGCGAGGGTACGAGTACGTAACAGTGCCCAGCCTACGCCACAGTGTCGGTGGTAGAACGCTGTTCTAGGTCATGAACTATAACTAACATAACATGAAATACTCTCCAAAAGGAGGCCAATCACAGAGGTATAACTCAATCACAATCTAAGGTAGAATATAGCACGATGGAATAGATAAGGAAATTCTCAACTGAGGTACAACAAAGTGAAATAAACACAAGTTAACAACTACCAGTCTCAACATCTCCAAATTATACAACTCTGAAATCAAGGACAACAACTAATCATAAAAAGAAAGAACAGTCTAAGCTATCTATACTAAGCATGGGTATCATCCTCAGCAACTGCCTGAACCTCCCCAGGGGTCCAGGTCGCGAGTGTCATCTAGCTAAGCTCCATAGTAAGGGGTGCAGGGTTCCTCATCATCCTTTGTAAAATTTTTAACACGTCCAGTCAGGACGGGAGCGAGCACAATACATCTCAAGCAGATCATAACAGGTTAGAAAATATAAACATACAAGAGAGTACGATACATAAAACTGAAAGAAAGTACATGATGTAAATAGAGATAGAACTGTAATAGAAATATCTACTATAAGTAGAGAGCTACCAGTGACTAGTGATTTAGAGTACAAAGTCGACATGTGAACGGCTGGATTTGTACATGAATATACTAAAGAGGTGCACATGGTTATACTACTTTAGAATTGTTCACATGACTATTTATACTTCCATATACCCCAATCAATACACAAGGATCTAGACAAGTTATGTTACGTACATGATTTTCATATGAAAACCTATAGTAGGTGTACATAAAGTATACATGAGGGCTCAGAACTGAGTGCACATGAATTCTATATGAAGGCCCATAAAGAGTACACATGAAGTATAGGTTATACATGAAATACACGAGAAACAAGACCGAATATGAGAGCACATGAGAGTACACGAGCGAGCATGAACGAGCATGAAGTACATGAGAAACATGAATAACATGAGAGCAAGGAATACATGATGTACATGAAACACACGATATGATGTATCCGATGCTCCCGAGGGAGATAACATCTCAATGTAGGGATCCATATAGTACCAATCCGTGACAATATCGTGACAGCATCAAATAAGGTAAACTAGAGCAGGAATATAATTCTAAGCAAGTTATAAAACGATCAGAGAATGTACTCGCCTGCGCCGTGAATATCTGTGAGAATATAAAGCCCGAGATGAGGTATCTGACTCTTATTTAGAGCAACACAAGTCAAGATGTATATAGGGAACGATAAATATAATCTACAATGCATCTACATGCTGTCTAGGTTAAACTAGACTAAAGTCGACACTTGGTCAACTCTAGTCAACCATACTAGTCAAACTAGGTCAACCAGGCCACTCCTTGTTTGCAAAAACAAAAGTTGATCTTTATTTCAACAAACTTTGTAAAAAGATTACAAGAATTATGGAAAAGTACAACTATAGGAATCCGATCTGAATGACGATCGCTTTATCCCTTGGACGATGTGAACTTTGAAGACGGTAGCCTCTGAAGATTGCAGCAGCACTTTGGCAAGAACTTCTGATCTCTGGTGACAATTTCTGATATATGTGTGTGTGATCCCCTCTAGGAAGGACTTGAAACTCTATTTATAGAGTTCTGGAAATAACTACTTTTTAGTTATTCTGGACTGCGTAAGATGGATTGTACATGCATTGGACCGCGCAGACATCAGACTGCGTTGGCAGTTATTTGATCGTGGGCCAACTGTATTGGACACATGGCATTATTTGATTGAAATGCGCATGATCGTGTACAGACGGTTACCACATAATGAGTCATTAATGGCAAGAAATCCACGTGTAGTTTGTCAGTTGTATTGATGGAGTGCGCCAACTGAATTGCGCTGGCTTCAGATTACACTGGGCTGGACCGCACTGGGATAGACTGTGCTGCAGAGAGTCTGGCAGATTGTGCTGTATGTACAGTTGTCCTCGAGTGCTGTGCTGTACGATAAACGAACAGTTTTTTCGTTCTCCGTGCTGTCAGTTGTCAGAAGATCTGATTCTCTGTCAGGTAATGATGACGAGGCCACGTCAGCTCGCGCACTTGGATGAGTGCGCAGTTCAGCCTGCATAATCGATTTGGTGCACAATTTGTCTCCTGTGCAGTTCAATTGAAGGATGTCCAATTTGATTTTCATGACTTTTTTTGATGGGTGCAACTTGATTTTTAGGACCTACAAGACCCCCTTCAAAGTTTTCGAAGTTTAAAGATAGTCAAAGCTTCAAAATACTTTGAATTTTGATTTTAAAATCAAGTTGCGCAAGTAATGACTTGTCTGCGCAATTGGAGGAGTTAGCTCCCCTTTCTTCGGCGCAATCTGAGGAGTCTGTTTACTTTCGAAAACTATAAATAGTTCTCATTTCTCTCTCTATTATTCTTTACTTGCTTCTAATCATCTGAGAGAGAAAATTTGAGCCCATTCCAACTCTTCTTCTTCCCCGTCGATCCTAATGGCTCCAAAGCGCTCCGCCGCCGAGAAAGACAAGGCCCCCACCGAGTCTTCGGCTCGGGCTGCACCGCGCCCTTCTCGACATGAAGTTGCTCATCCAGCACTACAAGGTAGTAAACCCGATCGAAAGACCCTTTTTAGGGTTCTTTAACACTGTTGATCCTTCAAACCTGTCTCTTTTTAGAGATTTGGTTATACTGTGCCGCCCTGTTTAGGTTTTTGGTTGCACAAACCCAATAGTTTTCATTTTTATGAAGACTATTTTCTTGCGCAATTGGTTAGAACGTGCTGGCAAAGGTCAGCGCAGTCTGCTGATTTACGCAAGGCTGTCCAGCACAAACTGATGCTTTGCGCAAGTTATTCAGCACAATCTGATGGCTTGTGCAAGTGGATGAGTTGGCGCAACTGGACAGTTTGTGCATAGAAGCGATTGTTGTACAATCTGATGTTTGTGCAATCTGATGCTTGCACAATTTGCTGACAGAATCTTTGATTTTACTTGTACTGAATTCTGTTTTTTTTTATTTGATGCAGTTAACATCAGGGAGGACCCAGAGTATGAAATATTTGCAGGGTCCCTTGCTGAACCGAAATTTAAAGAAGATTTGTCCTATGTGCTTTTTCCCCAATATGCTCTCCCATCCTCCCGCCAAGCCATCTTGGTAGCTCACGACAATAAGACTTTATTAAGTCTGATGAATGGGCAGCCCCTGCAGTCTGCTGACGCCATTACCCATAAGAAACCCATGTTCTTATTTGGCGAAGCTATTGACAAGAGTTCTCAGCCGAGACCCCGTGTTGAACAGAGACTCTTCCAAAGAAAGGAAAAACTAATCCTGTTATCGGACATTGCTAGATGCCTCCCTCTAGCCCGCTATGCCCATGCAAGCCATCCAGGAGGATGGACTGGGATATTACTCCCCTCCAGCATACAAGGACAGGAAAAATTTATGTCAAGAAAGGACCAAACAACAGAGATATGTTCTATAGCTCCTCTGAGCGTCATAGCACTTTGCTCAGAGGGTTGAAGCCAGGCTGCATCCCTCCAGAGAACTCTTCCTTGCTGCTGCCGGTGAGGACACCAATCTTTGCTAATGAATATGCAAAGGTTGAGGGCAGATACCCGGATCAGGACATCCGGCTGACAGGTCTGGTGAACCCAGACAACAAAAGGTGGAACTGCATAGCCAACTGGATATTGGTTCAGTTCGAAGACAAGCTTAAAGAGATCGAGCTATATCATGCGGTATATGCTACCGTGTATGGATTCCTCCCAAACCCACATCTGTTTTTGGTCTTGGCAGAGAGGTACAATTATAGGACAGGGACATTCATGACACCCTGCGGGGAGATTGGATTAGCCCTCCATGAGATGAAATACATCTCGTGCTTACCAACAGGAGACTTCCCTTATGAGGAGTATGTTCCAACAAACGACGAGTTAGACAGACTACGTCGAGAAAATGCAGAGATGGTGGCCGTTTTCGACGAATTACTGTGCCACTACAACATATGCTCCCTGTACTATAAGAGCGGTTCTTCCGGCACCTGTTATTCATCAAAGTGCTTGCCTTATCTTTTCCTTAATCATATCATTGTAAAAAAGACTAAGGATCATGATACTTGCAACCCAACTTTCTTCCAACCCCTCAGCCACAGTGAAGTGATCAGATTGATGGAAGAAAACAAGAAAATGGATATCAAAGTTAACGATGAATATCAATACCCTCCACTCAAGACCGGAGATTTTGTCGAGAGTTTTATGAGAATGGGCTACAGGCCCATGTCAAGAGAAGCCCAGCTGGCAGGTTTTCTGACATACTGGCTCTGTCGATTCGTCGTACCCGGAGCAAGTGCCGTGGACCACTTCCACCGCGGCGTACTTTTTGCTGCTGTCCGGTTAGTCTTTGGCTACCGGATGGATTTGTTGTCAACGATGACCTGCAGAGTGAATACAGGTCTTCGTCTTTATGTTGACTCCATGATCAAATAGAAGGGTGAGAAGGGGAACTTCCCTCGACTGGAGTTGCCTTACACCTACTTATTCGGGTGGTTGCTTCTGCACCATCCGTCATTGATGAACCCCGACATGGGAGCAGTCGGCGGTAGCTATCTGCGAAGATTCTCCCAGAGCAAGTGGGTATACACTAGTCTGAAGGACTGCAGACGTGCCCAGAACCTTGGAAAGGGATGGAATTTTTACTGCGTTGCCCCTCCAACCGGTTACGAACATATGTCGACAAATTTAGTTGACCTTGGAAGGCAGCCGTTGGGTCGAGCAGCTTTTGACTGGCTGAGGACGATCAGGCCGTCGCATTTGGTGTACAAATTTGAAGATGAGTGTTTCTTGGAACCATATCTGCCAAGACGCTTCGTTCGTCAATTTGGTTATGACCAGTTCCATGTACGCAATGCTATAACTTGCCTACAAGGAAAGGGATATCTGATTGATGGTGCCAGAGCATGGGCCTATTACAATGCTCGAGACACAAGGACAGTGTTCTAGATGCCAACCAAGAATGATCATGGCCCTCGAATGTTCTATACATATTCACTTTTTTACACAGCTGTAAATACTTTCGCCTAGAACTTCAATCTTGTGGATAACTTCGTGACGGCGACGCGTTTGAAGAAAGGAGCAACTGCTATGCTAGCTCCAAGAAATGATGAGCAACATGAACCAGTGGATGATCCCTTGGAAGCCTCAAGAGAAGCTAACTTCCCTGAGGAGGTTAATGAACCACTACGGATTTCTTTGAAAGTTGTTAAGTCTCTGGCCAGGGAGAGGAAGAGAAGGATTAATGAACCTTCCTCTCCGGTTGCAAAAAAGAAACTCCTCTTAGACCCATCAGAGAAAGTCACTACCAGGTCACAATCTCGGCAACTGGCCGAGTCAACCCGAGAAGAAGTGACCACACCGACCTCTCTTCTAAAGCAGGTTGATGTAGTAGATGTGGAGAGTCCCGAAAGACCTCTTTATCGAAAGAAACTGGCTTTTAGAAAAAGAAAGAAGGTGATCCAGTCCTCGGTGGTGGCCAGTGCTGCTACTGGAATTACTATGTCATCTCCTACTCTTGTCTCTGAGCATAGGCATGAAACTCTTAGTCCAGAACAGAGGGACGAGACTGATCAGAGAGAGGAGGCTGCAGAGCCTAGGGAGGATATTGTAGAGGAGGAGCATGAAGCTCTACGATCTCCTTCACCGGCGGTAGAAACTACTCAGCTTCATGTTACACCAGGAACAATCCGCGAAGAGGAGGATCGTTTAATGATTGAAGCATTAAATGATTGCGACTTCGGTTTACAAGATGATATTGATCATACCGCTACAAATGCCAGCGAAGAAGCACCTGAGGATAGCATGAGCACTGAAGATACATCAATAGAGGCTATTAATGATACTTTGAATCAAGAAGAGGACATTGATGTCCATAAATCTTCTGAAGCTGTTGAAGACACACTAGCTCCTGAAAAGGATGTTGAGGTGGATGTGTCTCCTGAAAAGAATATGGGTAAGGAAGTAGCGCCGGAGGAAGCTACTACCGCTAATCCCAAAGGTATTAAATAAAATTATCATTCTTCTTTTCATAGATTAATGGCTGACATCTCTAATTTTGATCCATGTATAAATTGAATCATCTTCGGTTCCTCCTTGCACTGATATAGTGCCGATAACGGTTATCGCTAGCGGTAGCCGACATTTCTCGGGTGGTTCTGAGGCCGGAAGTAGCCAGGCAGAAATGTCTGAGGCTACTTCTGTTAGACTGGAATCTGTACCAGCAGACGAAAGACTTGTTGCTGGGGCAAGTCATGGTAAGATTGCCTTTGATCTTTTGATCCTTTTTAATTAATTGTTAATGACAACAACAATCAATGATAAGGTTCATTTGATTTTGCAGAAGAACAACCGGGAGGAGCAACCAGTTCTACTTTAGCTCCCTTGTTTAAAGAACCCTCTATTCAAGTGCAAGAACGTCCATCTGCACAGGCACATGCTGCTTCATCATCAACAGGAGTAGCTGCTACCCCTGGTGCTTTGGCAACTAACCAATTTATCATTAGTTCTTTTAGCAACCTTTTCTTTAATGCATTGGGACCCATAGTAGATAGGGTACTAGAGAAAGAAGTTGTTGATTTCACTACTGTTAGAAGTCCAACCTCTCATTTGATAAATGCCATCCGAGGTCAAGGAGATAAAGCTCAAGCTATTTTTCTTGAGCACATACTGGATGAGCTAGAAGCATCGGTTAAGATCTACAAAGATCTTAATCGAGGGGAAGTGGAATCCTTAGTACAAGCTGAATTTGAAAGGATGTCTCAAGAATTTGCCATTGAGAATGCTAATTTCATAGACACTTATACTGCTAAGGCTTCAAAATATGATTCTCAAATGGAGATAGCCACCTCTGCTGTTGGAGAGAAGGAGGAGAAAGTTACTGAGTTGAAAGCGAAATCTGGGGAGATTGCCCGTCTCCAAGAAGAGTTGAAACTGGTTCAGCATACTCTAGAAGATGAAGTCACATAGCATCAGGCTGCCACTCAGCAACTGGACATTCTGACTCAGGAACGAAATGAATATATCACAACTCATCAGGCTAAAATCTCCCGCCGCTTAGTGACCATACCGACTTTTAATGAAAAGTCTGGAATGGAGGAAGCTAGGAGGCGCATGATGGACTCCCGTGAGGAGCGACTGAAATCTTTAAAGCAGCAGATGGTTAACTTGATGACACCTCCGACCGAATAGAAAGATTTTCTGTATCTTCTTGTTTTTTTTGTGATATGTCATGTTGTAATGTCTTTCAATTTTTTTTATCAATAAAAGACATTTTCTTGGTGGCTCTATTATTTGTTGCATATCTTATTCAGATATAAATAATAGCGATAGAAAATATATTCAGAGGTGCAAGACATAATATATTTCTTGATTCTGGAAAATAATCATATTCAATTATATCTGCTCAGAGGTAATATGGACGTGGCAAATATAATTTATCGAATATCATTATTTCAATAGACAACTTAATCAAAGATGACAAGTTGCTGATATGAACGAAATAGATGATGTGAACGAAATAAATGAACGAAATGAATCGTCGGGATGAATGTGACGAACGGGTGAACCGTCAAATGAATTAAATGAACGGGTGAACCGTCAAATCAATGTAATGAACGGGCGAGCCGTCAGATGAATGGAATAAACGGGTGAACCGTCGGATGGATGGAATGAACGGGTGAACCGTCGGATGAATGTGATGAACGGGTAAACCGTCGGATAATGAACGGGCGAACCGTCGGATGAATGTGATGAACGGGTAAACCGTCGAATGAATGTGTCGCTTTGTTGTCTTACGACTCTCTGTCTATAAATAGAACAGAAAATCAGATGGGATGGCCACTTTCATTTTTCAACATAAAGATGTCATCTGGAGATGCATCCAAGAAGGCTGAGATCGCCCCAAAGGTGGAAGCGGGTACTGACGAACGTCCAGTCGATCCGGCTCAACCAAAGCAGATAGCAGCGGGCGAAGGTTCGTCTGCCCCCAAACCGTCAAAGGACATCTTGGACTTCCTTCTTAAACCAGGGAAGACTGAAGAAGAAGAAGCCATGAGGATGGCTGCTTGCAAATTCCTGGTGGGTTCGAGCAAGAGTGTTCTCGGCTCTTTTGTTGATCATGTTTTTGATAAGGACAGTAGTGGCCCGCGTTCCAATTTTGAGAAGGATGATAGTGACCTTCCTTAATATTATGTACTATCATTCAAGTTGAAATAAAACTGAATTTTATTTATGAACTTGTCTGATAATTACAAGCAATGTCTCTTACATTTATACATAGTACTTTTTGAGGAACTTGCCATTGATATGCATCATTGCAACTCGACCGTCTAGCTCTGTGAGTTGATAGGCTCCATTTGAAAAGACTTTGCTTACAATGTAAGGCCCTTCCCACTTTACATCGAACTTGCCCTTGCTCGAGTGAGTCATAGTCATAGGACGTCTGACTGTCAAAACAAGCTCTCCTTTCTGAAAGGCTCTGACCTTAACTTTGCGGTTGACAGTCTTTGAGATGCGGGCTTGGTATAACTCAATATGCTGTTGAGCCATTAGCCGCTTCTCATCGAGCGCCTCCAATTCTTGAAGTCGGAGAAGATCGTTGTTCTCTGTCGTGAGTTCGTTGGCGATAGCAATCCTTAAAGACGGAATTTGAAGTTCCAGAGGTAGAACTGCTTCACAGCCGTACACCAAAGAGAAGCCTGTAGGATTGTGGACCCTAGTACGGTAGGCCCAAAGACATTCTCCAAGCTTTTCACTCCAATTTCGTTTGTTAGTAGATACAAACTTCTTGAGGAGCTTGATGATAGTCTTGTTAAAAGCTTCAGCTAAGCCATTAGCAGCATGATTGTAAGCTGTTGAAGCGACATTATCAATCCGGTGATCATCACAGAACCTTGTGAACTTTTGGCTGATGAATTGAGGTCCATTGTCATGAATGATCCTTCTAGGTACACCAAATCTATAGATGGCATAGTGTTTGACGAAGTTGATAACACTGCTGGTCTTGACTTCAGCCAATGGTATAGCTTCGGCCTACTTGGAGAAGTAGTCGGTTATTGCCAGTATGAACCGATGTCCTCTAGAAGAAGGAGGATTGATGGGACCTATGATGTCCATGCCCCAAGCTTCAAAAGGCTAGGAAGCAGCATTCGGATGAAGGAATTCCGACTGTTGATGAATGAAATCTGCGTGAATTTGACAAGCTCGACATTTTCTCGCATATTCGATGGCATCAGATACCATAGAGGGCCAGTAGTAACCCATACGTCGAATGCGATCCTGCAACTTAGGACCGGGTTGATGTGCTCCGCAGACACCATCGTGAGCTTCACGCAGTACTTACTTTGCTTCATCACCAGCAAGATAGCGCAATAGTAGACTGTCATAAGTCCGCCGATAGAGAGTTTTGGTGGTCTGATTATAGTAGAATCGCAAAGACCGCCGACGAATACTCGTAGCCTCCTTGGGATCTTCAGGGAGTATGTCATGGACCACGAAGTCGATGAAGGGAGCTCTCCAATCTTCATTGATAACATTGACTTCAGTAAGATTACTGAACTCAATATTATGATTGTTTTCGACGCAGAACAATTCCCGATTAGAGATAACCACCACCTGCTGTCTTTTGATAGGGATGGCTAAGACTGCTGCAAGATTAGCAAAAGCATCTGTCTCAGTATTGCAAGCTAGGCGTACATATTCGATGAAGAAGGCTTTGAATGATGTAGCCATGTTGATTGCCGCTTCATAGTAAGGTACTAGATCTTGATGGTGAACTTCATAAGTCCATCTAACCTGGTTAACAACCAACTTAGAGTCGCCATAGACTTCAAGATACTCGACGTCTAATTGTTTGGCTAGCTGAAGGCCAATGAGTAGAGCATTGTACTCTGCCACGTTGTTGGAACAAGGCTCATCTAAGGAGTATGCTTTTTGGATAGCTGACCCGTCTGGAGAAACAAGGACAACTCCAACTCCTGCGACAATGACACCGTTGGGTCCAATCCTAGATGCACCGTCAAAAAATAGACGCCAAGTAGGAAATTCTTTGGAGATTGTATTAGATTTCAATGTCTCGTCTGGAATTTCATCATAAAGTTTGGATGTCTCTGGTACAGGATGAGTTGCTAAGAAATCTGCCAGTGCTTGACCTTTGACAGACTTTTGAGGAACATATACCATGTCATATTGGGCTAGCAGAATGGCCCATGTAGCCAGCCGAGAATTGAGTGTGCTGGGTTTCTTCATCAGTACCCGAAGAGGATTAACTCGGGATATGACATGAATAGTTTGGCCAATGATGTAATGCCGAGTCTTCTGAACAGCAAACATAAGAGCTAGGCATTCTTTTTCGACCGGACTATAACGGTGTTCGGCACCAATCATAGTTCGACTGAGATAATAGATAGCTTGTTCATGGCCTTCTTTGTTCTTTTGGACAAGTAAAGCACCCAATGAATGATCCATAGCACGGATATACATTAAGAATGGTATGCCAGAGATCGGTGACACCAAGACTGGTAGATTCATGAGATACCGCTTTGTGTCGTCGAATGCTCGTTGATATTCTTCAGTCCAAACGAAAGAAACACCCTTCTTCATTAGTTGAGTAAATGGTCTGCAGCGTCCAGACAGATTCGAAATAAATCTCCTGATGTGCGCAAGTCGACCTTGGAATCCTTGTAGCTCTTTTAGGTTGCGTGGAGGACACATCTCTTGAATGGCTTTGATCTTCTCGGGATCCACGTGTATACCCTTAGAGGTAATGACGAAGCCGAGAAATTTGCCACTAGAGAACCTAAGAATGACTTGGTAGGATTCATTTTGAGTTGATGTTGGCACATGAGATTGAAGATAGTTCTCAAGTCTTGGATGTGATCTTCCTTTAGACGACTTTTGACAGCAATATCGTCGACGTAGCATTCGACAGTCTTGCGTAGATGATCTCGAAAGATGGTACTCATGGCTCGTTGGTACGTTGTACCAGCATTCTTGAGACTAAATGTCATCACAGTATAGCAATAGACTCCGCGGAGAGTGTGGAAAGAAGTATGTTTTTCGTCTTCAGGATTCATCCGAATCTGATTATATCCGGAGAATCCATCCATAAAAGATATTCTTTCGAACCCACAGGTGTTGTCGATCATAACGTCCGTGATAGGGAGAGGAAATTTATCTTTTGGACATGCTTCATTAAGATCCCGAAAGTCGATACAGACTCGAACTTTGCCGATTTTCTTTAGAACTGGGACGACATTGGCTACCCAATCAGGATGCTGCTCTTCTCGAATAAAGCCACAAGCAATGAGCTTCTTGACTTCGTCATCGATTACGTCTATCATTTCTGGCTTGAAGCGACGTTGTTGCTGTTTGACCGATTTTGCATTAGGCAAAATGTTCAATTTGTGAGTAGCAACTTTGGGATCTAGACCTGGCATGTCTTCATAGCTCCAGGCAAAGACGTCAATGTATTCTTGAATAAAAAGAATTAATTCTTGCTTATCTGCCTCTGGGAGATTCTTGCTGATAAATATTGGACGAGGTGACCCGCTCTCTCCGACATCGATTTGAATTAATTGATCTTCAGTAGGAGGTTCCCTTTGTTCGAATCGGAGTTCCTATTGGGTATCCATTCATTGAGCCTAAGGATCAATTTCGGGATTTTCTTCAACATCCTCGTCATAGCCTTCTGGAAGTTCGACGGAGACCATGTTAGAAGATACAGTCAATCGATGAACTTGACCGATGCTGGTGTCAGAATCCCATGATCTGGAATAAGAAGAATTAGAGCGCTCTTCACTATCGGATTCAGAGGCTGCTGGGGATAATACCGGAGGTGAAGCATATCCGAGACCTCTTTTGGTCCTTCTGTAGTACATCTCTGATTTTCCTTTCGGTACAGCCGTACGGAGAGGAGTTCTTCTATCCTTACCGTAGTTGAGGCCACTCTTGAAGTCATAACCCGTCTTTCGAATGATGTCTTTTGATTGTTGACTGTAACGACGGAATTGAAGATGCCCCGTGTCGTTACTTTTGCTATCATCCGTATAACTGAATTGTTGTTCCGATTCTTTACTAAAAGTATTGGACTCTCGCCTTTCTTTCGAGCGAAAACAATACGATATGAATCCTTGGGATGTTCGAGTAAGACCTATGTCTGAAGAGATTGCACAACTCCCATTGTAAATAATTGAAAGCTATCTAACATATCCAAATAGCACTTAGCATGATAAATGACATCAGTATACTGGAAAGTAGATGCTTTTTTATTAATTTGTACATCTGTATTTACAGCAGGACCTTTAGCCTTAGCAGGCTTGGTCAGATTGATTACAAGAGGAGGAGAAGAAGAACATGGAGGAGGATTGGCCTTGTTACGACGGAGGTCGATAACAAGCGGCTCAGAGGAGGTGAGCTCCCTTTTTTCCTTGTTATGAGATAAATTAATAACAAGTGGCTCAGAAGAGGTGAGCTGCATTTTTTTCTTGTTACGACGTAGATCGATAACAAGTAGCTCAGAAGAGGTGAGCTCCCTTTGATCCTGATCATCATCAGTTGGTTGCTTGTGGACTGGCAAGTGAATAGCCAGTGGTTTGGAAGATTGAGGACAAGAAACACGCCCTTTGACAGGTATGATGAGAGTGACATTAGGCACTGCTTCTTGGTCTTCTTCAGCGTCAAGAGATAGGACGACCTTCATGAATTCATCCTTGTACATACGAGCATCGTTGCAGTATGCTTCGACGCCTTTGAAAGGATAGAGATCAGCAACCTCCTTTTGAACCTCTCCATTGTCATCGACATATTTGAAATATTGATGGAGAGTCGAAGGAACAATGTTATGCTCATGCAGGAATGGTCTCCCCAACAGAGCATGATAAGAACAACCATGGTTGTCAATGATGTAGAAGGTCACCTTTGTGCGAAGATTGCCTATTTGGAGTTTTAGGCGAATCTTGCCCAGAGGCTCACTCCTTCCCTGGTTGAACCCGAGGATGGTGGTGATTATACTGGAGAGACTATGCACTGGGATCTTCAATGCATCCAACATTGTCTTCGGCATGATGCTGAGAGCAGACCCTAGATCTATCAAAATACGATCGACTTTCATCGAGTCGACATATCCTGTATAGTATAGAGGACGGTCGTACCTATTGTCCTCCATCAGCATGTCATCCTGTGTGAAGGTTATGTTTGGAATTAACTCCAACACACTAAGACAATGAAGGCAAGAGACTGGTTCTGCTTTTGGCTTCTTCAGAAGAGCTAGACAGGTTTCTGCCTGCATGAGAGCCTCACTCAGAGTTTCCCGAGTCTTTTTAGAGAGGCGCAAGAGCTCGAAGATTGACAGCCGGGCCGGTGTATTGGCTAACTGAGCTAAGATATCAAAGTTGTAAGGCTTCTCAAGTCCGGAAGGAGATGACTTCTTCAAAGGTTTGTCGAAGCGGACTTGTTGTTTGCCTTTATCAGCAACTGTCGGCTTGGGAGGAATGGGTTCTACAACTACCGGTGAGGAAGCAGAAGGGTTACCCTCAGTAGAAGCAGGC
This sequence comes from Iris pallida, assembly GCA_029216955.1. Lineage (NCBI taxonomy): Eukaryota > Viridiplantae > Streptophyta > Magnoliopsida > Asparagales > Iridaceae > Iris > Iris pallida. The sequence goes on from JANAVB010040818.1 coordinate 40,357,678, forward strand.
TGCACTGGAACAGGCTCAGAAGAAGAAGCAGGATTCTCCTGAGCTTCGGGGTAATCCTTTAGATAGGCTTTCCCTGATCTGGTGCCCAGCAAGATTTCCTCATCGACTATGGGGTCAAAGGATACCATATTGCAAGTCTTTGTCTTACCCTTGGAGCAGTCTTTCTTCTTGGAGGAAGAGGGAAGTTCGAATTCTGAAGCAAGATCCGGATGAATCCACATAATCTCGCCATTGTCAAGAGACAAAGGGACGAGACCTTTACTTCATGGAGGAGGAAGATTCTCGATCTCAAGAGTAGCTTTAGGGATAGGAATGACACCATGCTGTACCATCTGCGGAGGAAAGTCACCGAATTGAACTGAGACCATATTCGCGGTAACAGTCTTCTCGTCTTGCTGCAGAGTGACAAAACTGGCGTTGACCAGTTCTTGAATTTTGCCTTTGAGCACATAACATGCTCGAGTGGGATGTCCAATGAACCTGTGATAGACACAGTACTTGGGATGATCAGTTTTACCGACCTCATCAGGCTTCTTCGGATCCGGGAGTTGGAGCTTATTGCTTTTGATCAAGCGATCAAAGATGCTCACGGTGTCATTCTCGTCAAAAGAGTACTCTACTTTCGGACGAGGTTCCCTTGGTGGAGGTACTGAAGGAGTAGAAGTAGAAGTAGGTGGTGCTACGTTGACCGCCAGAGATTCTTTGTTCTTTAAGTTGATGTTCAAAGTTTCTTTTCCCTTGCGGTTGTTCTGGCGATTACCACCACTCGATGTCTGGTGTTCATCTCGGTCGGGATTAGACATTTGTACCCCTAACTGCTTGAATTTATCGGCGCTAACTTCAGCTGCTTTAACATTGACAATGGAGGATTGCCAATCTTGGAACTGAGTTGACCCCATCTACATGCTGATGATAGGCAAAAGATTTGCCTTGCAGGTGTCTGTGGTGACAGCAGCCGGAGTTCCAGGAGGCATTTTCAAAGCTTCCCGGCGGAACCTTTCAATAAAACTCTCAGCAGTTTCATTGTGTCTTTATTTGATTTTATTGAGGGCTGACATGGTCATGTCGTTGATCCCCTCATAGAATCGTTCCAATAAGATTTGTTTTAGGCCAGAGAAGGAGGAGATATAACCATCGGGCAAGCTTCTGTACCAATCGTATGCTACACCGGCTAAACAGCCGACGAATACTCTGGTAAGAAAAGCGTCATTTGGCTGAAGTTGGACAGTCATTACCTCAAAGTGGTTAATAAACTGACTAGGAGAAGTACTGCCATCAAACAACGAGATTTTTGGAATCTTGTACTTAGGAGGAAATGGGGCTTCCTTCCATTCAACTGGGTAGGGTTGCTTGATCCCCAACCTCTGCAAGTTGTCCTTCTCCTTGAAGGCCTCGAACTGAGTACGCAGGAGCTTGACAGCTTTATTGGCATCCTCCACTGATGTAGAAGGAGCAGGCTGAGCCATAATGTTAGGAGGAGGAACAGCATGGTAGGCACTACCCCCAGCACCTGACTGACTGGGCATAGGTTGAATCTGTACAGGAGGTACTTGAGTAGATGCTACCCCCAGTCCTGCATTGACAGGCACCGACGATGCTATAATTTCAGGACTTACAGCAGGTACAGTCGGTGGTACTGAATGCTGTGCCATAATGATAGAATGCATACTGGCAACCATTTCGACCATAGTTTTCAGCTTGTCTTCTAGTGCGGCTATTCGTTGTTCTTGACTAGCCGAACTGGAAGCATCTGGATCTTCAGTGACAACATAAGCTGTCACTTCTCTAGGTACAGTGGAGGACACTGTCTGTTCCGAACTTTCGCTGTATGCATCGTAGTCGGAGAAAGAATCATCTCCTGATTGAGAAAGAGGAAGATGACCGAAAGGATCTTGAAGATTCCTTTGACCGATTGTGTCTCGGCTTCGGGATCGGGTATGTTAGAACACTCCATCAGAAGATTCTTGGAGTAGATCCAAATACCGCTGGCTTGGCCTGCGAGGCTTGTCGTGCTTGGAGCACTTCCTACCCCCAGTGTCTCTGGAAGTCATGTTGACAGAAGCGTACAAAACTTTGTCTTCATCTTCTGACATAGGTTCAGAGTTTGTAAAGTTCAGACGATCGAAGACAGATCGTCTTGTTGTCTGACAACAACACTTGATGACAACCTTGTGATTACAATAATGTCCAAGTGGTTGCACTGGAGGTGTTGAGATGTTGTCCCATTTTTGCTTGAGGTGTTCTCGGAGATCGGGAACAATGACGGGATGAGAAGAAGTTCGAGGGATGTGTTCTTTGACAAGATTCGGAACATGGATCCGGTTCTTCAAATGTTTTGTCCCTTGAGTGTACAGGGAAGTACTCATTTCATTAGCATAGGTGTCCGAATTTTTGATTATGGAAGTTTGCTTCTGATGCTGGTTGGTCTTCGGCATTGGCTGTTTGCGTTTCGCCGAAGTTGGTCGATTGAGATAAGTTCTTAGATCAGCAAACTCATCCCCAGGGGTTTCAGTCTGAGACACCAGCAATTTTTCCTATCTTGAACGGGAGATTTTGAGAGTTGGAAGATCTTGGAATTCTGCTACCGGAGTAGGCAGAATACCTCTCTGATCAGTATACTTCCCTTTGGCAAGGAGGGAAGAAGAACCCTTGTTGGAGGGAGTTCTTGTACTGACTGGTGTCGAAGCACATTCAGATTGATCTTCTACGATAAAAACCGAAGAAGACTGAGAAAAGACCAAAGGGCCTTTTCCTTTCTTTTGTGAAGAAGGGTTAGTTAAAGAGCGTTTTCCTCTGTTGTCTTCCAAGTTGTGGGACAAGGAAGTTTAAGAAAAGACCAATAGGCCTTTTCCTTTGTTCTGGGGAGGATGAGAAATAGCCAAAAGACTACCCCCAGTGGATTGTGCAGGAGAAACAGGGTGTTTAAGAAGAGGAGCAGAGCTCTTCCCCTTGTTGTGAGAAGAAGAGAGATTAGCCAAAGGGCTGTCTCTCTTAGACTGCGCTGGCGCAGCTTGCACAGGGGGAGTCTTGCACTTTGACAGAGCAGCATAGGAAGTGGTTTGTGTACTGTCAAGGGGAGCAGCATACTACGCACGGGCAGTAGCAGTAGACTGCGCAACAAAAACAGCAGTCTTGGGAACAGAGGCAGTGGACTGCGCAGCAGGCTGAGCAGCAGAAATAGACTGCACAACAGTCTTGGGGACCCACACTGGGTGAACTTTGCTCGTGGCAGAAGTTGTTGCAGCACGAGGGTTGCTCCTGGAGTTGATCATCGCCTCGTAGGCCGTCTGGTTGACCTTTACAACCAGCGTCTTCTGCATCTTTTCGATAGACGCAACGTCACATTGAGTTGTCACTTCCTCGTCGGAAGAGAAAGTCGTCCCCAGCAGAGTCGCCATTTTGTTTACAAAAACAAAAGTTGATCTTTATTTCAACAAACTTTGTAAGAAGATTACAAGAATTCTGGAAAAGTACAACTATAGGAATCCGATCTGAATGACGATCGCTTTATTCCTTGGACGATGTAAACTTTGAAGACGGTAGCCTCTGAAGATTGTAGCAGCACTTTGGCAAGAACTCCTGATCTCTGGTGATGATTTCTGATATATGTGTGTGTGATCCCCTCTAGGAAGGACTTGAAACTCTATTTATAGAGTTCTGGAAATAACTACTTTTTAGTTATTCTGGACTGTGTAAGATGGATTGCGCATGCATTGGACCGCGCAGACATCAGACTGCGCTGGCAGTTATTTGATCGTGGGCCAACTGTATTGGACACATGGCATTATTTGATTGAAATACGCATGATCGTGTACAGACGGTTACCATGTAATGAGTCATTGATGGCAAGAAAGCCACGTGTACTTTGTCAGTTGTATTGATGGAGTGAGCCAACTGAATTGCGCTGGCTTCAGATTACGCTGGGCTGGACCGCGCAGGGATGGACTGCGCTGCAGAGAGTCTGGCAGATTGCGCTGTATGTACAGCTGTCCTCGAGCGTTGTGCTGCACGATAAACGAACAGTTTCCTTGTTCTCCGTGCTGTCAGTTGTCAGAAGATCTGATTCTCTGTCAGGTAATGATGACGAGGCCACGTCAGCTCGCGTACTTGGATGAGTGCGCAGTTCAGCCTGTACAATCGATTTGATGCGCAATCTGTCTCCTGCGCAGTTCAATTGAAGGATGTCCAATTTGATTTTTATGACTTTTTTGATGGGTGCAACTTGATTTTTAGGACCTACACTCCTAACCCAATCAAGTCTCACTAAGCCTAACCATTCTATCCTAGCAAGCACACACCAACCAAGCTATACAAGCCAAACACATCAAGCCACATATCAAGGGTACATTCACATTGAGCTATAATCAACATTATATAATGAAAGAGAAAGGATTGCATGTATAGCTATGTGTGTGTGTGAACATGGAGGTGCACAACAAAGGGGAAATCAAACACTAGTTATAGATTACACTAGAACATGGCACAAGTTAACAAGTTACATCTATTTACATTTTAGAAGTAGACTAGTTATGATATACGTAATATGCATCTATACTCTACAATTATCTATATACATCATGGCAATCATTGGAGGAGGGTTACATGGCATGGTGGTTTACATATGAAATCTGAAATTAACTAGCATTTCAATTTAAGGGGTTAAGGGTTGCATTACATACAGACATTCAATTATATACAAATGAACTTGGCTTGGTAATTAGAAAAAGGAAAAGTGGGCATACGTGCACATATAGATAGTGTTAACATGTGAACCTAATGTACTAACATCAATTCTCAATATAGCTATGCATACAGCTTGGTAACAATGATAGGAATATACTCATGGGTGTGTGAGATGTGTAAATCCATCTCAGATTCAGTGTTTAGGTGGTGTGTGTGTCAATTTGTGTAGTGTGTGTGTGCTATACATGAAAGTGTATAGGAAAGAAGTGGGTTAGTGAGGGTGAATGATATGGGTGTGTGTGCAAGAGTGTCCCTGTGAACCAATATGGTTCTCAGTTTTCAACATAAGTGTATGTGTACAAGCAGTAAGAGTGTCTCAGGTTCAGTTTTGTGTGTGTAGATAAGGTACATGTGTGTGAAGAGAGTCAAAGTATAGGTTTAATTGTACATGTGTGTGTATGATATATACTAGGTTCAGTCACAGATTAGGTTCAGTCACACAGTGTCGAGGAGTGTAGCAGGGGTACAGTGATTCGAATCAGTGTTTAGGTGTCAAGGCTCAGAAATCACATTGTTCTCAGGTTTTTTAAATATGTATGAATGTGTTAGGAATCAATAGGGAAATGTGGGTGTGCCAAAATCAGTGCATTGACAGTATGTAAATCTCAGGAAGGAAAAAAATATTCATGGGGATTCAAGTACAAGACAGTTGAGTGTGGTTAATCTCAGGTTAACATGATAGTGTGTCCATCTACAATGCTCTCATGTGTGAATGAGGGTGTGCTCAGTTCAATGTGACAGTTTACATTTCCAGTTTTAATAGTTAACAGTCCTAAACAGTAAAAACATTCATAAATCCCTAATCAAAATGAACCTAACATGTAAGAGATAAAACCCTAACATAATCTCCATCATTCAGCTATGTGTACAGTTCAAACATTGTATTTTAAAACTTGAAATCGAACTAATCATTCAAAACCAATGTTTAAGTGCTACATGTATACAATTTCTGAAATGACAAGTTCGAACACCAAACTCAACCAATTCACTCAAAACAAAACCCTAATCCATAGCCTACAGGTTAGGCAAGATAATAGCATGTTAAACGACAACCAACATCACGAATTAATCATCAAGATTATGAATTTAAAATGAAAACAGAGAACTAGTTCTCTGGTACTATACAATATCAGAGATATTGGGAAACCCAATTCGAAACCAAAATTTCGAACTCCCAATTCCCTGTTTTTCTCACACCTACCCATGACTCAACATTGCAATACACTATTACACGTGTGGGTGAATTTAACATGGTAATTAAACATTAATCAAACAGTTTAAATGTAAATTAAACCCAGAATTCAAATTAAAGAAACTGTGTATCAGTGAAAATAGGAAACTTGAAATTGAAAATCAAAAACATGCTAATGCTATGAATTAATGGTTGGTAATGATACTAGAGCATGTGTACGTGTCGACCAATTCATCTCATGTCCAAAAACTGGACACAAAGTGTCCCAAAATCCATTCAAACCCAAACATGCAGACTGGAACACACAGTGCGGTCGAGCCGTGTCGAGCCTTCGTGCTCTCGACACAAGGCGACATGTGTCTCGTGCTTGTGCACAGAGGTTCGCCTAGGGTAGGGCTACCTATGTGTCACCCTGCACCCTGACAAAGTGTCACCGTGTCGTGTCAAAATACGCGTATCAGTGAGTGATTTCCACGCGTGTGCACACAGTGCGTGTCCAGTACGCGCGTGATTTCTCCTCGTGTGGTGAACAATATTGTCACGTCCCGATCCCGCAGAGTCCTTTCGTCCTCGCTTCGGACTCTTTTGGGACCGATCGTCCTCGCTAAGGCGTAATGTCGTGCAAGCCTAAGTTGCGCTTGCACAAGGCCAAGACCTGAAGCAAGACAAGATAGACAAGGTTGACAATAACGCAGCGGAACATATAGCAAATAATTGAAGCAACAGCGGACATATTTCAGAATTCATGCATTGAACACAATGGTAATAAGAACATTTCTCTTTATTGATTTCATTTGAACATATTACAAGCTCTCGATTCTCTCTGATACAATGTTACATTCTCTCAAAACTTTACAGATTACAATGATCCCGTTCCCATACATTAAATCCCTTTATATACAAAACTAACTCTTGTAACAGATGTCATCTCTTGGCATCTCTTTTGATTTCTGGCTCCTGAGGATGAGGCTCGGGCTATCGCTCCGAACTGTCCTTTTCGATGCATAGTGCACCTGCATGCAGACTGATGGTGGGTCAGTATATCAGCATACTGGTGATTGTGAACAAAGAGCTACATTTGTTTAAAACGATCACTATTCATTTAGTAAGAAAATATTTCTTGTGATGTGATCTTGCTACTTTTTACCTATATTCATTCCATGCATATAGAGTCAGTTTAAATCTCTTTTGAAAACATTTTTGAAAACCAACATATCATTTCCATCTTAGCCGCTGTGCCTTCCTTGGGTTCAGCTCGTCGCTAACCGCTGTGACTCGCATGGGTTTAGCTCGTCGCTAGCCGCTGTGACTCTCTTGGGTTCAGCTAGTCGCTAGCCGCTGTGACTCGCAAGGGTTCAGCTCGTCACTAAGTGGATACCCCAATGCAAATGCAATATCAAATGAAACCATCATGCATCAATCGAGCAACTCATAAACAATTCTATCTTTTTCTCAAGAAGGAAACCGTTCTCTTTCTTAGCAGACAATGTGCAGATTCTCTTATAAGCATACTCAAAGTCTAGCATCATGTTATTAGCAACAACATTCATTCAAAAGCTCAGATTCTTATTAGGCGCAAGCGAATCATAAAATGAGACTTTGTCCACTCATCCAGATCAATCGTCTTCTGTTGCGGAGCCAGCAGTCCGATCTTTCTGTTTATCTAGTGCCTTCGCGGAGCGGGGCACTACATAATTAACCACCGAAAAGAAGTTTCGTCCTCGGAACTTAAGGAGAAACTTACGATATCGTTAGCGGCGATAGTCCTCATCCTTCGCTATCATCAATTCCATGAAATCATAATTCAGATCATATCAAAACTCTTGTTCAATAAAGCATCTCAATCCATTAAATTAAGAAAACATATGCCGGCATCATAAAAATATTTACGGATTTATTGTATGGAACGTTCATCTCATTGATGATATCAAAGTAGGCAAGAAAATTTGATCAGGAGAACATCTTTGAATTCAATCGAATCAATTGGCCAGAGGATCGTGTTGCTTTGATACCATTCTGTCACGCCCCGATCCCGCAGAGTCCTTTCGTCCTCGCTTTGGACTCTTTTGGGACCGATCGTCCTCGCTAAGGCATGATGCCGTGCAAGCCTAAGTTGCGCTTGTACAAGGCCAAGACCTGAAGCAAGACAAAATAGACAAGGTTGACAATAACACAGCGGAACATATAGCAGATAATTGAAGCAGCAGCGGACATATTTCAGAATTCATGCATTGAACACAATGGTAATAAGAACATTTCTTTTTATTGATTTTATTTGAACAGATTACTAGCTCTCGATTCTCTCTGATACAATGTTACATTCTCTCAAAACTTTACAGATTACAATGATCCCGTTCCCATATATTACATCCCTTTATATACAAAACCAACTCTTGCAATAGATGTCATCTCTTCTGATTTCTGGCTCCTGAGGATGAGGCTCGGGCTATCGTTTCAGACTATCCTTCTCGATGCATAGTGCACCAGCATGCAGACTGATGGTGGGTCAGTATATCAGCATACTGGAAATTGTGAACAAAGAGCTACATTTGTCTGAAATGATCACTGTTCATTTAGTGAGAAAATGTTTCCTGTGATGTGATCTTGCTACTTTTTACCTATGTTCATTCCATGCATATAGAGTCAGTTTACATCTCTTTTTGAAAACATCTTTGAAAACCAACATATCATTTCCATCTTAGCCGATGTGTCCCTCTTGGGTTCAGCTCGTCGCTAACCTCTGTGACTCGTATGGGTTCAGCTCGTTGCTAGCCGCTGTGACTCTCTTGGGTTCAGCTCGTCACTAACCGCTGTGACTCGCATGGGTTCAGCTCGTCGCTAGCCGCTGTGACTCGTAAGGGTTCAGCTCGTCACTAAGTGGATACCCCAATGCAAATGTAATATCAAATGAAACCATCATGCATCAATCGAGCAACTTATAAACAATTCCTTCTTTTTCTCAAGCAGGAAACCGTTCTCTTTCTTAGCAGACAATGTGCAGATTCTCTTATAAGCATACTCAAAGTCTAGCATCTTGTTATTAGCAACAACATTCATTCAAAAGCTCAGATTCTTATTAGGCGCAAGCGAATCATAAAATGAGACTTTGTCCACTCACCCAGATCAATCGTCTTCTGTTGCGGAGCCAGCAGTCCGATCTTTCTGTTTATCTAATGCCTTCGCGGAGCGGGGCACTACATAATTACCCACCGAAAAGAAATTTCGTCCTCGAAACTTAAGGAGAAACTTACGATATCGTTAGCGGCGATAGTCCTCATCCTTCGCCATCATTAATTCCATGAAATCATAATTCAGATCATATCAAAACTCTTGTTCAATAAAGCATCTCAATCTCAATCCATTAAATTGAGAAAACATATGCCGGCATCATAAAAATATTTACGGACTTATTGTATGGAACGTTCATCTCATTGATGATATCAAGTAGGCAAGAAAATTTGATCAGGAGAACATCTTTGAATTCAATCGAATCAATTGGCCAGAGGATCGTGTTGCTTTGATACCATTCTGTCACGCCCCGATCCCGCAGAGTCCTTTCGTCCTCGCTTTGGACTCTTTTGGGACCGATCGTCCTCGCTAAGGCATGATGCCGTGCAAGCCTAAGTTGCGCTTGCACAAGGCCAAGACCTGAAGCAAGACAAAATAGACAAGGTTGACAATAACACAGCGGAACATATAGCAGATAATTGAAGCAGCAGCGGACATATTTCAGAATTCATGCATTGAACACAATGGTAATAAGAACATTTCTTTTTATTGATTTTATTTGAACAGATTACTAGCTCTCGATTCTCTCTGATACAATGTTACATTCTCTCAAAACTTTACAGATTACAATGATCCCGTTCCCATATATTACATCCCTTTATATACAAAACCAACTCTTGCAATAGATGTCATCTCTTGGCATCTCTTCTGATTTCTGGCTCCTGAGGATGAGGCTCGGGCTATCGCTTCGGACTATCCTTCTCGATGCATAATGCACCTGCGTGCAGACTGATGGTGGGTCAGTATATCAGCATACTGGTAATTGTGAACAAAGAGCTACATTTGTCTAAAACGATCACTGTTCATTTAGTGAGAAAATGTTTTCTGTGATGTGATCTTGCTACTTTTTACCTATGTTCATTCCATGCATATAGAGTCAGTTTACATCGCTTTTTGTAAACATCTTTGAAAACCAACATATCATTTCCATCTTAGCCGCTGTGTCTCCCTTGGGTTCAGCTCGTCGCTAACCGCTGTGACTCGTATGGGTTCAGCTCGTTGCTAGCCGCTGTGACTCTCTTGGGTTCAGCTCGTCGCTAACCGCTGTGACTCGCATGGGTTCAGCTCGTCGCTAGCCGCTATGACTCGCAAGGGTTCAGCTTGTCACTAAGTGTATACCCCAATGCAAATGCAATATCAAATGAAACCATCATGCATCAATCGAGCAACTCATAAACAATTCCATCTTTTTCTCAAGCAGGAAACCGTTCTCTTTTTTAGCAGACAATATAAAGATTCTCTTATAAGCATACTCAAAGTCTAGCATCTTGTTATTAGCAACAACATTCATTCAAAAGCTCAGATTCTTATTAGGCGCAAGCGAATCATAAAATGAGACTTTGTCCACTCATCCAGATCAATCGTCTTCTGTTGTGGAGCCAGCAGTCCGATCTTTCTGTTTATCTAGTGTCTTCGCGGAGCGGGGCACTACAAATATGCTCCCAAATTTTGGGTGCAAAGTGTCAGTGATTGCCCATCATCCCCATAAATTTTCGTGTCCTCTCGTGTCCTGAGCATCGAGATCTCAGTGTCGGGCAACAGGACAGTGTTGTGCGGCCTGTGCAGCGTGTTCGTTTCCCTGTGTGGACACGACATGACTCGAAAAGAGGCTCACAGGTTAGGGAAAACCAAAAACACAATAAAATAAATAATTTCAATCAAAAACATTTCAGAAAACAACAAGAAATTCTCTTTGTGGCAATACATCAAACACCTTGGTATATAGACTGATACGTGTCCGATACGGACACGAAATGAACACGACTCGACACCAAACCTATGCTAGCAGCTAGGGGACTCCTAGGGCTATGCACTCATACAAAGAAATCAAAATCTAATGGTGATTGTGAGGGTTTACCTATTGGTTGAGCTTTTAATGAAAAGCTTCAAAAATAGGAGAATCTCCTTGCTAGCCAAAATCTCCAAATTGATTTAAACCTGAGATTTCTCTCTATGAACACAAAATAGGGCTAGATTAGGATCATATGCAAAAGACTAGAGTGAAAAAGGATTAAAAATAAAGAATCTTGGGATTGGGAAAGAAATGATATTACCTCTTTCTTCAATTTGTTGAAATATCATAAAGGAGGCAAGAACAATCAATGAGGAGATTTTTCATAGGGGGAATAGCCCTAGGTGGCTGGTCATAATGATTGAAATTAGGGTTAGGGTTTCAAGTCAGGGGTCAGGGGCCATGGGCCAAGTTTCATAAGTCATGGAACCAATTTCTAAGTCTCAAGTCTATGGACCAAATCACCAATCCTCATATTTCAAACTTGATCCTAAGTGACCTAACTTGAGTTGATTTAAGTTAGACTAGGGTCTCACCATGCTAATCAAGTCACCTTAACTAGAGTCAACATCTAGGTTAGTCTCTTAAGTCACAACCAGCAAAAGTCAAAATCAACAACCGTCAATCCAATAAATAAATCAATAATTCTAATAAGTCAAAATGACCAAATTATCCCTAGGCTAAAAATGATAAATAGATATTCCAAATCACATGGTTAGGCTCTAGGGCAGACAGTCTCTAGGGTTTCACTAGCTGCACATCAAAATCACAAGTCATAATTTTTAAATAGTTTTAAAATAATTAAAAATCACCAAAACTCATATTATTATTTAAATATCATAAATAAATAAATTAATTAAATCACAAAATTTCAAAATTACCCTCATTTAGAAAACTGGGTGTTACAGCGGGTGCGGGTCATGACAAGTTTTTTTTGGTGGCCCATGCAGGTCAGAGCATATCGTATCGGTTACGTAAGTGTACTGGTACGAGCTTGCGACTATGAATAAACCTTATGAATCTTAATCCACACTGCTATGAAAATTCTCTTAGAAATTTCTCTGCGTCCTTGAAATTTTATATTTGTTCTTGATTATTCTTCCTTGCCTTCCGAACCATTGATTTTTGTCTCTTCCTATTCCGGGGTGACGAACGATCGTGTTGTCTAGGATTCATCAGAAATTCTTAAGTTATAGTATACTATTGCCTGATTATTGAATATTTGTTTGCTTATAGATATGAGGGATTAGAGATGTCGTATGCCATAGATAGCTGTTGGTAGTTAGTTGGAAGGTTATAATGTTTTAGCGACATATGTTTTGAGAGAGTAGTGTGACCAAAGGTGGGTAGAAGTCCACGAGGAAATATAATTTGAGATGACCATAAAAATAATTGATAGCTAGTAGGTCCCCGTCTTCTACCTTACTATTGGACTTTTTCTTAAATTCGAAGACAAATTTATTTTTACGGTGGGTAGATTTGTAACCCCTCTTCCCGAATTTTTTTTTTGAAAATATTATTTATTTATTTATTTGAAGTAAATGGTTCATAAAATAATTGTATATATAAAAAATATCAATATTATTAAATATAGAAATGGCATCTTGGATTATTTGCAAGGCTTTGCTGTGGACCAATTTATGTGAGGATATGACGTGTCCACCCCAATCTATATCTTTTGTCAATTATGATAGTTTGTGTTTATAATTAATATTGATTTGTTGTTATTAAATAATAACGATTTGTATTTGTTAAATCATTTATTATATAAATTTATATGTATATATATGTGTATATATATTTCTATAAATAAGACACTATACTATGAATAGATATTATTAGGATATTATTTGGTTGCTGTGAATATTTATTGTTGTAGTGGTATGTACGCATAGAAGATATATATAAATATAAAGGTAAATATATAAAAAGATATAAGGCCAGGCCAGCCCAGGCCCACAGCCAAGCCATCCCATGCAAAAGCCCAGCCTAGCCATTCTAATTCCCCAGACCGAGCCCCTCCCCCCCCCCAAATCACAGTCGAACAACCGGAAACTTATATAGAGATCGAGAGTTTGGGAGAGAGAGATTAGACAAAACCCTAAACCCTAGTGCCGCCAACCTCCCAGCGACCCTGCTGGCCTGCGTGCGCTGCCCCAATGCAGCCAGCCATCGGACAACAGCCGGAGCAGACCATCGTGTGCGGAGACAGAGGAGTACAGCAGCAGCAGTTATATCATTCGCACGAGTTCGCAAACCAACATCTTCGCCATCGCTCGACCATTCTTCGTACCGTTTCCTCAGGTATGAAGTATATATATATATCTTTAATTTATTTCAAACACGTCGTAATTAGACGCACCATGTTGCCCTATAAATCGACTCAAAGTTGAGTAAAAACATGTTTGGAAACAGGACAAAATATTAGTCTCAAACCTTGATTTGGAAGGTAGATTTTGGACAAACAATTAGGATATTTCGAAAACCAATTAAAAATAGTATAAGACAACATATAGGGCTCCCAAAACTTTTTTACAGAACTGGATTTCGTCGACGGTGCGTTGAGAAATCGATCCCCAAAAATTAACCAAAAAAACTGTTTTCAAAATATAGAAAATCTCCGATACGACGTACGCCCTGTCAAATCGGGCAACATGGTCGTGAATCGGAAGTATCGAAAGGTGCGTAATGGCTTCACGAACGTGTGGACTTTGACGGAATTCAAATTGGTTGCGTGTGCGTGACGAATTTGATGCGTATCCGTCAAAATTTACCGTATCGGCCTCTTTGCAAATTTCCCAATTACTTTGTGCACGTTCGTCAGATCGAGATAAAACATACGCCAACAGGACCGTATCATTTTTCTTGTCCTCTATGCCAAGTTTGGTCAGATTCTGAGACAGTTGATCGGATCGTCGTTTTGTGGGCCCTACGATCCGACTCAACGGACAATTTTGTGCACGGTCCGCCGGAATCCAAATTTGGATATACGATTGGGTTCGTATCATCAAAACAAATTCGTAGAAATATAGTTTGACAACTTTAGAGACCATTGACTCTGGTACATTTTTCGGTGCAAAGCGGGTCCAACGGCGGATATCGTTTTGGCCCAAAATGACCGTTTTGCACCTGTGTCCAGAATTGGACTTAAGGACAAGCAATCCTACCTAATTTGACTATTCTGAGAATGTTGGCAATGTCTGTTTTAGCTTTCGAAGACAGTTGTGAGATTTGGACTTTATGGCTTACTAGTTGACGGTATATTATTGGTTCTTCGTGCTACCACCAGGCAAGTATACCTTGCCTCCCTCTATAGTTTATTTACATGCATATTCTTATTATTATCTAGTTTTACTAGTTGATTATTGACATGTGATTTGTCCATCATGCATTCTAGTATATATATATTGTCCTTGTTTATAGTTAGCTTGGTAGTTCATATTGGATATATATATATAGTCCTTGTTCATAGTTAGTTTTGTGGTTCATATTGAATCTGTTCTTCCGTGTATCAGGACTGAGTCGTGTCGTATCATCACCTGTACTTCGACTGAGTCGCATCGTGTCATAGAATGGGTAAGTCATAACGGAACTGTTGTACCTTGATTCTTAAGCTAACCTGTGAGTCCACATTAGGGGCGAGGGTTAGTAGTTATCTGTATCTTGAATTCTGAAGCTAACCTGCGAGTCCACACTAGGGGCGAGGTTTAGTAGTTATCTGTCTACACCTGCGAGTCCACATTAGGGGCGAGGGTGATTCTTGAAGCTAACCTGTGAGTCCACACCAGGGGCGAGGGTTAGTAGTTGTTCAAACCTGCGAGTCCACACTAGGGGTGAGAGTTTGAGTATTCGATTGGTTATCTGTTGACAGGGGTAGGTGGAACTGTTGGTGGTGGTGGAACCTCCGGATACTGCGATCCAGCTGCTGCTTCCACTATCACTTCTTCTTGGATGGTCTCTTGAGGTAGTACTGGCCCTTGTTGCTGACCAACCTGGTCATGTTGTCTATGTTGCCCTTGTTGCTGCTGTCCAGTCCTGACGGATGCGGACGAAGTGCCCCTAAGAAAAGAGACAAGAGGACAATCAAACGATCGGATATGAAGGATCAATAAAGTCAAAGGATACCAGAATGTCAAGTTGGAGTCGAGAGTGACGAGTCATGAGATCAAGGGGAAACATGTGTGATTGAGACACCCTATAAATTGAAATACCCCACAAGTCTGAAATCAGACCTGCTTGGGCCACAACTAAAACCTTGTCACGCCCCAGAACCGAAATACTGGAGAGCGGGGGAATGACTCAGCCAGCTACGTATTACGGGTAGATGAATACCGTATAATACGATCAATGCTGTCTAATAAGACGAGGGGGTGCATACTACATAAAAGTCTCACTAAGGTCACTTCCTATCTATTGTCTCAATCATTCAAACAAGAAACAGAAATAGAGAACATGTGAGATAAAGCAGTAAGGCGTCCTAAACGCTTAGTCAAAATGTTCTTGATATCTGGCTTTACAAAACACAGCCAGATGATGTAGTAAGTATACACAATTGTTTATCAGCTGCAGCCTGACTTAGTTACAATTATGCAAAAGTAGGTACAAGGCAATCCGACTAACATGTCGGTGCCAAACGACAAAGTATAAAATATTTAATAAAATGAGCGGGGAAGTAAGAAACCCACTCGAGTCCTCCTGCGATCATCCCTCTAGTATTGACCATCTTGGAGGTAGAAGTAAGTTGGATCCTCGGGGACCGACTCTAAATCTGGCCATGCAAAACCAGAGAGGTTAGACCTCTAATAGCAAGTACCGCAAGGAAGCACGATATGAGGAATGAATCCAGTAAGAAGAGAATATGATAATAGATCTCTGCTATCTACTAGGATTCATATAACATCACGACACTTCGAACCAACCTTCCAACGAAACAAGGACAGAAGTTGGCTCGTCATGTCCTGACATTCTGATCATCTCAGTTAGGTAACAGAGTAGGTACAGTACACAAACAAATCAATTTAAACGGCCATACAACTAATACGGCTTGCTACTGTGAGTTCTAAGTTATCCTGGAATTATGTAATAAAGGATTCCTCAGTTCTTACTATGTGCAAGCAAGGCTAGTCTATCCAGTCAATCAATTACGCCAATCATGAATTAGACGAGTCCCAGCGGGACGCTCGTCGTTAGTATACCATGTACAATTAAATAATATAAGCAGATACCGCTCCCTGCCCGTGTGGCAGATTTGCAGTACCTGTAGGAACCAGCCGGCCTGTCGGGCACTTAATAGTCCCAAGAGGGCTGTTATGTAAGAACTCGAGAATCCATTCTCTCTATGCAATTATTATTTTATTTAACTTAATAGTCTCTACGATGAGTGAAGTCCCATGCCGTGGATCATGGTCATTCAAATGAGTACTTTCGTACGGGGTACGATATGCCCAACTCTGCAATGATACCCGTACGGTTAGGTTGTAGGTCTTACATAGTGTAATGCAACAATCAAAACTAACAACGAAATAATCATGCCTTAACCATGAAGTACACATGCTGCTTTGGTAAGATAAATAAATAAGTAAATAAATTGAAGCCTGTATGTGCATGTATGCCAATATTTGGGATTAGTCAGTCGATTTCAATAGTTCATAATTAATATGAACGTGTCTCATTCATTCAATTTAATAAGACGACTAGCCAGTCTCTTAGTTCCAACTAGGAACGCATGATCAATTTACTAAATCAAGATAACAATCCTTGTTTATTAATGCCAAGACAATAATTAATGTTAATAAATGTCAAGTCAATAAATGTCAATCAATGTCAAAAGGCATTATGGCTAGCACTCATGCGGCTGGGAAATTATTGATTCATGCGGCCGAAAATGAATGGGTTACATGCGGCTGGGCAAGGGTGATTCCATACGGCCGAAACAGAATAGTCTCATGCGGCCAAATTAGCAAAGCCCTAGGCAGCTAGAAACTAAAGGAGTCTCATACGGCTATGGGCAACATGCGCCCATGCGGCCAGGAAAAATTCCATGCGACTGAATATGTGCAAGCCTATATGCGGCTGAGAAGTCATACAGCGCCATGCGGCTGGAAATGATCAGAGCCATGCGGCTGAAAGTTATCTTATATGTCTGGGAATAATTGAGGCCCATACGGCTGGGGGATAATGAGCGCCATGCGGCTAAAATGGGTGCATGCCTACATGCGGCAGATAAGTCTCATGCGGTCAGATAACTCTATGCGGCTCGGGCTGATCTTTATGCGGCAAGCGGCCGATCAAGCTTTATGCGGCTGACTAAGCCCATGCGGTTGACTAAGCCCATGCGGCTGACCAAGTCCATGCGGCTAAGGGAGACTTGTCGCATGAAAACTCAAGCGGTCAAGCACTTGTTCTTCTTCTCCTCTTTTCCGAGAGAAAGAACCATGGGAAGTCATTACTTCCGAGCTCCTTAATTCCTTCATTACAAGCCCAAAACTGGACTTCCATAGGTCAAAATGGGGTAGAACAAAATTCTCTACAACATGGAACCATCAAAACTTAAAGATAACAAAGTTTACTAGATCAAAACTTAAGAAAACCAAAAATACATTAAACTTAGATCTACAAGAAATAAACCATGGAAATTAAAAATGTTAAGTACTAAAGAGGCTCAAAATCAAGTAAGGAAGATGATGGAACAATAATAATGGTGATCCATCAAGAAAGTTTGGCACTTGCCTTGACGGCTGGTAGATGGGGGAGGGGTTATGAGAAAGAAGAAGATTAATGGTGAAGTAATAAAGAGAGAGAAAGGGGTAGGCTTTAAATGGAAGAGGTGGTAGTAGGTGGGGTTTTATTTCGGTTCATGATGAACCAACTTAACTAAACCAATCCAAGCCGAACTCAAAGTAAAGCTAAAGCAGAGTATAAAAGCAGAAAATAAAATATAGAAATAAAATTGCAAAAAATTAATTAACATAAAATTAAAGGGATTTAACTACAGAATAATACATGATAGTTATTAAATAAATACATTCCAGCAGTACATGCATTTAGAGTACGTATTCCGGGAACGAGAAGTGACATCTCTACCCACCTTAGAAAAATTCCGTCCTCGAAATTTCAAATCCAAGCAGGATAGGAATATCAAAACTAGGCTAATCTAGGTACAAGAAACTTGAGCAAGTAATCATTCTTCAATGCTAACTAACAGATAACATATCTATATTAACAATCTACGATATCAAGTAGTTCTACGCATAGGGTGACAAGCATGAGGGGTTAAGACAATCAAGGTACACGGGAAGAAATATACCTTGTGAGTCAAACAGATATGGATACCGTGATCGGATATCATCCTCACGTTTCCACGTTGACTCTCCTAATGAGTGATGACCCCAAGCAACCCGGACAAGGCTAATTATTCGGTTCTTGAGTATCTTCTCTCTTCGGTCCAAGATGGACACAGGCTGATCCTCGTAAGACAGGTTGGTACCAACAACCAGCTCAGAATGATCAAGGATATGGCTTGGGTCCGATACATACCTTCGCAGCTGAGATACATAAAATACATCATGCACCTCTCGTAACGAAGGTGGAAGGGATAAACGATAAGCAACATCGCCTATCCTATCAAGGATAACGAATGGTCCTACGTACCGCGGACTCAACTTCCCGCGAACGCCAAATCTAATGACCCTACGGGTAGGTAAGATCCGCAAGAACACGTGGTCCCCAATAGATAACTCTAGCGGCCTACGATACTGGTTCGCCCAATGACGATGCCGATCCTGCTGTAACGCCCCAGTCCCAAAATACGTAGGACTAAGTACGTAGACATTCCAGCTGTATTCATACGAAATACATAGGTCTCGTATGAATACATAAGCTGTAAAATACAGTAATCCAAGACAAACTAAATCTCATCCACAATGAAAAGAATATAAATATCAACTCGAATATTTATGATACAATCGTTGGGCGGAGACAAAGTCTACTACCAACTATCTCAATGAAAGAAATGTACAATAAATCGAGCGATAAAAATGGCAAGACGACCCAAGCGCAATTATCTTCGAAGGAATGGAGAAGACCACGGCCTTGGCTAGAATACCTGCGGAAGACATGAACACACACCTGGGGAAAAACCAGGTCCTCAGACGGACGTAGCAAGATACAGGAAGAACAAGCTAATATGAACTGTCAGAATAATAATATATAAAAGACTATCCTAGACACAAATATGCAAAGGAGATTCTAACCGCCTAATGTGCAATTTAGAAGACAACTTTCATGCGCATGGGTGGGATTTTAGGCTATGTGTACGTAACTGGCATCCAGTCATCTGTATCCGTCCGTAACGTCTAAAACGTCAGAGGGCATCTGCAAATATATCGCCACAGTTCCATCCGGAGACTGTGGTTTACCTGTTTGGATTCCCATACGCACTAGCGACTGTCCTCCCCTAATATTTCCCATACTGACCAAGTCATGGCCATGGCTCGCCCAGTTTTGTAACTGCTTGAGTCTCTAAAACCCTAGTCATAGCAGTTATGATCATCTATCTGTCACACGACTTTAGAGAGGGCCAGTCCATAAGTCGTGCCCCTAGCAACATGTCTCAAACCGTGTAGTGTAAGTGTCATGGCCAAAGGAAGATATAAGGATATCCCCCATCTAGAAGGTAGTCCGCTAACGCTAAGTCAACATGCATAAAATAAAGTAACGACTAATAAAGTCGCTTGCACCCAAGTGTGGCTTGGACGCGCAGTTTATAACAAATAAAAATAATAAATATGAAACAAGTAAATAAATGCTGAAAATAAATAATATGACAGTTTAATTAGCAAGGTATACTTGCCTATTGAGTCGCCTGGTGAGCTGTCTGGTGTGGTACAATAAGGGTGGCACAAGATCGACTTTGGTGTTACAACTATACAAGGGAGCCTCTGATGGTGGCACGGACGGTTCCATTGGGTCCAGAATGGTCAATTTAATTAGTGTGGACATAAGGTAGTCTAGAACTGGTGAGGGATTAGAAGTAATGGGCTTAGTCACGGACCAAGGATAATCGAAAAGAAATTTTGATAAATATTATAATACTTGAATAACATATATTATTAGAAAAAAAAATAGTCCTAGATATATATTTGAAAGAAATACAAAAATCGCTTTTAGGTGAAACCTTAAGGTGGTAACGATAAAGTTTTGATAGAAAGCATATCTTGTTAACAAAATATTTAAATAAAAATAAATATGCATGTATTAGGATAATCATTTTTGGCAACTAAAATTTTAATGGTAGAATCACTATGGTAGATCAAAGTAAATATTTGGAAAGACTAATAACAACAATGGCAACATATCTAATTTCCGTACTCATAGATATTTCCACAAAATAAAATACTAATAATTCTATAAAAATAATGTTAATAATTATAATAATAACCATAACCCTAATATTCCTAACTAAATACTAGTAATAAAAATAATAATGATAATAATAGTCATAATCATAATAATGTCCACATACTGCTTTAGTAGTAGTAGCCATTAAAATAATTATAACAATAATACAAAAATATATACTAATACTATATTTACATATACAGTACATACATATACTCTTAATACAAATAATAATAATAATTTATTAATAATAATGATAATAATATTAATAATTATTATGATAGTAATAGCAGTTACTAAAAGAAAACAAATGTAAACAAAACATAACAATTAAAAAAAAACCAAAAAAAACTTTTGTAAAAGCTGCTGTTCTTTCTCAGAGAAAAAAAGGAAGATGAGGAGAGAGAATTGAGACTGGGAGAGCGGGGCGGTGGCAAGAAGAGGGGACAGCGGAGGAGAACATCAGGAGGGAGGAGGAGATCGGGGGCTCGAGGTTGAGATGGAGAGAGGGACGAAGGGGCGGACGCCGGCCAGGTCGATCGGCGGAGGGAGGGCAGACACGCGTGGAGGGGAAAGGTCGGAGAGGGAGAGCGGGCGCGTGCGGGCTGTCGGCGTTCGGTGCCGGAGACTTCCCCAAGAGGGCGAAGTGGACGGCGGCGCGGTTTGCGTGAGGGAGGCAGAAAAATCAGGAAGGAGGAAGATGAGGAGGGTTTACAGAGGGGTCATGGCGGTTCTCCGGCGAGAGGGCGATGGAGTCGGGCTAATCTGAGCGCTGGACAGAACTCCGGCAAAGTAGAGGGATGTGGGCGGCCACGCGGTCGGAGGAAGAAGAGGCGGACAGTTACCGGAGAGGGCTCGGCCGGCGAATCGGGGTGGTCCGATGGAGAAAGGCGCGGAGGACCGGCGGAAGGCGGTTCCCGGCGGCGCTGCCAAGATCGGGGCGCACGGGAACACGGTGGAGGAGAGGGAAGATGCAGTGGGTCGGCGTGGTCTTCGGCGAAGGATCCAGCTAACGGCGGCAGGAGCGGCCGAGGCGAAGGGAACGCCGAGCGTTGAGGGGTGCGTCTCCGGTTCGGGCTATGGATCCGGCTGCCAGGGTGTCGGATTCAGTCGTGGCGGAGGTGAGTGATGGTGCGTGGCGAGGAAGTTTAATTATTTATTTATTTATTTTTGGGGATTTTTGTGGTCTGTGGTGGTGGCGTTCGCCGGGGTTTCGGTGGGGGTGCGTGTGTGGTGGTGGTGGTAGTTCTGTGTTACTGTTTTGTTTGGCTGTGGTGGACACGGACTGAGTCAGGGGTCGGGGTTTAGTGCTCCGACTAGGCTGGGAAGGGCTGCTGTTTTAATGGCGGGGGAGGTCTTGGTTGGTGGTAGGGCCACTAGTGGCGTTGGGCGACGTCGGAATGGTGTTGGTGAGGCTGGAAGAGTTTTGGGGTGGTTACGGCTGGGAGCTATCCGTCGTAGTGGCGCTAGTAGGGTATTGGCTTCGACCGACGGGAAGGGAGAAGGGATATAGCGGCGTGGGTTGATAGGAGGAACGGAGGGAAATCAGACAGCGGTTAGGTTTTAGGGTTGGGTCGTGTCGGGAAATGTCCGGCACGACATGGATGGACGTCCGGAATTGTCGGACGCGAGATATGTTGTATATGTATTACAAAATATTTTAGTGGAAGGGCGGAGGACACGGACATGGACACGATGCACGAACTTGGGTTGTGAAAAATTTGTGGAAGATGAATTGTGGAGACAAATAATATGGAGGAGTACCTGCCTATTTATAGGATATGGGAATTCCCATTTAGATATGATTAGGATTGTTTAAATCCCCCATTAGATAATTCATAATTAAATTCAAATCGAGTTAAAACCAATCAATCAAATCCAAGTTCATATCTAAATAAATTTTATCTATAATCTAAAACCTTTCAAAATAAATTTAAATCTTAATTTAAATTTTCATAACCATTTAAACATTAATTACAAATTTCAAAATAAATAATAAAAAGTGATAAAAATAAATTTCAAAAATTATCTTAAATATTTTAATATCAATAGAAAAAAAAATAGCTTCAACATAACTTTTAATAAATTTAAGATGTAAATAATTTTGAATTCAAAATATATACATGACTTAACTTTCATGTACCTTATATATTATATTTTTACAAATCTTACTTTAGAAGTTTTAAAAAATCATATAATAAAATAGCTTCCACTAGAAAATAAAATGAAAATATGTTTAGTCAAAGGTTTGGTATGACACTAAAACAAAGCAAGCTTTACTAACCCTATAAGTATTTTGTATCAAATGTTTATTCGCTACATTTGTTAAGAATTTATAATAAAACTGGTTTGAAAAATATAATAATAATAATAAAATATTACTTATCACGCGTTTGTACTCTGCGTACAATAAAACTACGTGACGTACAATACAAAATAAAAATATCAGTACCAAATAAATAAATAAATAATTAGTAAACTTTTAGGGGTTTTACATCCTACCCAACTTACAAGAATTTCGTCCTCGAAATAAAAATGAGTAGGGGTTGAAAGGGTACATGGGTATATCAATGAGGCACAATCAAAGTACGACGTTGAAAACATGTATTGGAAAATCGTGACTTCGATAACTACGAAAATAATTCACGAATTTAATTTAGGGAGTGAATGATGGTCGCGACGATGAATCTAGGGTCAAGGAAAATGACGAGTAACTCGAGATGGGGATATAGTCACATTGTCAATAGATGGTAGGGCAACTAAGGGTGATACTTTGGGTCTAACTGTCAAGTACGAGTATTCGTCTAAATAGGTGAAAGACGAAAACCAATATGAGTCCAAAGAAGTTGCTTTCGAATACCAACATGTGGCTCAAAGGCGAGTGAGTAATTCAAAAAGAATTGCCAAGTCTGTCGCAGATGGGGCCCTAGAGGACAAGTTTAGCTATGTCCCCATCCACGTAGAATGATAGATAAAAGCGAACCAAAGTGCACTCGGTTGATCAGACCATCATGCACCGGTTCTGACTAGACAATATGTTAGTGAGCGCGCGCTCAGTAGCATGTGTCTCGAACAAGTTTGATAACGGTTAAACTTGCAAAACTAGGCTATAGTAGCAACATTTAATTAAGATGGAAAAAAAATAAGCACGAGAGATTAAGATTGAAATAGAGTAGAATTAGTTTAAACTCCACTCTAAATTATATCCTATGTTGGTCTCTATACAGTCGTCCTATCGTCTCTTTTGTCCAAGTCTTTGGTTGACTAGATGGGTTAGGGTCCTCTAAATTCTAAAGCCTAAGTGAACTTGCTAATATAGGTCACAAGACAAAGAGATTTCTAGGTCATATGGCATTCTACCCAACTTACAAGAGTTAAACTAGTAGGGTGATGGGACAATGGGTCAAGTCTACCTAGTATGGATTACCTTTCTAACCAACATCAAGCACGAAAGAAAGATAAGAATTAACGGTAGAGGGAATCAAGCAAGATGCAAATCGAGGAGTCAAGCGAGAAGGCAGTCAAGTGTGTGGATGAGATCCTAGACTCTAATCCTATACGCAGGCTTGCTTGGTACGGTAAAGTAACCAAACAATTTATCTTTACCTGCATGGGCCACCACAAAAACATGAAATGCCCCAGTCCCAAAATAAGTAGGACTAAGTACGTAGACATGCCAGCTGTATTCATACGAAATACATAGGTCTCGTATGAATACATAAGCTGTAAAATACAGTAATCCAAGACAAACTAAATCTCATCCACAATGAAAAGAATATAAATATCAACTCGAATATTTATGATACAATCGTTGGGAAATACATAGGGCCATTGGTGGCGTTGGACGACGTCGGGATGGTGTTGGTGAGGCTGGGAGAGTTTTGGGGTAGTTACGGCTGGGAGCTATCCGTCGTGGTGGCGCTAGTAGGGTATTGGCTTCGACCGACGGGAAGGGGGAAGGGATATGGCGGCGTGGGTTGATAGGAGGAACGGAGGGAAATCAGGCAGCGATTAGGTTTTACGGTTGGGTCGTGTCGGGAAATGTCCGGCACGACATGGATGGACGTCCGGAATTGTCGGACGCGAGATATGTTGTATATGTATTACAAAATATTTTAGTGGAAGGGCGGAGGACACGGACATGGACACGATGCACGAACTTGGGTTGTGAAAAATTTGTGGAAGATGAATTATGGAGACAAATAATATGGAGGAGTACCTGCCTATTTATAGGATGTGGGAATTCCCATTTGGATAGGATTAGGATTGTTTAAATCCCCCATTAGATAATTCATAATTAAATTCAAATCGAGTTAAAACCAATCAATCAAATCCAAGTTCATATCTAAATAAATTTTATCTATAATCTAAAACCTTTCAAAATAAATTTAAATCTTAATTTAAAATTTCATAACCATTTAAACATTAATTACAAATTTCAAAATAAATAATAAAAAGTGATAAAAATAAATTTTGAAAATTATCTTAAATATTTTAATATCAATAGAAAAAAAATAGCTTCAACATAACTTTTAATAAATTTAAGATGTAAATAATTTCGAATTCAAAATATATACATGACTTAACTTTCATGTACCTTATATATTATATTTTTACAAATCTTACTTTAGAAGTTTTAAAAAATCATATAATAAAATAGCTTCCACTAGAAAATAAAATGAAAATATGTTTAGTCAAAGGTTTGGTATGACACTAAAACAAAGCAAGCTTTACTAACCCTATAAGTATTTTGTATCAAATGTTTATTCGCTACATTTGTTAAGAATTTATAATAAAACTGGTTTGAAAAATATAATAATAATAATAAAATATTACTTATCACGCGTTTGTACTCTGCGTACAATAAAACTACGTGACGTACAATACAAAATAAAAATATCAGTACCAAATAAATAAAAAAAATTAGTAAAATTTTAGGGGTTTTACACCTGTGCAACTCGAAGTCGCCCTCTAATTCTCTTAACCAATTTAACTGTCTGAACAATCATTTCCGGGCCTAACATCTTCCTCTCCCCGATATCATCCCATGCTAGTGGCGACCTACACTTCTTACCATATAGAGCTTCGAATGGCGCCATCTGGATACTGGCTTGATAACTGTTGTTATATGAAAACTCAACTAAATGCAGGTGGCTCTCCCAAGATCCTCCAAAATCTAGGGTACAAGCGCGCAACATATCTTCTAAAGTCTGAATTATCATTTCTGATTGCCCATCCGTCTGTGGATGGTAAGCCATGCTAAATCTTAACTTGGTACCCAGACTATGATGTAAGCTCTTCCAGAAATGTGATATAAAATGGGTATCTCTATCTGACACAATACTGACAGGGACTCCATGTTGCCTGACTATCTGCTGTATGTACAACTCTGCCAACTTTTCTGTAGATTGCCCTACTCTGAAAGGAAGAAAGTGTGCCACCTTTGTAAGTCGATCTACTATCACCCAAATAGCATCTTTACCATTTGGTGATCTCTGTAAACCGGTCACAAAGTCCATTGTGATGTGTTCCCACTTCCATTCCGGGATAGGAAGCGGTTGCAATAACCCAACTGGCCTCTGCTGTTCTGCCTTCACTTGCTGACATACCAAGCAACGGGAAACAAATCTAGCTATCTTCCTCTTCATTCCATTCCACCAGAAGTGCTGCTTGATATCTTGGTACATCTTGGTCCCTCCAGGGTGTATAGAATATTGAGAACTGTGAGCTTCTATCATAACCTCCTATCTGATATCTCCACTAGGCACACATAGGCGTGATCCAAACCTAAGCGTACCATTTTCGTGAATTTTTAACTCCTTTCTGAGTCCTGACTCACATTCTGCTCTAAGCTTCTGAATCCTTGGGTCCTGTGCCTGAGCTGCCTTGATCCTGTCTACCAAGTCAGATTGAACTTGTAGACTTGTCAGAACTCCTACATCACTAGGAAGTATAACTTCTATACCCATCTCCTGAAGGTCTTCTAATATGTGCTTCTGCATTGTCAACATAAATGTGCCGCCTCTCCGGCTGAGAGCGTCTGCTACCACATTAGCCTTGCCTGGATGATACTGAAGCTCTACGTCATAATCCTTGATCAACTCCAACCATCTTCTCTACATCATGTTCAGCTCCTTCTGAGTAAAGATGTACTTCAGACTTTTATAGTCTGTGTACATGTCTACTCGATCACCATATAAGTAATGCCTCTATAGCTTCGAAGCAAATACTACTACTGCCAACTCCAAATCATGAGTTAGGTAATTCTTCTCGTGGTCCGAAGTTGCCTAGATGCGTACGCTATCACCTTCCCGTGCTGCATGAGGACACATCTAAGTCCTTTACCTGACGCATCAAAATATACAATAAAACCTCCGGGTCCAACTGGCAATGTAAGAATAGGCGCTGATATCAACTTCTGCTTCAGATTCTCAAATGATGCCTGATATTCTGTCGACCAAACGAATGGCACATCCTTCCGTGTCAAGCGGGTCATGGGTGCTGAAAGTCTTGCAAAGTCTGACACGAACCTTTTGTAATATCCTGCCAATCCCAAGAAACTCCGTACATCAGCTACGGTCTTGGGTACTGGCCAACTCTCTAGTGCTTCTACCTTCTTGGGATCCACTGCTACTCCAGCTCCTGATATGATGTGACCCAAAAATGAAATGTGATCCGTCCAGAACTCACACTTGCTGAGCTTGGCATACAACTGGTTCTCTCTCAGAACCTGCAACACTTTCTTGAGGTGGTCTTCATGCTCCTCTTCACTAGCAGAGTATATGAGAATGTCGTCAAGAAACACAACGACAAACTGATCTAAGTATGGCATAAAGATGCGGTTCATCAAATCCATGAATATTGCTTGAGCATTGGTCAAACCAAACGGCATTACTAAGAATTCATAATGCCCATACTTCGACCTGAATGATGTCTTGGGAATATCCTCCTTCCGAACCCTCACTTGATGATACCCTGAACGAAGATCTATCTTGGAGAAAACTCTAGCTCTGCTCAACTGATCAAATAAGTCGTCGATCCTGGGTAGTGGGTACTTGTTCTTTATTGTTGCCGCGTTAAGCTTCCTGTAATCAATACACAATCTGGATAACCTATCCTTCTTCCCCACAAGTACCACTGGTGCTACCCATGGTGATATGCTAGCTTGGATAAACTTCTTCTCCTTCAGTTCCTCTATGTGCTGATATACCTTGGCCTGCTCCGAATCCGCCATTCTGTAAACTCGATCTGATATCGGTTTAGTTCCAGGTGCCAATTCTATACTGAACTCAATATCTCTTACTGGCGGTAGCCCTGGAAGTTCTTCGGGAAATACGTCCAGAAACTCTTCAACTACCTTCGAAATTTGAACTTCTTCCATTACCGTTATTACTCCCTGCTCTTGTTGAGTTGCCTCTGATCTGACTAAGGTGAATCTCTTCATGCCTGGAATATCAAAAGATACACTCCCTCTACGATAATCTATTGTCGCATGACTGTCTTTCAGCCAGTCCATGTCTAAGATAACGTCAAAATTTCTAACAGGAAATTCTATCAACCGGGCGGGTAAGGAATGCCCACAAACTACAACGCTACACACTAGAATAACTCTACTAACTCCTACGAGCCTATTACCAGTGAGTATATTTAACCTCCCTGGCAATGCCTCGAATTCTAATCCTAGCCGTGTCACAAATTGTGCAGATATAAATGAGTGTGATGCTCTCGAATCAAACAATGCTACTGCGGGATATGAGGCGACGAGAATGTTACCTGCCACAACATCTCCCGATGCTAATGTCTCTTCCAAGGACAGAGTGAATGCCTGCCCTCGACCTCCTTGCGGGTTCCCATGCTGTGGTCTAGCCTAGTGCTACTGCTGGCCCCTGCCTTGATGATGCTGGGGTGGTCTATGCTGGTGTTGCTGCATCGGCGGTCCCTGCTGCCGAAACATCTGAGCCCGTGGCATCAACGGACTCTGGGCCAATGGTCTCACTGCTACTGCTGGTCCTCGATACTGTCCTGCCCCTGGTGCTGGCAGAGCAGGAAACTGCTGCACTAGTCCTGACCTCGAATTCATGGGACAGGTGGTAACCCAATGATCTGGATTTCTACATATCAAACACTGCCCATTCAATGTCCGACACACATCTCTAGTGTGCCCTACCTTCCCATAATAAGTGTAGCTCGTTGGGGATTGCTGATTCTTCCTCTGTTGCTGCTGCTGCCTGGGTGGTGGTGCTGGCCCTCGTATTGCCACATCGTGAATGCGAATGCCAAGGGATGGTGCTGTTGTTCGGGGCGCTGCTCCCCCTCCTCCTTCAATCTGACTGTGGGATCTTTTCTGACCTCCAGTCCTTGTTGTGATCCTCTGAATGGTGATCTCATGCCTTCGGGTTGCCGTCAATACTTCGTCAAAAGTCTGATAATTGTGCCCCTCTATCAATTGTAAGAGCTCAAGATGAAACCCTTGCTGGAACCTCATAGCCCTCTGGCTCTCCGTTACTACCATCTCTGGGGCGAACCTACTCAATCTGCAGAACTCCGCTGCATAAGCATCTACCGTCTTGCCAGCCTGCTTGAGGTTGATAAACTTCTGTTGTAGCTCAAACTGTGCCACAACTCCATAATACTTCGTCTTGAACCTTGCTGTAAAATCGTCCCAAGCAACAGGACGTCTGATGCCTACTTCCTCTAATTTCCACCAATCACGTGCGAGATCCTGAAGTAGCAACTTCACCTGATCCACACGTTCTTCTGTCGGTACCTTAGCTGCTGTCAAAATAGCCTCAATATCCTTAAGCCATGCATCTGCTGAGATGGCATCCTCCGTGCCCTCGAAACGGTGGGGGTTGAACTTACAAAATCAGGTTGATGCTCCTGAATCCGGCCTTGTCCCTCTTTCCAAAGCTGTCTGTAACCCTTGGTTGAGTAGTACGTTCTGCTCCTGCAATTGAGCGTGCATGCGCTGCTGGGCTAACATCTAGTGTTGCTGAGTAGCCATCATCCCTCTCATGATCTCCAGAAGGGCCGAGGTGTCCACTTCCACAGGGGTAGGTGGAACTGTTGGTGGTGGTGGAACCTCCGGATACTGTGATCCAGCTGCTGCTTCCACTATCACTTCTTCTTGGATGGTCTCTTGAGGTAGTACTGGCCCTTATTGCTGACCAATCTGGTCATGTTGTCCATATTGCCCTTGTTGCTGCTGTCCAGTCCTGACGGATGCGGACGAAGTGCCCCTAAGAAAAGGAACAAGAGGACAATCAAACGATCGGACATGAAGGATCAATAAAGTCAAAGGATACCAGAATGTCAAGTTGGAGTCGAGAGTGACGAGTCATGAGATCAAGGAGAAACATGTGTGATTGAGACATCCTATAAAATAAAATATCCCACAAGTCTGAAATCAGACCTGCATGGGCCACCACTAAAACCTTGTCATGCCCCAGAACCAGAATACTGGAGAGCGGAGGAATGACTCATCCAGCTACGTATTACGGGTAGATGAATACCATATAATACGATCAATGCTGTCTAATAAGACGAGGGGGTGCATACTACATAAAAGTCTCACTATGGTCACTTTTCATCTATTGTCTCAATCATTCAAACAAGAAACAGAAATAGCGAACATGTGAGAAAAAGCAGTAAGGCGTCCCAAACGCTTAGTCAAAATGTTCTTGATATCTGGCTTTACAAAACACAGCCAGATGATGTAGTAAGTATACACAATTGTTTATCAGCTGCAGCCTGACTTAGTTACAATTATGCAAAAGTAGGTACAAGGCAATCCGACTAACATGTCGGTGCCAAACGGCAAAGTATAAAGTATTTAACAAAACGAGCGGGGAAGTAAGAAACCCACTCGAGTCCTCCTGCGATCATCTCTCTAGTATTGACCATCTTGGAGGTAGAAGTAAGCTGGATCCTCGGGGACCGGCTCTAAATCTGGCCATGCAAAGCCAGAGAGGTTAGACCTCTAATAGCAAGTACCGCAAGGGAGCACGATATAAGGAATAAAGCCAGTAAGAAGAGAATATGATAATAGATCTCTGCTATCTACTAGGATTCACATAACATCACGATACTTCGAACCAACCTCCCAACCAAACAAGGACAGAAGTTGGCCCGTCATGTCCTGACATTCTGATCATCTCAGTTAGGTAACAGAGTAGGTACAGTACACAAACAAATCAATTTAAACGGCCATGCAACTACTACGGCTTGCTACTGTGAGTTCCAAGTTATCCTGGAATTATGCAATAAAGGATTCCTCATTTATTACTATGTGCAAGCAAGGCTAGTCTATCCAGTCAATCAATTACGCCAATTATGAATTAGACGAGTCCCAGCGGGACGCTCATCGTTAGTATACCATGTACAATTAAATAATATAAGCAGATACCGCTCCCTGCCCGTGTGGCAGATTTGTAGTACCTGTGGGAGCCAGCTGGCCTGTCGGGCACTTAATAATCCCAAGAGGACTGCCATGTAAGAACTCGGGAATCCATTCTCTCCATACAATTATTATTTTATTTAACTTAATAGTCTCTACGTTGAGTGAAGTCCCATGCCGTAGATCATGGTCATTCAAATGAGTACTTTCCTACGGGATACGATATGCCCAACTCTACAACGATACCCGTGTGGTTAGGTTGTAGGTCTTACATAGCGTAATGCAACAATCAAAACTAACCACAGAATAATCATGCCTTAACCATAAAGTACACATGCTACTTTGGTAAGATAAATAAATAAGTAAATAAATTGAAGCCTGCATGTGCCTGTATGCCAATATTCGGGATTAGCCAGTCGATTTCAATAGTTCATAATTAATATGAACGTGTCTCATTCAATCAATTTAATAAGACGACTAGCTAGTCTCTTAGTTCCAACTAGGAACGCATGATCAATTTACTAAATCAAGATAACAATCCTTGTTTATTAATGCCAAGACAATAATTAATGTTAATAAATGTCAAGTAAATAAATGTCAATCAATGTCAAAAGGCATTATGGCTAGCACTCATGCGGCTGGGAAATTATTGATTCATGCGGCAGGGAATGAATGGGTTACATGCGGCTGGACAAGGGTGATTCCATATGGCCGAAACAGAATAGTCTCATGTGGCCAAATTAGCAAAGCCCTAGGCAGCTAGAAACTAAATGGGTCTCATACGGCTATGGGCAACATGCGCCCATGCGGCCAGGGGAAATTCCATGCGGCTGAATAGGTGCAAGCCTATATGCGGCTGAGGAGTCACGCAGCGCCATGCGGCTGGGAATGATCAGCGCCATGCGACTGAAAGTTATCTTATGCATCTGGGAATAATTGAGGTCCATACGGCTGGGGGATAATGAGCGCCATGCGGCTAAAATGGGTACATGCCTACATGCGGCAGATAAGTCTCATGCGGTCAGATAACTCTATGCGGCTCGAGCTGATCTTTATGCGGCAAGCGGCCGATCAAGCTTTATGCGGCTGACTAAGCCCATGCGGCTGACCAAGCCCATGCGGCCAAGGGAGACTTGCCACATGAAAACTCATACGGTCAAGCACTTGTTCTTCTTCTTCTCTTTTCCGAGAGAAAGAACCATGGGAAGTCATTGCTTCCGAGCTCCTTAATTCCTTCATTACAAGCCCAAAACTGGACTTCCATAGGTCAAAATGGGGTAGAACAAAATTCTCTACAACATGGAACCATCAAAACTTAAAGATAACAAAGTTTACTAGATCAAAACTTAAGAAAACCGAAAATGTATTAAACTTAGATCTACAAGAAATGAACCATGGAAATTAAAAATGTTAAGTACTAAAGAGGCTCAAAATCAAGTAAGGAAGATGATGGAACAATAATAAGGGTGATCCATCAAGAAGCAAGTTTGGCACTTGCCTTGGCGGCTGGTAGGTGGGGGAGGGGTTATGAGGAAGAAGAAGATTAATGGTGAAGTAATGAAGAGAGAGAAAGGGGTGGACTTTAAATGGAAGGAGTGGTGGTAGGTGGGATTTTGTTTCGGTTCATGATGAACCAACTTAACTAAATCAATCCAAGCCGAACTCAAAGTAAAGCTAAAGCAGAGTATGAAAGCAGAAAATAAAATACAGAAATAAAATTGCAGGAAATTAATTAACATAAAATTAAAAGGGTTTAACTACAGAACAATACATGATAGTTATTAAATAAATACATTCCAGCAGTACATGTATTTAGAGTACGTGTTCCGGGAACGGGAAGTGACACCCATAGTATTTATTCGTGTTTATATTACTCTTGTGGATTTGAGATATAGTTTTGCCTTATCATGAGTTGGCAGTTTACCATGCTATTGACAGTGTTTATATATTCGAGTCGGGCAGGAGTCCGCTCGATATGTAGCTGGCTTGCTCACGAGCTCGCGTTCGAAAAGCAGGTGCGGGTCGTGACAAGTTTTTTTGGCGGCCCATGCATGTCAAAGCATATCGTATCGGTTACGTAACTATATAGGTACGAGCCCGCGACTATGAATAAACCTTAGGAATCTCAATCCACACTGCCATGAAAATTCTCCAAGAAATTTTTCTACGTCCTTGAATTTTTATATTTGTTCTCGATTATTCTTCCTTGCCTTTCGAACCATTGATTTTTGTCTCTTCCTATTCCGGGGTGACGAACGATCGTGCTGTCTAGGATTCATCAGAAATTCTTAAGTTATAGTATATTATTGCCTGGTTATTGAATATTTGTTTGCTTATAGATAGGAGGGATTAGAGATGTCGTATGCCATAGATAGCTGTTGGTAGTTAGTTGGAAGGTTATAATGTTAGCGACATGTGTTTTGAGAGAGTAGTGTGACCAAAGGTGGGTAGAAGTCCTCGAGGAATTATAATTTGAGATGACCATAAGAATAATTGATAGCTAGTGGGACCCCGTCTTCTACCATACTATTGAACTTTTTTTTAAATTCGATGATGAATTTATTTTTAAGGTGGGTAGATTTGTAACCCCTCTTTCCAAATTTATTTTTTTTGAAAATATTATTTATTTATTTATTTGAAGTAAATGGTTCCTAAAATAATTGTATATATAAAAAACATCAATATTATTAAATATTAATATGGCATCTTTGATTATTTGCAAGACATTACTGTGGACCAATTTATGTGAGGATATGACGTGTCCACCCCAATCTATATCTTTTGTCAATTATGATAGTTTGTGTTTATAATTAATATTACTTTGTTGTTATTAAATAATAACGATTTGTATTTGTTAAATCATTTGTTATATAAATTTATATGTATATATGTGTATATATATTTCTATAAATAAGACACTATACTATGAATAGATATTATTAGGATATTATTTGGTTGTGAATATTTATTGTTGTAGTGGTATGTATGCATAGAAGATATATATAAATATAAAGGTAAATATATAAAGAGATATAAGGTCATCACAGCCCAGGCCCACAGCCAAGCCATCCCAAGCAAAAGCCCAGCCTAGCCATTCTAATTCCCCAGACCGAGCCCCCCTATATCACAGTCGAACAACCGACAACTTATATAGAGATCGAGAGTTTGGGAGAGAGAGATTAGACAAAACCCTAAACCCTAGGCCACCAACCTCCCAGCGACCCCGCTGGCCTGCACGCGTCGCCCCGACGCAGCCAGGCCGCCGGACAACAGCCGGAGCAGGCCATCGCGCGCGGAGGCAGAGGAGTGCAGTAGTAGTTGTATCAATCGCACGAGTTCGCAAACTAATATCTCCGCCATCGCTCGACCATTCTTCGTGTTGTTTCCTTAGGTATGAAGTATATATATACATCTTTAATTTTTTCAAACACATCGTAATTAGACGCACCATGTTGCCCTGTAAATCGACTCAAAGTCGAGTAAAAACCTGTTTGGAAACAGGACAAAACATTAGTCTCAAACCTTGATTTCGAAGGTAAATTTTGGACAAACCATTAGAATATTTCGAAAACCAATTAAAAATAGTGTAAGACAACCTATAGGGCTTCCAAACATTTTTTACAGAATAGGATTTCGTCGACGGCGCGTCGAGAAATTGATCCCCAAAAATTAACAAAATTAACTGTTTTCAAAATATAGAACCTCTCCGATACGACGTGTGCCCCGTCAAACCGGGAGACGTTGTCACAAACTAAAAGTATCAAAAGGTGTGTACTGGCTTCGCGGATGTGTGGACTTGACGGAATTCAAATTGGTTGCATGCGCGTGACGAATTTGATGCGTATCCGTCGAAATTCACCGTATCGACATATTTGCAAATTTTTTAATTACTTTGTGCACGTTCGTCAGATCGAGACGAAACTTACGCCAATAGGACCGTATCATTTTTCTGGTCATGTATGCCAAGTCTGGTTAGATTCTGAGACAGTTGATCGGATCGTCGTTTTGCGGGCCCTACAATCCGACTCAACGGACGATTTTGTGCACGGCCCACCTGAATCCAACTTTGGACATACGGTTGGGTTCGTATCATCAAAATGAATCCATCAAAATATAGTTTGACGACTTTAGAGACCATTGACTCTGGCACATTTTTTGGTACAAAGCGGGTCAAACGGTGGACATCGTTTTGGTCCGAAATGACCGTTTTTCCTCTGTATCCATAATTGGACTTAAGGACAGGTAATCCTAGCTAATTTGACTATTCTGAAAATGTTGGCAATGTCTGTTTCAGCTTTTGGAGACAGTTGTAAGATTTGGACTTTATGGCTTACTAGTTAATGGTATATTGTTGGTTCCTCGTGCTACCACCAGGCAAGTATACCTTGCCTCCCTCTACAGTTTATTTACATGCATATTCTTATTATTATCTAGTTTTACTAGTTGATTATTGATATATGATTTGTCCATCATGCATGCTAGTATATATATATATATATATATATATATATATATATATATATATATATATATATATATATATATATATATAGTCCTTGTTTATAGTTAGCTTGGTAGTTCATATTGGATATATACGTAGTCCTTGTTCATAGTTAGTTTTGTGGTTCATATTGGATCTATTCTTCCGTGTATCAGGACTGAGTCATGTCGTGTCATCACCTATACTTCGACTGAGTCGTATCATCTTATAGAATGAGTAAGTCATAATGGAACTATTGTACCTTTATTCTTAAGCTAACATGCGAGTCCACATTAGGGGCGAGGGTTAGTAGTTATCTGTACCTTGAATCCTGAAGCTAACCTGCGAGTCCACACTAGGGACGAGGGTTAGTAGTTATCTGTCCACACCTGTGAGTCCACATTAGGGGCGAGGGTGATTCTTGAAGCTAACCTGCGAGTCCACACTAGGGGCGAGGATTAGTAGTTGTTCAAACCCGCGAGTCCACACTAGGGGCGAGGGTTTGAGTATTCGATTGGTTATCCGTTGACATCGTGACATTGTGTTCTCTTGTTCTTCTCCAGCAGTTTTTTTTATGCATAGTGGTTCTTCCAGTCGTGTATAGTCATGTTTTCATGTTGATTGATCTTTTCATTTATTTTTTTATTGCATGACAAACTGTTAGATAGGCATATTTTTATGTATCTTGTTATGTCCCCTGAGGATCTGATGATCTCTTCAGGTTTAGCGATTGCATGGAGTTAGTTAGCAGAGCATGATGGTGGATGATTACGATATACTTGCAGGATTCAGGTATTGATAATACGTTTATTGTCTTCTCGTGCTGTCATTCTTTATCATAAGATATCCTACTTGTTAGCCTAGTTTATAGACTCACATTATTTTTCTATGGGGTCTTATCGGACATATATGTTAGTGGGCTGCAGACCACGACACATAGTGTTCATTCGTGTTTATATTACTCTTGTGGATTTGAGATATAGTTTTGCATTGCCATGAGTTGGCAGTTTACCATGCTCTTGACAGTGTTTACGTATTCGAGTCGGGTTGGAGTCCGCTCGATATGTAGCTGGCTTGCTCATGAGATCGCGTCCGAAAAGCCGGTGCAGATTGTAACAAGTTGGTACGACAATTTGGCCAACGCACACTATCGTTCGCTCAAGTTCGACATTCATTCGGGGCTAACCGTGCCTTGGTGATCATATCGATCACAACGTAACATTCGTTAACTCAAGGCTCAACGCGGCATACGCCAAACATAAATGTTCGCCTACTTCGAAACTCGATTCACTCGGCCAACTTACAAGTTTGCCTACTCAAACTCGATTTAGCGACCGACTCGACTCGTTCAAATTGCTCTGTAATTTTTCAATCCTATCGTTGCAACTCGCACGACGATTCCTCTTCAATACTCAAAGTTATTACTCAAATCGTTCAAACATATCGTTACCCTTTCGTATAGCCACATAACATGCATCGCCTCATATATCGACTCGTTGCACTGATGCAACGAACGACTCACGACTTGTTGCACTCCGTGCAACCAACAACACATAAGTTTGCACTTTGTGCGACCAACAATACGTATCTTATTGCACTTCGTGCAACCAACATCCCTTTATTTATTGCACTTCGTACAATCAACGACTCACAACTTATTGCACTTCGGGCAACCAACATTTCGTAACTCGTTGCACTTCATGCAACTAACATTCTCCGATGGCACTCGGAGATAGAGTGATAGTCACGACATACTTGTGGCAAACGTACGCAATGTAATATGGACTTATTGTATGAAACATCCAATGTAGCATCAAGTTGATCCATGAGCCATGCGATTGCGAAAACAACTTAGAGTCAACTGATTTTCGATATCGAAGCAACTGAGGGTCAAAGAAATTTGTTCACGGTCCAGAGGTTAGAACTGCTCTAATACCAACTTGTCACGTCCTAACCCAAAAAATTGCTCATCCTCGCTAGATTTTACCCAAGTCATCGTCTTTGCTGGGACATGATGCCGCACGAGCTTGGAGTTGCGATCGTGCAAGGCAAGATAACAGGTTCACGTGAGTTTATCTCAAATTGATAACATAAGCAGCAAAAAGAAACCGAGTATACAATAAGAATCTCTTTTATTAATAATGAACTGAAGATTACAAGGCTTTGAATAGCCCAACTGAATATGCCAACTGGCTACAACGCTCATGATCTCTCTAACTTACAAAGGATTATATTGTTCCATATATTACGCCTCTTTATAGCTAACAAGTAGTCTTCGGTCGAACATCTTCATGTTGCAAATTCGAATGCCAATACGGTAGCTCGCCTCGAAACGCGAAGGACTCCATGCCTCGGCGCGTCCAAGCTAAGCCCCGTCCCGAGCCGAACATATTCTGAACCTGTAAGCAAACTATTGGAGGATTAGTGCTTTCATCCTTGCTGCACTGATCAAGACCCACTCGCACCCAAACCAACACTAAGTAAATTTAGTGACGCATGCATCTTTATTTGGTGATCTTTCTATTTAGCCTTAGGATCAATTTTATGACAATATTCAAACAGTTATCAATAGCACTTGAATCATAATTGTGTTCAATATCGTGTCCCTACAATAGATACAGTTA
The DNA here is from genome assembly GCA_029216955.1 of Iris pallida. Taxonomy (NCBI): domain Eukaryota; kingdom Viridiplantae; phylum Streptophyta; class Magnoliopsida; order Asparagales; family Iridaceae; genus Iris; species Iris pallida. The sequence goes on from JANAVB010040818.1 coordinate 40,395,592, forward strand.
GACATAATATGAACATAAACATAGTGATCGTGCCAATCTCCGTCTCGTTTTGCCTCGCCTACAATCATTAGAACTTTGCATAACCAATCATACAATTCACGCAGCCAACCAACCAAACTTAGACATATGCATAAGGGTGGCAGCCTCTGCGCCTGTACCCAATTCTAATCTCAGCCTACCATTCCTATTTATATGAAGGTCACGACGTTCCGCACCGTAATGGACTGGTATCTTAAAGTGTAAGCCGACGATCGCTTTAGTACGGGTTGCTAGCCCACTTCTCAAAGGATCCCAAACTTACTGGTATTGTGGCTTATCACATCAATAGGAGGGCACAACCCATCTGAATAAAGTGCACCACCAATACCCCTTAATTTCCTCTGCGGTCGAACGGTCCCGGTGCCCCGGTGATCCTACGTTCGAGGGAAGCACGCCCGTGCACGGACCATACATCCAAGTCCATTGACCATATGCAATGCGTTCTGATTTTCATACAACCAAACAAATTTGTCTATCTCTATTCCATTAGCACGATGCCCCAACTCAAAATTCCTCAACATATCGACCCGAAGGTCCCAACCATCTCGAAGGCACCGTGCCACATTCGGCAGTTCCGTCATTGCCACAATTGTTCTCTTCGTAACGAAGCCATCTTTTATGAGTCTCGTGCACCTACGTACACTTTGACATATATATCCTTTTTATTCGAGTCGTGCATTCGATGTATGCTTCGATACCATATTTCTATGTTCTAAGCCTTAGTGTTCAATGTTCTTTCGAGTCGTGCACTTGATGCACATCTCGATATTGTCTTTCGATGTTCTAGCATCAACGTCCTATTGCTACTCGTGTACTTGATGCACGTTGTCTCAATTGTTCAATGTTCTATGTTCTATCTTAATGTTCGACATACATTAAGACCTTCACTCGATTCGAGCCATGCTCGTTAACTTGATAGCAACTTGCGTATATAAGGATACATTTTATTATGCGTGAAGAAGTAGGGGAGAAGAGTCATGAACCCATCCACCTTAAGTCGATATGTCTTGTCGTTTCGTCGAGCTGATGCGACTCGATTCCATAACTTGGTTGCACGGCTAACTCTCCTGACTTAGCCATTCCGATAAACTATTCGACTGATTTGGCCTATCGTGCCTATGCCTTAGTTCATTGCAAGATGACAATTTGGTTTTGTGGACATCGTTGCAAATAAGACAAAAAGTCGACCTCTTATGATCTAGCGTAAAAGCGTAGCCTGCACATAAAATCAACTAAAATTATCACTTGCTCAAACGGGACTTATCCTTTGTATCGTTTCAATTTATAGATTCGAATCAACTCAAGGCTTTCTTTTGGGCCAACATAACTCTTGTATCGATTTGCATCGATACATCATCGGGTCAACGCAACTCTTCGAGTCAATGACTCATCGTAATGTACCGTACGGAGCGGAGCATTACAGACCCTGTAGCCGTTTGATCTTATGACTTTATCAAACTTCTTATGCCACATTTTGGGAGCTTGGTTTAGACCATACAGAGATATCACCAACTAACAAACTATCTTCAAGGCCCTTGACGACGAATCCTTCTAGCTGTTGTATGTAAATCTTTTCGGTCAATTCACCATTCTGGAAAGCGGTCTTAACATCCATCTGATGAATTACCAGCTTGTGAATTACGCTCAGAGCAATAAACATCCTGATGGTCGTCATTTGCGCTACTGGAGCATATGTGTCGAAATAATCGATCCCCTACTTCTGAGAAAAATCTTTGACAACTAATCTTGCCTTGAACTTGTCAACAGTTCCATCGGCCTTCATCTTCTTCTTCAAGATCCATTTACATCCGATTGGTTTTTCTTCTTCGGGCAGGTCAACCAACACCTACGTGTTGTTAGAGATTATTGAGTCATACTCATCATTAATAGCATCCTTATAAAAGACATCATCTCTGGTCTTCATCGCCTTATCATAGGTAAGTGGATCTGCTTCCATATGATAGGTGAAGAAATCCTCTCCAAAGTCCTTCTGTCTTCTCACTCGCTTAGACACTAGTTCTGCGAGTTCTGGTTCAACAGTTGTTTCTGCAGTAACAACTTCTTCTTGGACTACCTCTTCATAAGGAACTTGAGCTTCATGTGCACTCACACTGTTCTCCGGAATGTCCACGAGAACAATGTTCTTATGCCTTACAAATTTATCTTCAAAGAATTCTGCATCGCATGATTCAATGATATGATTTGACTCAAGATTAAGGAAGCTCCGAGCATCACTCTTGTCAGCATAACCCAGAAATATAGTCTTCGTAGTCCTTGTTCCCAGCTTCTGAATCTTCAAATCCGGAAGCTTTACATACGTCAGACACCTCCACATTCGAATGACATTTAAGTTTGGTCTGACCTTGAACCAGAGTTTATGAGGAGTGACTTTCGAAGTAGCATGTAGCACTCTATTCAATATAAACGTAGCCGTAAGCACTGCTTCACCCAAGAAGCAATTTGGAAGACCCTCAGTCAACAACATCGAGTTCATCATCTCTGTTAACGTTCTGTTCTTCCTTTCTGTAGCACCATTAGATTGAGGTAAGTACAGAGCAGTCGTCTCGTTGATAATTCTATGTTCTCTGTGTTGGCCCAATGATTACATCGTATTTTTGAATATGGCTAATCAGTTAAGTTTAACATAATGATGTCACTAATATTCATATACTCACTATCATGTTGCTACTTAAACTTAGCATTGTCCTAATTGTCCTATATCTTATTGCCATGCTTGTATCGTACTGCAACATATTTTGCTTGCCTAACATGTATTTGTAGACATACAGTAAGCATGATCTAACATAATCAAAGCAGGACATAGGCAATAAAGAATTGATGATGGACCAAAGACGGCGCCATACAAAGAGATTTCTCCGAACCGCCTAGCGACCTATCCGGGGCCTCGCATCAGGGGTTCCGCTGTCAAGAAAAAAGACATCTTCAGGACTGCTCAAATATCAGAAGAAAGGCGTCATCTAAGGGATCTTGGTTTTCCTACTTGTTCCAAGTCTATAATCTTTAATTTATTGAGTCTAGGAGAATGTGTACGTTGAGTCGAACTGAGTCATCTCAACCCTTAGACATATCTCTCCAAGCTCTACTATAAAAACAGACCAATTTCTGAACCAAGCCCAAGCTCCACAAAGCCCAAAAATCCAAAGGCCTTTTGAACATTCTGTCACCTAGGAGGCAGAGTTCGGGCCGAACTCTGCCCCCACACAGCGTTCGGGCCGAACTCTGTCCCCTGATTTCTAGGAACTGATTTTTAGGGTTACCAATTGCTAGCTGGTACAACGGTCATATTTTTGAATTTTGAGGACAGAATTCTGGCCGAATTCTGCCTTCCAGACTAGTATATATAGGGCATGATTTCAACCATTTTCATTTATCTCTTCATCATCTTTCTATCTCTCACTGTCAATCATCTAAGCCTTATACTACCTAAGCCTTACTCTTCCAATCTACTAGCCACAAAACTTCCTAAGCCCCAAGGTGCTCAAGTGCGATTCAGCTAGAAGTTTTTGTGCAAGAGTTGAAAAGAAAAGTCACTTGGACAATTCCAAGTTTCGCCACCTGTGAATCTGTAAGAAGTTGGTGTGCTCTTCTGAGTAAAGGCACCTGGTTGTACACTATTTCACAAATAGTGGATTTCAATCCTGAGCTAGAGTTCTCAGGCCTGGACTAGTCCTCCACGAGGAAAACCAGGTTAAAACTGCTGTGTTTGCGTATGCTCTTCTGATCTTTATTTACTTCCGCATTTCTCTCTGATTTATTTACTATCTTGATAGTTGTTTTGTGGAGGTGATATAGAGTTAATTTTTATTTGGTGATTATCGACACAAACTCTATTCACCCCCCTCTAGAGTTACCTACACGTTATTCCACTCTGCAGAATGATGTGAATTCATGAGACCTATACTCTCCACCTTGATCACTTCTGAGTCCTTTGACTTGTTGTCCTGTTTGACGCTCGGCTTCAGCCTTGAAGTCCTTAAACTTCTCAAACGCTTCATCTTTAGACTTGAGCAGATAAACGAACGCGTACTTTAAGAAATCGTCGATAAAAGTAATGAAATATTTTATCCCGGCCTTTGCGGAGAACTATTTGAAGTCACAGATATCTGAGTGCACCAACTCTAAAAGATATGTACTTCGATTTACCCGCTTGAACGATTTTTTAGTGATCTTCGTCTGTGCACTGACCTCACACTTTTCCAATTCCTTACCCCCACATTTGGAGATAATCCCTAGACTAGACATGTTGTTTATTTTTTTACAATAAACATGTCCTAGTCTATTGTGCCACAACTCAAGAGGTAACCAGAAGAAGGGACTGCATTAATTTTCTCCATTTAGAGTTACAAGTTAAAGTTTGAACATCCCTTCGGTACAAAAGGCCTTCCCGAAGTATGTTTCTTTATAAAACATAGCGACTTGACCAGCGTTGATGTCCATCCTCAAGCCTGCGTTGTAGACCAGACTTCCTGAGACCATGTTCTTGGCTATGGCCGGTACATGCTTCACAATTTGCAGCGTCAGCGACTTCTTCGAAGTCAGTTGCAGTACCACCGTCCCGATCCCAAGTACTTCAGCTTATGTCTGGTTTGCCACCGTAACCTTCTCAGAAATAGGTTAGTACGTGGTGAACCAGTCCTTCTTTGAGCAAACATGATATGAGGCCCCAGTGTCTATCCACCAATCCGTGTCAACCCCAGCTGAGTCAACCAGCAGAATCATAGCAACTAAATTAGCCTCACCTTACTCCTTTTGTTTTTTTTTTTTGCAGTCCCTCTTCCAGTGGCCTTTTTTGTCACAGTTGAAACAAGTCCCTAGGTTCTTTGGACTTGGGCTCGAACTGAGCAGACTTCACCTTCAGATGGTGAACGTCTTTCTTCTTTTAGTAGGGAGCCTTCTGCTTCCCTTTAGAATTTTCTCCTTCCATCATGTTGGCCTTGGCCATCTGTTTGGACAATATGTCCACTTTGAGTTGAGCCCTCAACTTGTCTTCAACATGTATCCAGTACAAGAGGTGTTCCAGATCCACGTCCATCTTCTTGCGGTGCATATTCGCGATAAAATTACTCCACCCAGTGGGAGCTTGGCGACAATACCTTCGAAGACAAAAGAATCGACCAAGGGCATGCCGTCATCCGCCAGCTTCTAACGTAACTTGAAGAACCCTTGACTTGAGACAACATAGTTTTGTCGTCCTCAAACTACATCATCCAGACCTTTTCGGTCACGTAGATCTTGTTTCTGTTCCCATTTGTCTTGTAAAGATTCTCTACAGAATCCTAGACGTCCTTTGCATTGACCGTCTTGCTGTATGACTCTGCCAGACAGTCCTCCGTAGAGTTCAAGATCAACAACTTGCAGAGGTTGTTATCTCTCCTCCACTTCGACTACAAAGCCATGGCTTCAGCAACCATTCGAGCATTTTTACCCTCCAAAATTAAAGGCTCAGGATCTGTCAACATGTAGTCGACGCTCACGAGTTGAAGATTAAGACTGACATTTCTTTTCCAGACGTTGTAATGCTCCCCGTCAAATTTCTCAAGTTTGTTAAAACTTGTGTCGAAAAATTGTGCACGATTGTCCTCCATCAGATCTGAATCTTGCTTTGAGATTGTTATTCCCGAAATAGATCTTAGATGGAAATCTAGATCTCTTAATGAGATACGGAGATTTATACTCGTTCTCTTTGTGAGATATGAAATTGATGACTCGGTCTTTTTGTGAGAGAGTTGAAGAATCAATCTCTTTGTGAGATTCGATGTTGATGAAGACAACTTTGCTGGGGTAATAAGGATCACCATTGCTCAAAGCAAGTCCTACTGCAATTTGCTCTCAGGAACCAGGAAGTTCGAAAGAACTTCTGGAACGCTCACTGTCACCTCCTTCTGTTAACTGGAACTCCAATGGACTCCAATGGCAGCGGCGACTACTCTCTTCATTTCTTAATTTCAGCGTGACCTTAATAAAGGCACGAAAAGAGTATTCATAGAGAAGGGCTGAAACACTAACCCTAATCCTGGCCGTAACTAATTACAAAAAGATATGAGCGAATAATGAAAAAATTTTAATAAATTAAATTTAAATTCCACAAAAGATGGATATGATTAGTTGACTCAATCTTTCCATAACTGCTCAAATCTTCCAATCAGACACATCATGAGCCGTCTGTGCCCCTTAGTCCACTTAGCCCGTCAGCCCGCGTGCCTGCATGTAGCTGCGCAGCAACACAGACGCGCAGCCTCGCAAGTGCGCATCAGCCGCGTAGCAGCATGGCTCCTATGCAGCCCCACAGCAGCACGGCTCCTGTGCAACCCCGCAACAGCTCTTGTGCGTGCACCTGTGCGGCCCCTGCGCATGCGACTCACGCAAAAGACGAGCGCATCAACTGCACACAAGACGCCATGCGCCGATGCTGACGTGCTAAGTGCGCCAACAAAGCGCCTCTTTGCACCCTTGAGCCTGAGCCCGAGTCCGAGTCCGAGTTGCTAAGCCCCTTCGGGGCTTAGCTCTTTTAGGAATTAAATCCATGAGCATGACAAGGCATTAATGCTTCTTTGTTGGGTTAGCCTTCTTTCCACTAGAAAAATTCTCCTACATGGCACCCATGTGCCTCTTCACACCGAATGTGATTCTCTTAGCACAAGAAAAGCTTTATATAGAGGTACAATTCATTTGGCCTAGGCAATGTGCGACTATCTTTCTAGTTTTCTAAGGCAAAACACCAAAAACAACAGACATAGATATGGAAAATGACAAAATACGGGATAAGGACATTTTCAAATAGGAACCTATTTAGTTTCCCATGTTGCACGGATATGGGTACGGACACGATACAGATATGGAGACTGTTCCCGGATATGGAGACAATATTCCCGTAACATAGCTATTCAATTTTGGAGGAAACAATTATTCTGAAGATTTAATTCATCATGTGAAAGAGAGAAATTTTGTAAAGTAATTGAATGAATAAGTTTACTTGCCTTGTACGTAATCAACACATGAACAAGAGCCGTCAAGCGATGGAACCTATGCGCATCCCTCAAAATAATTGATGTAGAAAATTGAAGTCTATGATGACTGAACTACAATCGGTAAACAAAGAACTAGTATAACTTGCTATAAAGATTGACAACAGGTGAAATCGCCAAAATAGATGTAATATGTTATAGAAGAGGAAAGAGTAAAAGTTGTTATAAAGGTTTGCTAATAAAATTAGCAGATAGCCTCCTAGGGTGCTCAATACCATCGTGAGTCATAGCAAGATTCGACCATCGTCCGTCGATTCTTCTCAAGAACCAACAAGTTTTGATTGGACTGAGATCACAATCGAACTTAAAGAACACTAGTAGTATAACCTCTGTTAGGCGGACAAAACTCGCAAGAACTGGAGCTAAGGCACTCGGACAGAGCATTGTTGCGTAATGCTGAAGCAAAAACTAATAGAGAGTTTTTTGTTCTCCTTTTTTTAGTCTGGCTGGCAAGAGATAGTGCTCCCTTTATATAGGAGAGCATCAACTCCTTTTTTTAGCTTACCTAGCCGCGAGGCTAACGCGCCATCTCTGCGCACATCTGCATCTAACACGCCATCTCCGCGTGCGACGCGAACGTGTGAAATACGTCATCGAAGTACCACTTTGCATCATTTTTCCATGTCCACATCCACATCCACGTCCAAGTCTGAGCTAGGTCCCTTCAGGCCTAGGTCCCTTCACGTCCAAGTCTGAGCTAGGTCCACATCCACATCCACGTCCAAGTCTGAGCTAGATCCCTTCAGGCCTAGCATTAAAAAAATTTCTCCAAGAAATGACGATAAAAATAAATATTGATGGTAGGATTCGAACCTAGCCCATTTATACCCCAATAAAACTAGGATAGAAGTTCACCATTCCATTCATAAGTTGACATGTGTTATTTTCATCAATCTAAAACCACTTTGGGAGTGGTTTTGACCCCTTAGTCATGTCAACCCATGAATGGAATGGTGAACATCCATCATAGTTTTGGTGGGTGAATAAAAATAGACTCATACGTGTTGGCATGGAGATCCCTTGTTTGCTGCTTCCTAGAGAATGTTGTTTCCATAGAATGAATGAAAATGCTTTGAAAATTTCCATAAGCGGTCCCTTAATTACACTTGCTAATAAAGAGTAGAACTTGTTGTCATCCAATAATTTTCTTATCGATTTGATAAAAACTAGGAAAGGAAAAACCACGAAAAGTTGTACACAACACGAATTCCACACCTATTTTGGTATACCACAACGCATTTTGGATTGTTTGTGAGGTATGAGGTATTGTGAGGTGTATATAAGTGGCCCGTCTAGCTCAGTTGGTAGAGCGCAAGGCTCTTAACCTTGTGGTCGTGGGTTCGAGCCCCACGGTGGGCGAATTACTAAACAAATGATTTTTTTAATTCTTTTTAGTGCAAACAAGCTTTCATACTGCAAGCTGAACCACCTTCCAGTATCAATTGGCATGCCACACTTTTGTACAATGACAACAGAAATAACATCTAACAAGTCAAGTTTAATTATTCAACACTAATAAATCACTAAAAATCAACAGTGGATACCTCAATCTCTTCTTTTAAAACTATTGTAATTGTACAACACAACCTTTTCTTTTATTCAGATGGAATTTCGATGTTTGTTGAACTTCTCCCATCCATCATATATGTCATCTACATTTTAAACACTCATTTCTGTAATCTAGTGAATATTTGATTTTACTTGTACATTTTAAATTAATATGGGATCCAGGTTACACTATCTGAAATTAAAGGAATAATATGGTCATAATTCCAGCAAATATTGAATGACGACTAGAGCAGTAAATTTCAGTTGTCTGGATTGCTCCCGTCAACCAATTGATCAAGTTGACTGGTTGTGCCCCTGCATCAAATATAATTGGTCAAGTTGATACGGACACCATTTTTGTGCGTCCCTGCAAACAAAACTAATCAATTTTGCACGAAACAATTATTGTGAAGCTTTAATACATCATATGAAATAATTGAGTGAAGTCGGTGAAGAAGTTTACTTGACTTATATGTATGCTCACAAAAAATCACCACATGAACAAGAAAGCGTCAAGGAAGGGATGGAAGCGCACATCCCTCACAACAGTATCTTGTCGAACAAAGCTTGGATATGAGTTTAGTCAAAACTGAAGTGAGAGCAAAAAAAACAAAACAAAATCTTCTTGTTAGTGTTTTCCCCTCATTTCTGGACATAAGTACCAAAGTTGGAAACATTAAAAGTAATTCAACTTCTATTACTCCACAAACAATCCCAAAAGCAAAGCACTTCTGGAAGTGTAGAAATGGCAGACTACTACAGTGCTGCTATTTCAGGTTGCCAAAGATATCTTAGGCTGCTTTGGGTGAAGTTTTCTCTTCCATCATTTGCGTCTTCGACATTTTGAACACTTAACTTCAGGACATGAATTTCATAAATAGATTATCTAGTCAATATTTGATTTAGCAAATAATACATTTCAAAGAATTTGGTATGGGTTATGAAAATTTATTTCTGGAAATTTCGAGTCGGGTCGGGTCAAGTAGCCAGTCGAGTGCAGTCAAGTCGGGTATGCGGTAATCCATATAAAAATTATCTGAATTTTTTAAAATCTTAATGTATTGAAGGAAACTCAAATCCATGTCAACGAAATAGTAATGAGATATCTTAACCAACTATACTTAGCATAATTTGGTCATAAACAACAAGTCAATAAATTTGACATAAAATTATATATCCTGAGAATATCATATATCATACAAAACATAGAAATATGAATTTTCCATGAATTTGGTTCCTAGGAATATAGGATTCCGGACTATATGCATTATGCGTACCAAACATAACCTTATAGTCGAATGTAGTTCTCATTATTCTTGAGACAATGTAAGTTCAAGGGAGTTAAAAGTTAAAACTTCACTTAGAGGTTATACCTTATCAACATAAAAAGAAAAGTGAAGAAAAGAACATAATAGGTATTATTGCAGCCTGCATACTATCCGACTAATTCTTTTTACTGAAATTTATTATCACAAAATGTATATATAGTTTTGTGATTTCTAAAGATTACAGTATGTTAAAGAAAGGATCAAGAAAACCAAAGTTGCAGTAAAACCGCCATTCATGTTGAAGATGAATATCATAAATCAAGAAAATGTTCAGTTAGAAATATTCTTGATCAGATACCATGAAGAAGTAAAAGAGCAAGTTATGATGAGCAATACCCCGGAAGTGTCAAAAGAGATTGTGAAACTGGAAGTAACTTTAACCACACGACAAATGACACATATTAGTTCATACTACTCAACTATGTTGCACGACAACAGACACGGATATGGAAAATGACAAGATACGGGATAAGAACATTTTCAAATAATACGTACATAGTCCCTTATGTTGTACGAATACGGATACGGACACGATCAAGATATGGAGACCATGTTCCTGTGAGTGCAAGATAGCTATTGCAGGAAATAATTATTCTGAATACTTAATTCATCATGTGAAAGGAATTGATTTTATAAAATAATTGAACAAAGAAGTTTACTTGCCTTGTATGTACGGTCACCAAAAATCACCACATGAACAAGAGCCGTCAAGGCAGCGATGGAACCTATGCACATCCCACACAATAGTTGTTGTAGAAAATTCGTAAAAGTCTATGATGAATGAACCACAATCGATAAACAAACAAGTATTACTTGCTATAAAGATTGACAACAGGGGAATTCGCTAAACATTATAATTTGTTGTAGAAGTAGAACGCAATGAAAACTACTCTAAAGGTTTGCAAATAAAATTAGCAAATAACCTGCTGGATGGTCAGAACCACCATGACTGAAAGCGAGATTCGACCAAGAACCAGAGCGAAGGCACTAGGACAGAGCAATTGTGTTAATGCTTAATAACAAAAATTGATAGGGAAATATATTTTTGTCTCCTTTTTCTAGTTTGTCTCGCAGGAGATGGTGCTCACTTTATATAGGAGAGCAGCCACTCCTTGGTAAGTTGCAGAAACTAAACATCCCCATAAATGGCATCTTAAACAGAAGAGTAACTCTTTGACATTTACAAACAGAACAGACAATCGTGAGGCTACCAACAGCGCTAATAGCGGAGCTAACCGCACAAAGCTCCCACAATAGAGCTACCGAACACAGAGCTATCACAGCATAGCAACCACACGAGGCTAGCCGCATGACTATCCGCAAGGCTACAACGAGCCTACCAGCCCCATGTACCGCGATTCTACTTATAACGTCCCAGTCCAAAAATACGCAAGACTAGGATACGTAAACATACCAGCATCACGTCACCAATGGGCCAAACCTCAAAACAAGCCCATTAGCGAAATGCTTAAACTGTAAATTATGATAATAAACCCATAACAACGACACAAGTCACAGATCACATGATGCAGTGCTAAATCTCATCCACGCAGAATAATCAAGACACAAGATATCCAAGTCCAAAAATAATAATAATGTCAATTGTCCAACAGTAAAGATAAGTAATGAATGTACGGGAGAAAACAACCCGTCACCATAGCAAAGAGAAGTAAAATATGTAATCAACTACAAGTTTGCTGATTGAAAAGAAATAAAATAGCAATGTCTAAAATAGAGAAAGACATGTCTCAAGAGAAATCATCTGGCACTATCTCGTCCTCCTGTGCCGGTATGTCTCCGGTCTCGACTCCAGAACCATATATCTCCGGGTAGCCCTCCTCTCTATCTAAGCCTGGAGAATAACTAGGTTCTCAGAGGACATAGAAAGATACATAATATACATGCCACTAAATAACAGTAACTAACATGCATTGGAAAGAATGAAATAATGACATAGTAAAAGCACAAGTGATGACACAGGAATATGAGTAATGCTACTAGTTGTGGCTACAAGGTAATGTCGGAAAAAACCGCAGTGCGGCGCGAGCTAACGGTCCTATAGCAAGCAACACGGAGCGTGCTAACTATCTATCTAAAGTTTCTATCGCAGCATGGTGTCTACTAACAACCGAGATTGGTCAATAGCTAACAACTAATAAGCCGTGCACACTAACGATCGAGTGGGGAGAACAAGTCATAGTACGTATACTAATACAACGATATGAAAGTACATGAAAGTAAATGACAGACGGGTGATATGGTAAAACAAGAAAATAGAAATATGGCAAAGCAACAAATACATCACAGAAAAGAGACACGTACAAATAGAAATAAGAAAAAGTATGCATGTAAAATAAACTGTATATAGAATAAGGTATACATGCTTGGTGGTAGTGTGTAGAAGCGACAATGTCCCGCAAATAAATTATCAAATCAAAGAGCCAAGAAAGCTGAACTCCCGCAACTCTCCGGATGCTGAAACAGACATCACCAACGCTTTCGACATAAGAAAAATGTCTAAGATTGACTACTCATAAGTTCAATTTTGGACACAGGAACAAAACGATAATTGTGGGTCAAAACAGTGTACGTCGTTGGACCCGCTTTGCACCGAAAAGCATACTAGAACCTATGGTCTCTAGAGTCGACAAATTATATACCTACAAATCTAGTTTTCTATTACGAACTCAACGGTATGTCCAAATTTAGTTTCTGATTAGCCGTGCACAAATCGTCCATTGAGTCGGATCGTGGGCCTGCCAAAATAGCGATTCAGTCAACTGTCACAGAATCGGATCAAACTTGGCTCACAGGACCAGAAAAACGATACGAGTCAGTGACGCAAGTTTCGTCGGAATGTGACAAATGTGCATGAAGTAATTAAGATTTTTGCAATGTGGCCGATACGGCGTTCTTCAACAGATACGTCTCGAATTCATCGTGCACACTCAACCAATTTGAGTTCCGTCAAAGTTCATACGTCCGCAACATCCGTATGCACCTTCCGATGCTCTCGGGTTACGACGAAGTCGCCCGGTTTGTCGGGACGGACCCCGTATCGGTGAATTTTTAAAGTTTTCAAAATTGTTTTCCTAGGTTTTCCTAGGTTTTCACACTGATTTATCTAGATACATAATTAACTAGAATTAAAACTAATAACAGTGTTTTAATCCTGTTTATGTTGTCTTTAACTCTGTTTAAATAGATTTCCAGAATTCTCTTTGGATTGGCAGAAATCCGCCTTCCAAACAGGGTCTGGAATCTATATTATGTTCACTTTGGAACAATTTTTTGCCAAAGTTGGTGTCGATTTCTCGGACAATCTAGTTCGTTTAAATAAAAAATAACTAAAGAGATTTGAAGTCGTATATGTTGTGTTCATACCAGAAAAGACGGATCGAAAAACGATCAATCGAGCGTCGAGCAATCTCGTTGCGAAGTCGCCTTCGCGGAGCGTTGCTATTGTTGAGCGCTGCATCTGCTGCCAGCTGCGGCTGGCCGTTGGTGGTGCTCCGGCGCTGCTGCGGGGTGGTGCGCGTTTCGAGGGTGGTCGCCAGGGATGACTGGGTGTGGCGCTCAATTAGGGTTAGGTTTTGCTACGCTTCCCCCTCCCTTGGTCGATGGTTTATATAGGGGTGTGTAGGGGGGGTTTCGGTTATATACGAGTATTGTTCCCGCAAGGGAACAATATCTAATATATAGCAATGCTATCATATTTTCAAAAATAAATATCCAATTAATATCAAATAATATTGATATTTTATATATAACAATTATTTAGGAAAATATTTATTAAACTATTTAAAATAAACTACAAAATATACACTTAAAGTATATATATCAACATGGACGTTTCTGAAAGACTACCTGTCTACATGGGTTTGGATTTTGGTTTGGTCAAGTCCGAGCTAGTTGGGTACAACCGGCTATCCTAAAAATCAAAAGTCTCAATAAATAACTAATTAAACCATTTATATGGGTCAAGTCATAACTTTGACTTGTTTTTCTTGTAGGGATACAACTATGGCTAGGCCTTCCCTAACATGGCTAATACACTAGTCAAAGTACACATGGCTACACTAGCCGTGCCAAAAATTTCTAGTCGTTATGCATCTCAAATCTTAATTATGACTAGGGCCATATATAATATTAATAAATATTTGATAAACATATTTATAAAATCAAAAAAAAATCTCTATTTAAATCAAATAAATAATAATAAAATATTTTAAAACTTATAGGGGCTTACATTCTACCCTCCTTAAAAAATTTCGTTCTCGAAATTAAAATAACTCACAATAGTAAAGGGTATGCTAAAGGTTCTAAGGCTGCTCTAGATGTGTGCTATGTTTCTATGGTTTTCCTAATCAAGCAAGTATCAATCAAGACTAAATCATTCACTATCCTTATCACAAAATTTTAAGTTGTTACCTTCAGTTGCTTCTTGTATTGTTGTTACGTCTTCAACCAGCATGGCAAAGGCATGTCCGGATCGTTGTGCTGCCTACTGTCTAGCCTGCGCGAACTACGTCGCCTAATTGGGAAGTGGTCCATACGGATATCCTCCTGGTGCTGCTGGTTGAGTTGGTAGTGGTGGTGTTGGTCCTTCGTTGTGCATTTCTGGACAAGTTTGGATATGGTGCTGATCGGAGCCGCAATGTAAATACTGCTTTAGTATTCGTCGGCAATCCTTTTGGACGTGTCCTCTCCTTTCGTAGTAATCTCAAGTTAGAAGTTCTGGAATCTGATACGGGGTTACCCTTGGTTGCTGATGTATGGCGACACGTCTTTCAGGTCCTCCTGGTAGTGCTCGAGCTGCTGATGCTGCGGGATGCGAATGCTTCTGGCTGGCCTCCTTCCGGTGGACTCGCTCCAAGCGTCGTGCGGCTGTAAGGACTCTCAAGTAGGTGGTAGGTGCAGCGGTTCCAATAAGCTCCTGTAGTTTGTAGCTCAATCCGTCGTTAGAATTTCTCCACCTTCTCCTCTTCGGTATGGACCAGTGTAGGTGCTAAACGGCTCAGTCGTAGAAACTCTGCGTTGTATTCTTCCATGGTCATGTTGCCTTGTACAAAATGTAGGAATTGACTTCGAAGCTCTGCTCTGAAGGTAGCCGAGATATACATCTTTTGGAAAAGTTTGGAGAACTCCCAAGTGACATTATCCGGACCAAGTCGTCTTTCTTCTGTGAGCCACCAGTGGTGTGCATTGTCAGTCAACTGCATCCTGACGGCAATCGTCCAACGCTTATTCGATAGATCGGTTGCCTCCAACTGGTGCTGGATGTTGGTGAGCCACTCATGAACCTCTGTGGGTCCCTCCTTGCCCGAGAATTGGGTTGGCTTCAACTGGCAAAAATCAGCAAGTGTCCCCATCGATGGCTGACGAGCTGGTGGAGTCGCCCTCTCCAAAGTTGTTACAATACGATCCTCCATGTTCTTCGTCTGTTTCCGCTGAGTCTCCAATTGGATCTGCTGATGTGCTTGCATCATCACATAGAAGGTCTGAAACAACTGCTGAGGATCCATAGTTTGTCTAAGCTGGAGGAACATCATTGGCGGTAGCGATGGCATCAGTAGGATATCCTCTCTCCTGAACCTCGGTGGATGTGAAGCTATTGGATTGTCTGGTTGGGTAGAAGAACCTTCAACCGATGGCGGGATCGTGTCGACGTGAGTCACTATGGCGTTCTGGGAAGTAACCGCGAGGTTCTGGGAAGTAACCGCAGGGTTCTCGTCGCCAGCTTGCGGGTCCATTGCACTGCGCATAAACGAAACGTATAAACTAAGAACAGATGATATCAAGCAGGATGTATGTCAAGAAAATAAATTTCGAAATTGATTTAGAAATCAAGGACGTATAACAATATACATACGTGGATAAGATCCTATGGATCTTTTTTATCCTATTCGCAGGCTCACGTCGGTACAGTAACGTAACCGAAGTAATTTAACGTAGACTTACATGGACCACCACAAAAATATGTAACGTCCCAGTCCCAAAATACGCAAGACTAGGATACGTAAACATGCCAGCATCACGTCACCAATGGGCTAAACCGTAAAACAAGCCCATTAGCGAAATGCTTAAGCTGTAAATCATGATAATAAACTCATAACAACACAAGTCACAGATCACAGGGTGCAATATTAAATCTCATCAACGCAGAATAATCAAGACACAAGATATCCAAGTCCAAAAATAATTATAATATCAACTGTCCAGCAGTAAAGATAAGTAATGAATGTACGGGAGAAAACAATCCGTCACCATAGCAAAAAGAAGTAAATTATGTAATCAACTACGAGTCTGCTGAACTGAAAGAAAATAAAGTAGCAATGTCAAAATAGAGAAAGACATGTCTCAAGAGAAATCCTCTGGCACTATCTCGTCCTCCTGTGCCGGTATGTCTTCGGTCTCGACTCCATAACCATATATCTCCAGGTAACCCTTCTCTCTGTCTAAGCCTGGAGAATAACCAGGTACTCAGGGGACATAGCAAGATACATAATATACATGCCACTAAATAATAGTAACTAACATGCATTGGAAAGATAATGAAATAATGACAGGGTAAAAGCACAAGTGATGAAACAGGAATATGAGTAATGCTACTAGTTGTGGCTACAAGATAATGTCGGGTAAAACTGCAGCGTGGCGCGAGCTAACGGACCAATAGAAAGCAACACGGAGCATGCTAACTATCAATATAAAGTCTCTATTGCAGTACGGTGCATACTAACGACCGAGATTGGTCAATAGCCAACTACTAATAACGATAACAAGGATCTAGGGAGCAAGTCATGTATAGAGTCTCTATCGTAGCAATGTGCGTACTAACGATCAAGTGGTGAGAACAAGTCATGGTACGTAACAAGATACTGACACAACGATATGAAAGTACATGAAAGTAAATGATAGGCATGTGATATGGTAAAACATGGAAATAGAAATATGACAAAGCAACAAATACATCACAGAAAAGAGACATGTACAAATAGAAATAATGAAAAGTATGCATGGAAAATAAACTGTATATAGGATAAGATATATTTGTCCGGTGGTAGTGTGTAGAAGCGACAATGTTCCGCAAACAACTCGTCAAATCAAAGAGCCACAAAAGCTGAACTCTCGCAACTGTCTCCGGATGCTGAAATAGCATTACCAACGCTTTCGACATAAAAAAATGTCTAAGATTGACTACCCATAAGTCCAATTCTGGACACAGGATCAAAAGATAATTTTGGATCAAAATAGTGTCCGCCATTGGACCCGCTTTGTACCGAAAACCGTGCCAGAACATAAGGTCTCTAAAATTGACAAATTATATATCTACGAGTCCAAATTTTCGATAGAACTCAATGGTATGTCCAAATTTGAATTCCGATGAGCCGTGCACAAAATCGTCCGTTGAGTCGGATCGTGGGCCCGTTAAAACGGCGATCCGGTCAACTGTCTCCGAATTTGACCAAACTTGGCTCACAAGATCAGAAAAACGATACGAGTTCAGTAGCACAAGTTTCGTCGCAATGTGACAAACGTGCACGAAGTAATTGAGATTTTTCCAAAGTGGCCGATACAGCGTTCTTCGACCGATACGCCTCGAATTCGTCGCGCACACGCAACCAATTCGAGTTCCGTCAAAGCCCACACGTCCGCAACATTCGTACGCACCTTTCGATACTCTCAGGTAGCAACGAAGTCACCCGGTTTGTCGGAACAGACCTCGTATTGATGAATTTTTAAAGTTTTCAAAACTGTCTTCCTAGTTTTTCCTAGATTTTCACAATGATTTATCTAGACATATAATTAAGTAGAATTAAAACTAGTAATAGATTTTTAATCCTGTTTATGTTGTCTTTAACTCTGTTTAAATATATTTCCAGAATTCTATTTGGATTGACAGAAATACGCCTTCTAAAACAGGGTCTGGAATCTATATTATGTTCACTGCGGAACAGTTTTTTGCCAAAGTTGGCATCGATTTCTTGGACAATCTAGTTCGTTTAAATAAAAACTAACGAAGAGATTTGAAGTCGTATATGTTTTGTTCATACCAGAAAAGATGGATCAAAAAATGATCAATCGAGCGTCTAGCGATCTCGCGGCGAAGTCGCTTTCACGGAGCGTTGCTGCTGTTGTGCGCTGCATCTGCTGCCAGCTGCGGCCAGCCATGCGATGCTCCGGCGCTTTTGCGGTGGCACGCATAGCGAGGGTGGTCGTCGTGGATGACTGGGGTGGTGCTCAATTAGGGTTAGGGTTTTGCTACGATTCCCCTTCCCTTAGTCGATGGTTTATATAGGTTGGGGGGTCGGTTATATACGAGTATTGTTCCCACAAGGGAACAGTATCTAATTGGTTTTTTTCCTATCTAAATATATGTGTATATATAGCCTAGTATATTTATACATGGATACCTTTCTATACAGATATGTACTTTTAGCCTATTATTTCATATATATATATATATATATATATATATATATATATATATATATATATATATATATATATATATAAATGCTATCATATTTCCAAAAATAAATATCCAATTAATATCAAATAATATTGTATTTTATATATAACAATTATTTAGAAAAATATTTATTAGACTATTTAAAATAAAGTACGAAATATACACTTAAAGTATATATATCAACATGGACGTCTCTGGAAGACTACCTGTCTACATGGGTTTGGATTTTGGTTCGGTCAAATCCGGGCTAGTTGGGTACAACTGGGTATCCTTAAAATCAAAAGTCTTAATAAATAACTAATTAACCATTTATAGGGTCATGTCACAACTTTGACTTGTTTTTCTAGTAGGGATACAACTATGGCTAGGCCTTCCTACAATGGCTAATACACTAGTCAAAGCACACGACTGCACTAGCCGTGCCAAAATTTATAGTCAATATGCATCTCAAAACTTAACCATAACTAGGACCATATATAATATTAATAAATATTTGATAAACATATTTATAAAATAAATAAAAAACTATATTTAAATCAAATAGATAATAAAAAATGTTTTGAAATTTCTGGGAGCTTACACTACTTGCTTAGCTAGCCACGAGGCTACCGCACCATCTCCGCTCATGTTCGCAAGTAGCACGACATTTTCGTGCACGACGTGAACGTGCAAAGTGCATCATCAAAGTGCCACTTTGCGCTCTTATCCCATGTGCACGTCCAAGTCCGAACTATGCCCCTTATGTTAATATCATATATACACTCAGCAAATAATTAGTATAAGAAATAATTAACAAATATTTTATATACTAGGTTTTTGGGTTGGTAAGTTAATTTAAGTTGGAAACTAGACTATACTTGGTAGTCGAAAAATAATTACCATAACCGCGAACACATGGTTGGGTCATGTCTATTCGTTAGGTTTTCAGTTAATCTTGAACAACATTAATCCTACCCTACGTACAAGCTTCATAGCAAGATTGGGTCATCTACATAGCTACTAAAGAATACACAAATATGGGGTCTTTGTTCCTACATACAAGTTTCGTGTCTGGATAAGATCGTCTATATAGATATATAGGTGCATGCCATATATATTGTAAAAAGCATGCCTTTGAAGCTGTACCTAGGGGCGGATCCACCATAGGATGAGAGAGAGGATTCTCTCCCCTTTGATTTTTGGTTTTTCTATATATACGTCTATATATATATATATAATTTTTTTTTTTATATATATATATATATATATATATTTTATATATATATATATATATATATATATATATATATATATATATTTTATATATATATATATATATTTTATATATATATACACTTTGTTAGAAAAAAAAAAAAAAAAAAAAATATATATATATATATATATATATATATATATATATATATATATATATATATATATATATACACTTTGTTAGCTATATATTCAATTTTGTTTCTATGTATTCTAAGTAGCTGCTTAGCTCATTTGATTTACTCAAGAGGTCATGGGTTCAAAACTACCTAGCCACATTATTTTTATATGATACTCCTCTTAAATTTTAATTAAGTGTATTTTAGCTCCCCTGAGATACTTTAGCGTATTTTGCTCCCCCTAAAAATATTTTCTGTTTTCTAGGTCCGCAACTGTGTGTACCATAAACCAAGAAAATATTTGGTCAAATATTCTTGATCAAATATCCTTGAGCAATAAAAGAGCAAGTTTTGACAAGCAATATCCAGAAGAATCATTAGAAACTATGATGCAACTTAAACCACATGACAACTGATACATAATAGTTCATGTTAATCAATTGTGCTGCGCAATTATAGACACACAGATACGGACATTTTCAAATAGGTATACATATGGTCCCCTATGTTGCTCGAATATGAATACGCACACAGAATGGAACTAATCAGTTGATTAGTTATCTGTGCAACATGACTAATCAAGTTTGCATGACATAGTTATTGTGGAGCTACGTTGCATGGATACAAATAGGACACGACTACACGGTATGACACCCATTTTGATGTGTCCTAGTGTATTTAGGAGTGTACGAAACAACACGGTGTGGATTTTTGGAGTGTCCATGGTTCCTAGTTGTGAAGCTTTAACTCATGAAAGGAATAACTTTTAAAAATAATTGAATGACGAAGTTTACTTGCCTTATATGTATGGTCACCAGAAATCACCACATGAACAATAACCGTCAAAGAAGTGATGGTGCCTATGTGCATCCCTCACAACAATTTCTCGCCCGACAATCTTAGATATGAGTTTAGTCACTGTGTGGCAATCTCTACATCCGCGGGGGTTCTTTGTGATCCTTCTGCTCCTCCCATGATATGCATTCAGAAGAGCAAAATCGATGGCCAGCCTTTCACTGTGATCCCAAAGCATCTTCTCCATCATATCAACACTGAGCAAGTATCTGGAACATATCCCGCTTCTTTCAATTGTTGTCTTAACTCGTCCAACTTTGAGTATATGGACTTCGACTGAGGGTGTGACTTGTCTCCCACCAAAAACCTATGGATTGTCGTACCCAATTCAACATAGCTGCAGCCCGGTGGTTTCTTAAGTCCACTCAGCCTCGCAGCAGCCCTCACCATCTCCACATCTCCCCACCTTTTCTCCTTTGCGTAAATGTTGGAAAGCGAGACATAAAGTCCAATACCTTTGGAGTTGAGTCGAAAAGCATTGCGAGCAGCAAGTTCAGCCAGCTCCACATTAGTATGAATGCGGCAAGCAGAGAGAAGCGCAGCCCAGACATCGACATTAGGTTCCATTTCCATGTCCAAGACCAACTGGTATGCTTCATCTAAATGGCCAGCCCTTCCGAGAAGGTCTACCATACAGGCATAGTGCTCGACGCCAGGACTTAACGAGTACTCGTTCGACATTTGGTGGAATATCTCCCTACCTTCATGGGCTAATCCCGAGTGGCTGCACGCGGACAAGACCGAGGTGAATGTAACTCTGTCTGGTCTTATTCCCTTCTCCCTCATTTCGCCATAACACTCGACAGCCTCCCTTCCCTTCCCATGAAGTCCGTATCCTGAAACCATAGCGCTCCACGAAATCAAATTCTTCGTCGGCATCTCATCGAAAACTCGACGAGAACAGTTCAAGCTTCCGCACTTTGCGTACATGTATAGAAGAGCAGTCCCCACGTCGACCCCTTTATCGAGCCTCGTTTTGGCGATATAGGCATGGAGACTCTTCCCAAACTGCAATGCCGCTATCCTATCACAAGCTCCGAGAACTGCCACAAGGGTTATAGCGTCCGGGACCGATCCTTCCAAGCTCATCCGAATAAAATAAACCAAACTCACGACAGCATCGCCTTGCCGAGCAAGGCCAGAGATCATCGAATTCCATGCGACGGTGTCCCTCTCGCGCATCCTGTTGAACAACCGCTCCGCACCAATAGTAAAACCACACTTTACGTACACATCAAGAAGCGCATTCATCAGAAACCCGCCGACCTCCATGCTCCTCCTACGAAGAGCGTAAGCATGTATTTCCTTCCCTTGCATCACCGCACCTAAATCGGCGCACGCTGGAAGGACGCCGAGAAGGGTAGCAAGATCCGGACTTTCTCCGGTTTCAACCATATCCGCCAACACCGACAGCACCTCCGTCGGCTTCCCGTTCCTAGTGAGGCCCGAAAGAACCGTGTTCCAAGAAGTCACGTCCCTCACCGGCATCCTATCGAACACCTTCCGAGCAACGTCCATCTCGCCGAGCTTCGAGTAGACCGACACCAGCGAGTTGCCGACGAAGACGTCCGGCTCGAACCCACCAACGATCACATCACAATGAACCCGTCTAGCGATTCCGGCACCGCCCAGAGCATCGCCGCAGGCCATGAGAAGGAAGGGGTAAGTAAAATTGTCCCCCCTCGCGCCGGACCTGACCATGTCTCTATAGAGCCCGATGGAAGCGAGCGAAAGGCCAGTGCAGGCGTAGCCTCTGATCATGACGTTCCATAGGAAGGAGTTCTTCAGCGCGATGCTGTCGAAGACTGTTCGGGCTTGGGACATTCTTCCGTGGAGAGCGTACATGGCGCAGAGCTTGGTGGAGAGGTAGGTGTTGCCGAGGAGGAGGCCGGAGGTGATGATGTGGGCATGGAGCTGCTGGCCCTTGGGGAACGACGAGGAGATGGTGGAGTTGGTGATGGACTGGAGAAGCTGTCCACATTTGAGAGAAGAAGAAGAGTTCATAATTTATTTATTTATTTTTGAGCGAGCGAGCGAGCGGGAGAGAGAATAATAGAGAGAAACGTGTAGAATTTACAGAAAATTTCAGCTAGGGGGATTAAATTTTCCGTAATTACGTAGAAGATGAAAATTTTGGTAGGGCCAAATGAAATCTGAAACCGGCGTCATTGGTGATGGCGCCATAGAGGTGCATGTATTGGGCACCATTCCGGCTCCATTGGTGATGGCGCCAAGTGTGGCTCGGTTCCATTGGTGATGACTTCAAGAATGCTCCTGCTAGCATAATCTCTATTGCTCACTGCTTGCATAAGATCTTGTTCCATGTCCACCAAAATACGTTGTAGAAGATCAAGCCAGCTAGCATAATCTCTATTGCTCAGTGCTTGAACCATTTCTGGACGCTACAATATGAAAATGATCCAATTAATGGCCTGAAATAAAATGTTCTCACATGATAAATAAATAAATAAATACGTACTAATTGACTAAGGTTGTCTATAAATCGTCGCATATTGATGTCATCAACGAATCTATTAGTGAACTGTAACTGCTCGAATGAGTAGACTCTGTTACATATACGTGGTGCTCCCCACCAACGTTTATAACTAATATCATCTAACCCTGTATCGTTTGAATATAATGTTATCTCTAAACAGTTACAAACTTGAAATAAAACAAGATCGAATATTTAAACTTACAGGGTTCTGAGGATTGAATATTTAAACTTATGTTAGTCCCGAAACAGATCTTAGATGGAAGAACGTGAGTCGACAGAGTGATTTGGCAACTGTTGGAGTCTAGTCTGGATTTGGTAATAGCATATTTATGGAGTCCAAATCTGATTAAATATTTGATTTAATTTGATTTGGATGTCCATAATTAGTGTTGGGCTATTTTAGATATAATATGATTCTTATTTGAGGGTTTCTTATTTAAGAGATCCTATTATAATCTAAAATAGGATGTTGATGGGCTATTTTAGGTGTAGTAGGATTCTTATTTGAGGGCTTCCTATTTAATAAATCCTATTATGACCTAAAATAGGTTTTTCTCATCCTATATATATAAGGTGAGGGTGGAGGCACAAAGCACAACACAAAATTGGAGATTCGAGGTGCTTATCCACAGAAAATCTAAGAGAAAGTTCTGCACTTTGCTCTTAGGACTTCGTCATCCAAAGCAGAAGGAAGAAGAGATCTAATCGAGAGGTCGTCAACTTCGGTTAGGAAGATTGCTACGGGTTGATGAGCGATTTACATTATAATCTTTTTTTTCTTCTTGAGTGTAGTGAGGGGGGTTGAACATATTAGGGCAAAGGGTTCAACATTAGTTTTTGTCAATCTTGTAATTTTATCTGAGTTATAGAGATTGGGATTTGTCCAGGTGACGTAGTCACCGCTATATACTTGTCTTTATCTGTGCTTGGTGTCCGTTAGACGGGAGTTGGTTATTTTAGGTGGGTTGGCCTAAGTTTTCGCTGCGGCAACGTCTCAGACACGGTATCGGAGCGCAAGAGGGTGTATCTGATTCCCAACATCTGGTATCAGAGCTTTGGAGGTTCTGACAACCATGTCTATGGAGCAGATGAACACTCATATGATCACCCTTATAGGGGGAAACTGGGCAATTTGGAAACCAAGAATGGAGGATCTACTCTGGTGCAAGGACTTGCATGGTCCGTTGGAGGGCGACAACGCAAAGCCAATGGATAAAGCTGCTGAAGATTGGAAACGACTGGATCGGAAGGCCGTTGGATTCATCCGCCAATAGTTGGATGATTCGGTGTTTCACCACGTGTCCATGGAGAGTTCAGCAAAAGCATTATGGAAGAAGCTGCATTCGCTCACTACCAAAATACGCTCATTTAGCGACGGAGTATTAGCGACGGACTTATTCCGTCGGTATTAGCGACGGTTTCGTGGCCGCTCAGCGACTGCTTACCGACTATAATCCTTTGTCATTTTTATTTTAATTTTAGGGGGAGGAAAGGTCGCACATCCGTCGCTAGAGTGTCGGTGTTTAGCGACGGAGTTTTGGTCGTCGCTACACAGTCGATTAGTTTGGCGGGAATTGTGTAGAAAATTGGCGGGACATATTTTTGACGCCTTAGCGACGGATGCGCAGTCGACACTTATCCAAAAAGGCGACCGATTGGCGACGGTCTTTTACCAGTAGCTCGTCCGTCGCTAAATAAACGTTCCAGACTTTAAATGGAACGGCGGAGAGAACTTTTCGCATTCCCCCCAAATTCACTCTCTCTCCTCTCTTTCTCTCTCTCTCTCTCTCGTCGGTGTCGGCTTCGGTGATCGACGTCGGGAAGGTATCGGCGTCGGCGTCCTCTCCTCTCTCTCTCCCGAAGGTAACCCCCCCTCTCTCTCTCTCGATCTCTCTCTCTCTCTCTCTCTCGGTTATAGGGTCTGGGCAGCGCGATTGGGGCTGGGCCGTCCGTGGCTTGGCGGCTGGCTTGGGTCGGGGGCTGGGCGGTGGGCTTGGGGCGGAGACGTCGGGGTCTGGAAGGTGGGCTTGGGGTTGGGGCGTCGGGGGCTGGGCGGGGGCGTCGGGGTCTGGGAGGCTGGCTTGGGGTTGGGGCGTCGGGGGCTGGGCGGCTGGCTTGGGTCGGGGTCTGGGCGGTTGGCTTGGGGCGGGGGCGTCGGGGTCTGGGAGGCGGGTGGGCTTGGGGCGGCGGGCTGGGCGGTGGGCTTAGGGTTGGGGCGTTGGGGGCTGGGCGGCTGGCTTGGGTCGGGGGCTGGGCGGCTGGCTTGGGGCGGGGGCGTCGGGGGCTGGGCGGCTGGCTTGGGGCGGGGGCGTCGGGGGCTGGGCGGCTGGCTTGGGGCGGGGGCTGGGCGGCTGGCTTGGGGCGGCGGCGTCGGGGGCTGGGCGGCTGGCTTGGGGCGGGGGCTGGGCGGCTGGCTTGGGGCGGCGGCGTCGGGGGCTGGGCGGCTGGCTTGGGGCGGGTGCGTCGGGGCTATTTGCAACCGACGCACACCCATAAGCACTCTTCATATATATATGCAACCGAACTACTGGGCGGCAGGCTTGGGGCGGCGGGCTTTGGTCGGGGGCGGCGGGTGGCTTTGCTTCTCAAATTCATCTGAGTTTATATATTGGCTAAATAATGTGTTATCCATATTGGGTGTTCCATTAGTTTGGTGGTGTTTGGATTAGTAAATGTGAATATATATGGGGTTTGGATTCATGGTGTATATGTTCACTGTCTCAAGGACAGTACGAGTTCTATCAGTTGTGTGCTTCTGTATAGATGTATATATCTATACATCTAGCTGTGATATACATATGTGTATGTGACAATCTCAGTTAGCGACGGACTAGTTACCGGTTAGCGACGGATATTTCCAGCTCCATTAATTGTATTAATCTACGGTACGACATGGTGACGGATATTCCCTGCAGCCATTCGACTGGCGAGGCAGAAACTATGTTGTCGTAGATAAAGTTGCCTGTCCTCCGACCCTCATCCCTCGGCAATGATGATACGACGACCTATCACTATATCTTATATAGTGGTAGATGATGTCTTAGTATTACATTAGTGAGTTCATCTTGATTCTGTTACGTACGTCCTTCAGATACTAGATACGATAAGGTTAACATATACTACATGATATGTATACAGAATATAGATGATTCACACTAATGTATGCTAGAATGAATCTTGGGTTGTGTTCTGAGCCATCCGTTCTCACACTTAAAACACATAGGGATTAGTAGTGTGAGAGCGCCAGAGAGAGTGAGAGCGCCGGAGGGGGAGAGAAGGAAAGAGTAAAATGGTACGACATGGTGAAGTAGTACTGTATTTTGGCTCCAGTTCCAGCTCCATTTGATCTACGGTACGACATGGTGATCAGGACATAGTACCTGCAGCCATTCGACTGGCGAGGCAGAAAACTATGTAGCCGTAGATAAAGTTGACTGTCTTCCGACCCTCATCCCTCGGCAATGATGATACGACAACCTATCACTATATCTTATATAGTAGTAGATGATGTCTTAGTATTACATTATGTGAGTTCATCTTGATTCTGTTACGTACGTCCTTCAGATACTAGATACGATAAGAACATATACTACACCATATGTACAGAACATAGATGATTCACACTAATGTATGCTTGAATGAATCTTGGGTTGTCTTCTGAGCCATCCGTTCTCACACTTGGCAAAAAATCGAATTTTTTATACTTTATCGGCTTTCGAAAATGTACTCAAATTATATGATGGTTCTTTTAGTTAGCTTGCTTCTGTTACAATTATATTATTTGTGACTATCGATCTTACCAGATGGCACCCATGACCCGAGGAGCGGCACGTCGTTTGAGGAAAACAGCGAATGCTGAGGTGGCTCCTCCTACAGTTAAGGAGGAAGTGGCACCGGTTGCTAGTGAGACCGGGAGTTCTATTCATCCAGTACCGGTAGCTAGTGAGACCGAGAGGACTCTTCATGCAGTCCTTGCAAGGGACGACAGCTCTCCTCGCGCCAAAAATCTCGCTTTTTCGAGGT
Organism: Iris pallida; assembly: GCA_029216955.1. Classification (NCBI taxonomy): domain Eukaryota; kingdom Viridiplantae; phylum Streptophyta; class Magnoliopsida; order Asparagales; family Iridaceae; genus Iris; species Iris pallida. The sequence goes on from JANAVB010040818.1 coordinate 40,422,771, forward strand.
GGTTGCGTGAACGTATCACTGAGCGTTTGCGTGAGCAGCGTGGTTCTCATTAGCTATTAGTACTTATTTGTATTGGACTATTTGTATTGGGTTGTTTTTGTATTAGACTATTTGTATTGGACTATATATTGAGTTGTTTTTGTATTAGACTATTTGTACTATCCTCCGACCCTCATCCCTCGGCAATGATGATACGACAACCAACAAGAGAGAATACTAGATCCATCTCAGTATGGCGTATACTCTGATAGATCACAATTACAAGAATGATATCAGTAGTGGGATTGAGTGCTGGAGGAGATATTATCAGAGAATACGTCCTACTCAGATGGGTCTCCCACCGTTACTAATTTTTTCTGACAGCATAGTAGATGTGCTCCGTCAACAGATTCTTGCTCCGAGCCAAAACTTTGTCCCGGAGCTCAAGTGGACATCCTTTGTGTAGAGCTCGAGTGAGAGGTTCCTGACAGCATGGTGGTCTCATTTGTCAAAGTATCCGTGCTCATCCCACATTGGTTGTGGGACGAGCACGGATACTTTGACAAAGGAGACCACCATGCTGTCAGGAACCTCTCACTCGAGCTCTACACGAAGGATGTCCACTTGAGCTCCGGGGTAAAGTTTTGGCTTGGAGTCAGATTCTGTTGACGGAGCACATCCACCATGCTGTCAGAAAAAAATAGTAACGGTGAGAGACCCATCTGAGTAGGACGTATACTCTGATAGTATCCCCTCCAGCACTCAATCCCACTACTGATATCATTCTTGTAAAGGTGATCTCTCAGAGTATACGTCCTACTCAGATGGATCTCTCAGGGTATCCTCTCCGGTTGGTTGTGTTCTGAGCCATCCGTTCTCACAGAGGGTCCTATTTTGAATTCTATATTTTTTATTTTGGTTTCTGTATTTTGTATTTTGGTTTCTGTATTTGGCTCCAGCTCCATTTGCATTAATCTACGGTACGACATGGTGATCAGGACATAGTCCCTGCAGCTATTCGTATGTGCATATTTGGTCTATGTGATTCTTGGATAATTGGTGTGCATTATATATTGGTTTGGTTTATGCATATTTTTGTGAACAGGAAAAGTGTTGCACCATATGTACAGAACATAGATGATTCACATTAATGGTGATCAGGACATAGTCCCTGCAGCCATTCGACTGACGAGGCAGAAACTATGCAAGTAGCCTTAGATAAAGTTGACTGTCCTTCGACCCTCATCCCTCGGCAATGATGATACGACAACCTATCACTAGATCTTATATAGTAGTAGATGATGTCTTAGTATTACATTAGTGAGTTCATCTTGATTCTGTTACGTCCTTCAGATACTAGATACGATAAGAACATATACTACACCATATGTACAGAACATAGATGATTCACACTATTGTATGCTAGAATGAATCTTGGCTTTTGTTCTGAGCCGTCCGTTCTGATCAAGCATCTTCCTTCTCCTCGTCCTCCACCATGGCTCTGAACAAATCTGCTCCTCCCTCTACTTCCCTTCTTCTTATTTGACTCTCTCAGCAACATACGACATCCACCTCAAGTGTAGAGTCGGGGGAGAAGAAGTGGACAGGAAGAGGAGGGGAAGCAGCACAGCCGGTGGCATGACCCGGAGGAAGTACAGAGGTTTTCTTCAACAGCCGTAGGAGAACTATAAGGATATATCTTTTTAGCGACATGTCATCTTGTCAAAGACCCTTCATGTGAATATCATGTTACCGCGGTGTCGGAAGACTAACATGTTAGTCTTCCGACACCGCGGTAACATGATTGTCACATTAAGGGTCTTTGACAATGTGATATGTCGCTAAAAAGATATATCCTTATAGTTCTCCTACGGCTGTTGAAAAAAATCTCTGTACTTCCTCCGGGTCATGCCGCCGGCTGTGCTGCTTTCCCCTCCTCTTTCTGCCCACTTCTTCTCCCCCGACTCTACACTTGAGCTGGATGTCATATGTTGCTGAGAGAGTCAAATAAGAAGAAGGGAAGTAGAGGGAGGAGCAGATTTGTTCAGAGCCATGGTGGAGGAGAGGAGAAGGAAGATGCCTGATCAGAACGGATGACTCAGAACACAAGCCAAGATTCATTCTAGCATACATTAGTGTGAATCATCTATGTTCTGTACATATGGTGTAGTATATGTTCTTATCGTATCTAGTATCTGAAGGACGTAACAGAATCAAGATGAACTCACTAATGTATGCTAGAATGAATCTCGGGTTGTGTTCTGAGCCATTCGTTCCGATACTTGGCAATTAAGCCATTCGACTGGCGAGGCAGAAACTATAAGGCTACTTGCACGTTCTTCCAACTTTAAATTACAAGATTACTATATTAGGTTAAATAAATCACTAACCTCATCACGGTGAGTCTTGGTGTAGCACTCAAATGTGGGGCACCTGTAATCTATGTGAGTTCATCTTGATTCTGAAACGGTAATTTCATATACTAGATACGATAAGAACATATACTACACTATATGTACAGAACGTAGATGATTCACACTAATGTATGCTAGAATGAATTTTGGGTTGTGTTCTGAGCCATTCGTTCCCATACTTGGCAATTAAGCATGTGAAATAGAACTGATTATGTTTAGTTTGTCTTACGATACAGATTTTCACATCCAAATTGAAATGGATCGTTACTTCGTTGATCGTACATGGGTGTACTATAGCGGATCAACCTCCTGGACCGTAGGTACTTATAAATATTGACCGTATCGGATTAGTATCGATCTATCGTTTTGGTATGGGCCGTATCGGTTGGTATTGGTCTTAGCGAATTGGTATCATCCTATCCGATATGTATCGGCCGTATAGCTAGGATTCATATTGGCCTTATTGATTTGGTATCTGTCATATCCGATAGGTATCGGCCGTGTTGGATTATTATATACCATTTCGGATTAGTTTCGTAGAAGGTTTAGTAACAACTGTACTTGGATTTCTCTCTTCTAGAGCTAGATTACCATTGCAAGAGAGTCACGAGAGCGTAAATGGCCAGTTACAGAACATACATACTTCCTTTTCAATCTTGCTTTTTCTGATGGAAAAGGAAGTATGTATGTTACTGTAACTGGCCAATCACGATCTGGTGATTCTCTTGCAATGGTATTCTAGCTCGAGAAGAGAGAAATCCAAGTACAGTTGTTACTAAACCTTCCATGAAACTAATCCGAAATGGTATATAATAATCCAACACGGCCGATACATATCGGATATGACCGATACCAAATCGATAAGGCCAATATGAATCCTAGCTATACGGCCGATACATGTACATATCGGATATAGGACGATACCAATTTGTTAAGGCCAATACCAATATGATACGTCCTATACCAATCCGATAGACCGATACAGGCTTGATACACTAGATACTAAGTACATCTGGCCTATACCAGCGGATCCACAAATTACTGTACGATAGGACCAACGACTCCAGTTACATCCGGTTATTGGTGAGTACATGATTACATAGTAATACTGTTAGTCTTGTGATACAGATTTTTACTCATGCTACCAACGTCACAACTTTTCCAGTGCTGCTCCCTCTAATGATGATGAACGCAAAAAACCAACGTCACAACTTTTATAACTTGAGTAAATTTCTTTACCCTATATGAAAATTTCTGTTGTCAGAAAGATGGCTCCTAGGACTCGTCGAGGTGGTGCTGCTAGTCGAGGAAGGGGTCGAGGCAAGAAACCCTTGGAGGTCGACACGAAGGAAGTCTCCGTCGTCAAACAAAAGCCGGTGACTGTTAAGGAGAAGGTGTTACCAAAGGTCGAGGTCAAGGAAGAACCGATGACCATCAGGGAAGAGATTGCTCCCAATCTTGAAGCTAAGGAGGAGCCACCGTCAGAGAGTAGTAGCATCGGGACCGACCCTCCTGTCCCTACAGAAGACCTCAACCAGATTGAGCCTTCGTATGCAAAGTGGCTGATAGAATGGTACATGCCTCAACGCAACTATCATCCCTGGCTGTGAGAATTCATCGTCTGACTTGTGGTCATTGTTGAGGCGAAAGTCGATTTTCCTATGTGTTTTGGAATATTTGTGAAAATTTTGGAATATTTGTGTTATGATCGGTCGCCAGGATTGGATATTAGGTTACTGTAACTGGCCAACTCTTTCCTATGTGTTTTGGAATATTTGTGAAAATTTTGGAATATTTGTGCAATGATCGGATTATAACGATAGATATTAGGTTACTCTTCCGGATAATTGATGTCTATTTTATATTAATTTGGTTTGGTCTATATGATTCTTGGATAATTGGTGTGCATTAAATTCGTATGTGCATTACTTGGTCTATGTGATTCTTGGATAATGTGACTGCATTATATATTTGGTCTGTGTGATTGTTGGATAATTGGTGTGCATTATTATTGGTTTGGTTTATGCATATATTTGTGAACAGGGAAAGTGCTACAATTTTTTTTCCTAATAAACCCAGTTAGCGACGGACTAGTGACCGTGTAGCGACGGATAATCCCAGTTTTCGACGGGTTGTCGACGGGTAATCCGTCGCTATCTGGAGTTTTTAAAATGTTTCCAGGCAGCGACGGGTTATCGACGGATTATCCGTCGGTAACGTTCTGGTGGTATAAGTTTCGACGGAACTGCCGTCGCCAGGGCGACTGGTAGACAGCCGCTAATCAGTCGCTCTAAATAGTGACGGCGTAGCGACGGCAAATCCGTCGACATGGTTCTGGAAATGCATGACAATTTCAGAACCATGGCGACGGATAATCAGTCAAAAATCCGTCGCTGTCGCGTCGCAGTAGCGACGGGTTAGCGACTACGATTCTATCGCCATGGTGCTGGAAATGCCAAGCTTTTCCAGAACCTGCTCGACGGATAGTCCGTCAGTAATCCGTCGGAAAGCGGTCGTTAATTACCGATGCCTTGTGACGCATTAGCGACGGAATGATACAATGTGATACGCTGTTACGACGGGTTTCCGACGGAAATGTACGTCGCTATAGCCTACACAGTACAGTACTTAAAAGCTGAAGTGGACGAAAGTCCGTCGGACATCCGTCGCTAAGGCTTCGTCTTGTAACGTCGAATATCCGTCGCTAGTCCGTCATGTGACGACAACTTAGCGACGGAAGGTTATTAGCGACGAGCTGATTGCCGATGGATGTTTTTGGCCAATATCCGTCGGTACTCGGTCGCTAATTGTATTTACCGTCATCTTAGCGACGGATGTAGCCGTCGCTAAAACGATAAATTTTGGTAGTGGATGTACGAAAGGAAGACGGCTGGCAACAAGGCGTTTCTTATTCGCCAACTCGTCAACTCGAAGTACACGAAGGGTGCCCCAGTGGCACAACATCTGAACTAGGTTCAGGGTATCATCAATCAGCTGTCTGCGATGAAGATGGTGATTGATGATGAGCTTCAGGCCCTATTGCTCTTGAGTTCTCTGCCGAAAAGCTGGGAGACATTGGTGGTGTAGGTGAGCAACTTCGTGCCTGATGGAGTTGTCACGATGGAGGCAGTCAAAAGTAGCTTGTTGAATGAGGAGGTCCGGCGCAAGCAAGTGGAATCGTCGCAGGAGTCCGCTCTGGTGACTTCCTACGGGAAAGGAAGACCCAATTCACAGACGATGACAAGGGGGAGTTCTCAGAATCTTGCGATTGTGGACCACAAGGAGGGTTGCTATCACTGTGGCGAAAGGAGTCATATCAAAAGGAATTGCATGAAGCTCAAAGCTGAGAAGGCAAAAGGCAAGGACGATCAGGAGGATCTTACAGCAATAAGAGATATCATCATCGCAGCAACCGACGCAGAGAAACCTTATGGCATATGTCATGACGATGACTGGGTCATGGACACGGGGGCGTCGTATCACTCCATTCTACATAGGAGGATCTTCACGTCATACCGCGGCGACAGATTTGGATGTGTGAAGATGGGCGACAAGGGGACAACTGCAGTTGTAGGCATCAGTAATGTGCACTTGACAACGAAGCTCGGTGAGAAGCTCGTTCTCAAGGGTGTGCGATATGTATCGCGTTTGTACTACAACTTGGTTTCGGTAGGAAGACTAGCAGATGATGGCTGTCGCAGTCTGTTTGGGGACAAAGATTGGATGCTTGCGAAGGGTTCCCAACAGCTTGCTCGAAGAGATTTATGTTGTGGCATGTACAGGCTCAAGCCGCTGAGCTGTACAAGTAGACAACAGACACCAGTTGGAGACTCGAGGGGTGCTCGACAGGAGGTGGTTCGTCGAGAACTTGCTGATGAGAGGCTTCTAGGTACTTTGAGGGATACGGAGGATTCGGTTCATCGAGACAAAGCGACGGATGGTGGTGAGTCAAAGATTGAGTTTCAGTCTGTCGGTCCCATGACAACTAGTCGGTCTTCAGGTGGGGGTTGCTCTACGGATCCGCTTTTGGCGATGGGTGGTTTGCCAAAGCTTCACAGAGCGACATCGGTTTCAGCAGTTCAAAGTCAGGAAGGAGATCAAGGTTTGTAGCAAATTCAATCTGAGGCGGGAGCATCTTCATTCATACAGTTCAAGGGAAGCTGTGGGTCATCGACGGCATGCACAGTGCGTGATGTTCTGCTCGAGGACGCATGTGTACGGGGGAGCTTCAAGTTCAGACACGAAGGTGGGCAGGTTCAGGAGTTCGAATCTCAGGATGGCCGCACCGTCTGCTTGGTTGGGTCAGCCAAGGATGAAGAAGCTCGTTAGAACGTTAATACTTTCTGGTGGAAGACAGAAGTCGGGGACAGGAAGCCAAGACTTACGATGAGGCTGATCGTCAGGGACTTCAGTCTTGATCGTGTTATTGATATCGGCAGGATCCCAGTAGTACAAGAAGTGCCACGCATGGCAGCTAGCATCGACGTGACGGTCGAGGAGCTGAAGACGAAGAAAGATGCAAAGCAGCTCGGGGGATCGAAGATCAGTGGCATGGGAGAGCAGGAACTCTGTCGCATGACGACAGGCATGGAGTCTAGTTGAGGAGCCATGGGGTTAATACCCTCTCATCAGACTAGAGGGAGAGATTGTTGGAGTCCAGTCTGGATTTGGTAATAGCATATTTATGGAGTCCAAATCTGATTAAATATTTGATTTAATTTGATTTAGATGTCCATAATTAGTGCTGGGCTATTTTAGATATAATAGGATTCTTATTTGAGGATTTTCTATTTAAGAGATCCTATTATAATCTAAAATAGGATGTTGATGGGCTATTTTAGGTGTAGTAGGATTCTTATTTGAGGGCTTCTTATTTAAGAAATCCTATTATGACCTAAAATAGGTTTTTCTCATCCTATATATATCGGGTGAGGGTGGAGGCACAAAGCACAGCACAAAATTGGAGATTTGAGGTGCTCGTCCACAGAAAATCTAAGAAAAAGTTCCGTACTTTGCTCTTAGGACTTCGCCATCCAAGACAGAAGGAAGAAGAGATCTAATCGAGGGGTCGTCAACTTCGGTTATGGAGATTGCTACGGGTTGGTGAGAGATTTCAATTGTAATCTTTCTTTTCTTCTTGAGTGTGGTGAGAGGGTTGAACCTTTTAGGGCAAAGGGTTCAATATTAGTTTTTTGTCAATCTTGTAATTTTATCTGAGTTATAGAGATTAGGATTTGTCCAGGTGACGTAGTCACTGTCATATACTTATCTTTATTTGTGCTTGGTGTCCGTTAGACGGGGGTTGGTTATTTCAGGTAGGTTGGCCTAAGTTTCTGCTGCGGCAACGTCTCAGACACGGTATCAGAGCGCAAGAGGGCGTATCTGATTCCCAACATCAACACTTCGAGGAAGGTGCACAACACAGATCTCGGAGGATTCAGAGAGACGAAATCAAATGTAACACTTCGAAGAAGGCATAAATGAATTTCGTAGTAGCGACGACGAAGCCCACAAGTGATTTCTGATTAGATCAGAGAAGCACAAGAGGTTTCTGATTAGATCAGAGAAGAAGAGAAGGAAAGAAGAAAGAGTAAGGTAGCTTTGCTGGGGTGATCAGATCACCGTTGCTCAAAGCAAGATTCGCCTTTATGCGATCCGCTTCCAGGAACCAGCAAGTTTAGTCAATTTTTGAGACTTGAACGGACTCCCTGGACTTCACAGACTCCCTTAACTCCCTTCTTTGGTGCATCAAAGAAAGGAGGCCAGGGGGGCTCTATTTATAGAGTGGAGTGAGACTTCACCATTTCTTCTATCCGATGTGGGACTAAAATACCAATACTCAAAAATAGAGTTTGATATTTTATTTCATCCCACAATCAGCATAGTCGAGTGTCAGTCACGCCTACCCCCCGAACACACGCCCGTGCATGCACGAGGCATCCTGGAGTCCGAGTCCGAACAACAAAAATCAACTTGCATCCTTGTTGGAATTAATCCTTTTTTCTAGAAAAATACTCCCACATGGCACACACTTGTGCCCCACCATACCTCATGTGCACACCTCAACACAAGCAATGCATTATATTGAGATACTCACCATTTGGTGTAGCCGATATGAGACTATCTTTCCTAGTCTAAAGGCAAAAACACCAACAACTTACGGTATTCTGAGAAAAAAGAGAATATTTTGGAATGGCGCCACCAGGATTTTGAATTCAAACTGGGTGCCATCTCCAATGGAGCCGGGGTTTTGACTCCATTGATAATGGAGCCTGGGGGTTTGGCTCCATTACTAATGGCGCCGGGGGGGAGGGGGAATTTTTCTTCTTTTGGCGCCATCGTAGATGGCGCCCTCTCCCCCTTTCTAAAATTTTTGAAATTTTTTACACTTTTTTATAATTAGTTAAAATTTAACCTCCCCTCTACAAATTTTTTTGTAGAATTTATATCTTTTATTACAGCATCTTAGAGCATCATTACTAGTTGGGACTCTCAAATGCAATTTGGGGCCCACAATTTCCAAAAAAAAGATAAATGTAGAATGGGTTGGATTTGTGTGAGAATAGTAAGAAATGATAAAGTGAGCTCCGGTCACAAAAATTGTGTGGTCAAAAATTGATGTGGAAAAAAATAATATAAAGTCTAGAATCTAAAAAGTTGGGCTCCAAATTGGGACCTACTATTCTACAAAGTGAGTTCCTACAATCTAGAATCTAGAAATTGGGAGGCCCAACCTTAGCACCTATGGGTAGGATGGACAAAAATTGTAGAAATTGAAACTATAGATGAGACTTACTATTCTACTAAATGAGCTCCTACATTCTAAATCTAGAATCTAGAAAATGGGATGAGCCTTACTAATAATGCTCTTAATAGGTTCATCCCAATTTCTAGATTATAAACTTTGTAAGATTCTAGAGTCGTACAATGGCCCCATTCCAGCCAAATGAGCTATAGTTTGGGTCATAGAATTTCTACATCCAGAATTTAAAATGTAGGAACTCATTTTTGTAGAATAGTAAAAACGTCTCCAATGGGAGTTTCTATTTCTCTTATTTCTATGGTATAAATCTTCTTCAAGAAAAACATATACGATGGAGATTTCTATAACAATTTCTATCATATGTGGTAGTGATGAAGAATGGAGAATTTCTATGAGAGTTTCTATAGAAACTCTCATAGAAATTCTCCATCTCTCATACCAATTAATATTATGCCTCGCATCATTAAATTGATCCTTTCATCCATTGTCACATACGATAAAAATAGAGAGCCGTTGGAAAGTATTTTTTGTATTACAATTTCTTTATAAAACTCTAACAACTAGGATATAAATTTTCTTAAAGTATAATGACAAGTAGGATAGAAACTCAATTTTAGAAATCCTCTTTAGAGCATTACTAAAATCTGCTCCATTAGCGACGTAAATTTAGCGACGTTCATATAACGTCGCTAAATTTTGCACATTAGCGATGTTTAAGTGAAACGTCGCTAATAGTCGCTACTAGTGACGAAAATAGCGACGTGACAACGACGTATATTAGTTACATGTGCTAGTCGTCGCGAAACATCGCTATGACGTCACTAATAGCGACTAATTTAGCGACGTTAAAATGAACGTCGCTAAATTCTAATTAAATTCTCCCCAACGATTTATTTTCCCCCATTTTACTCTCTCACTCTCTCTCCTCCCCCCCTCCGGCGCTCTCACTCTCTCCGGCGCTCTCACTCTCTCCGGCGACTCTCACTCTCTCCGGCGACTCTCCTCCCTCTCCGATACGTGACTCCCCTCTCTCTCTCTCTTTCTCTCTCTCTATTTTGGTTGTTGGTGGTTGGGGGGTGCGGGTGGCTCGGGGGGGAGGGGCAGGGGGTGCAGGTGGTTGGGGGGTGAGGGGCAGGGGGGAGGGGCGGGGGGGGGGGGGGGGGGGTGAGGGCGGCTGGAGGTGAGAAGGGGGCTGGGGGGAGGGGAGGGTTAGGGTTTGGGTTAGGGTTAGCGGTGGTTGGTGGGGAGGGGAGCAGGGGGGTGAGGGGGCTGGGGAGGGGAGGGGGGCTGGTGGGGGAGGGGTTAGGGATAGGGTTCGGGTTAGTGTTAGGGGTGGTGTAGGAGGGAGGGGTGCGGGGGGGGGGGGGGGGCTTGGTCAGGGGTACCGATAGTGCCAACAAATCTGATAATTTAGTAATAATTATTTGTTTTCTGACACCAAAAAATCTGATACTCCGATTCGAAAGCACCGATAGTGCCGATATTTGTAACAAGTAGTTTTGTTAGTTGGTTAATTGGTAACATTTTATTCATGAAATTGGTTGGATTGGTATTATTCTAGATACGACAATCCAACCCATTTTCCTCGGTAATGATGATACGACAACCTATCACTATATCTTTTAGTAGTAGATGATGTCTTAGTATTACATTATGTGGGTTCATCTTGATTCTGTTATATCCTTCAGATACTAGATTCGATAAGAACATATACTACACCATATGTACAGAACATAGATGATTCACACTAATGTATGCTAGAATGAATTTTGGGTTGTGTTCTGAGCCATCCTTCTCACACTTAAAACAAATATGAATTAGTACTGTGTGTCAATCTTTGTTTTTGTATTTTCGACGAACCTAGGGATTGGATTCAGTATTTTGTATTTTGGATTCTGTATTTTGGCTCCAGCTCCAGCTCCAGCTCTATTTGTATTAATCTACGGTACGACATGGTGATTAGGACATAGTCTCTGCAGCCATTCGACTGGCGAGGCAGAAACTATATAGCCGTAGATAAAGTTGACTGTCCTCCGACCCTCATCCCTTGGCAATGATGATATGACAACCTATCACTATATCTTATATAGTAGTAGATGATGTCTTAGTATTACATTATGTGAGTTCATTTTGATTCTGTTACATTCTTCAGATACTAGATACGATAAGAACATATACTACACCATATGTACAGAACATAGACGATTCACACTAATGTATGCTAGAATGAATTTTGGGTTGTGTTCTGAGCCATCCCTCCCCACACTTGGCAATTAAGCATGTGAAATATATCGTTGAAGAACATTACTATATATTAGTCATATGATATATTATAACTTTATAGTATTGCATCAGTATTAGAAAGATGGACACTATATGTTATATTATACCTTTATAGTATTGTATCAGTTTGGCATATCCCGATCCGATAACGACCGATACCCGATACTGACCGATACCGACGTTGGGGATCTCTTTTTCGATTAGTATTGATCGAATCAGATTAGTATCGGTCTATAGGTTTGGTATAGGCCATATCAAATTGATATTGGCCTTAGCGAATTGGTATCGTCCTATCCGATATATATTGGCCGTATAGCTAGGATTTGTATTGGCCTTATCGATTCGGTATCGGCTATATCCGATAGGTATTGGTCGTATCGGATATGTATCGGCCGTATCGGATTAGTATGGTAGAAGGTTTAGTAACAATTGTACTTAGATTTCTCTCTTCTCGAGCTAGAATACCATTGCAAGAGAGTCACGAGAGAGTAAAAAATCTCCTAAATATTGATGTTTATGAGAGTGATTGGCCAGTTACAGTAACATACATGCTGTATTTTCCATCAGAAAAGGAGAGATTGAAAGCAATAACATATAGAGTTGTATTTCAGGAGAAGAACTCTTATAAAATCTTTGTTCACAAATCAAGCTATAGAGAATACAGAACCAGTATCAAGTTCATACCCTAATTCACAAGAGAAGTATATTAATGTTCTATGTCAGATCAGTCCGTCTTCAAAGAGCTATAGAACATTAAGATACTTCTCTTGCGAAGTAGGTTATGAACTCGATACTTGTTCTGTATTCTCTATAGCTTGCTTTGTGAACAAAGAGTTTACAAGAGTTCTTCTCCCGAAATACAACTTTATATGTTATTGCCTTCAATCTCTCATTTTCTGATGGAAAATATAGCATGTATGTTACTGTAACTGGTCAATCACTCTCGTAAACATCAATATTTAGGAGATTTTTTACTCTCTCGTGACTCTCTTGCAATGGTATTCTAGATCGAGAAGAGAGAAATCCAAGTACAGTTGTTACTAAACCTTTCACCATACTAATCAGATACGGCCGATACATATCCGATACCTATCGGATATGGCCGATACCGAATCGATAAGGCCAATACGAATCCTAGCTATACGGTCGATACATATCGGATAGGACGATACCAATTCGCTAAGGCCAATACCATCCGATACGACCTATACCAAACCGATATACCGATATTAATCCGCTACGATCGATACTAAGTACATACGGTCGAGGAGGTGGATCCGCTACCGATACCGGCTCGTCGCCGATAGTCCGATACCGATAGGTATAGTCCGATACCGATACCAATACCGATACATATACCGATTCTGATACCGATACCGATACACATAAACCTATCTATCACTAGTAGCCATACTCCTCTACATACTCCTCTACACTAGGATACAGTAGTAACCATATACTCCTCTACACACTAGCTAGTAGTCATACTCCTCTACATACTCCTATACACTAGGATACACTAGTAGCCACCAACGATCGAAATCTTTTTACTTCTAGGATACTCTATACACTCTTGATAGGATACACTAGTAGCCATACTCCTCTACATACTCCTCTACACTAGGGGTGAGCATTATTCGATTTTAAAAAAAATTGGTTCAGTTTCGGTTTTGAATATACTAAAATTTCTTATTCGGTTTCGGTTTCGGTTTCGGTCCAAAGTTTATATATATATATATATATATATATATATATATATATATATATATATATATATATATATATATATATATATATATATATATACACACACACACACTGCATGGTTTAAAGTATCGGCCGATACCTATCCGATACGGTCGATACCGATACAATTTGGCATGTCCCGATCCGACAACGACCGATACCCGATACTGACCGATACCGACGTTGGGGATCTCTTTTTCGATTAATTCGACAAAGAAAATTAAACTAAAAAGACAAATCACAAGGGTATAAAGCGTACTAAGGTTGTAAAATCATGTAAAAAAAAAGAAAATCATTCTATTGTATGTAAACCAATAGGGTAATAATGACTACTATTTATTTAATTTCAAAAATACTAAAAATGAAAATCATTCTATTAGTTCAGCTTCTATAAGGAATTTGCATTAATCTACGGTACAACATGGTGATCAGGATATAGTTCCTGCAGCCATTCGACTGGCGAGGCAGTAACTATGTAGCCGTAGATAAAGTTGACTGTCCTTCGACCCCCATCCCTCGGCAATGATGATACGACAACATATCACTATATCTTTCAGTAGTAGATGATGTCTTAGTATTACATTATGTGGGTTCATCTTGATTCTATTATATCCTTCAGATACTATATTCGATAAAAACATATACTACACCATATGTACAGAACATAGATGATTCACACTAATGTATGCTTGAATGAATTTTGGATTGTATTCTGAGCCATCCGTTCTCACACTTGGCAAAAAATCGAATATAACATTTTTATCTGCTTTCGAAAATGTACTCAAATGAGATGATGGTTCCTTTAGTTAGCTTGCTTATGTTACAATTATATTTTTTGTGAATATCGATCTTACCAGATGGCACCCATGACCCGAGCAGCGGTACATCGTTTGAGGGAAACACTGAATGCTGAGGTGGCTCCTCCTAATGTTAAGGAGGAAGTGGCACCGGTAGCTAGTGATACCGGGAGTTCCATTCATGCAGCACCTGCAGTGGACTGCATCTCTCCTGGCGCCGTCGATCCCACTTTTTCGAAGTGGTTGCGTGATCGTATCATTGAGCGTTTGCGTGAGCTGCGTGGTCGTCATTAGTGTAGTGTAGTTTTATGGATATATTTTTGTAATGGACTATTAGTACTTATTACCAGCTGTACTTGCTTTATGGATATATTTTGTATTGGACTATCTGCTAGTTTGTTTCTTTTTTGGAATTACAAAACATATATGAATTAGTACTATGTCAATCTCTGGATTGTATCTCCAGCTCCAGCTCCAGTTCCATTTGCATTCTGGATTCTGTATTTTTTTTAATTTTTTTTAATTTAGCGACGTTCTTAGCGTCGCTATTATGAACGTCGCTAATAACGTCGCTAAATTGCTGACGTGGCAAAGAATCTTTCCTCACCACATCGTCGTCAAAACGTCGCTAAACGACGACCACAAATGAACGTCGCAAATAACGTCGCTAATTAACGTTGCCGTAGCGACGTTTTGTGACATTTTACCGATTAGCGACACGCTTTTTTCCATCGTTTCCAAATCGACGCTAGAAACGTCGCTAACTTAAATTAGCGACGTTTTGGTCGGCATTAGCGACGTTTACAAACGTCGCTAATCTGACAGATTCTGGTAGTGGAGATGGCCTAAGGTACAATTTACAAGTCCAAATTTCTAGATTTTAGATTATATTTTATTTTGAAAAAAGAAGAAGGATGACATGTGGGTCTACATCCACTCATCTCATTTGAACCTCAAGATTTATATGTTTACTATTCTCGTACAAATCCAACACATTCTATATTATTTTTTGTTCCAATTTGAAGCTTAATATGCATTTTTGAGGTTCACCTACTATTGATGTTCTTAGAGGATCAATAGTAAGGGGAAGCAGATCTACTATTCCCAAAATTGTTATCCCCATGATGTGTTCTCTCACATAAATACAACACATATTTTTTTTATTTACACTAACATCTCATATGTTTTATGTTTATTACACGGACATCCCTTATTTTGGAAATAATTACACAAACATTTCTTGTGCTTTATTTTTTATTTTCAAAATAAGGATGGTTAGTGTAATAATCTTTACATAAAATATAAAACGTAGGGGAGACCCATGTAATTATTTTCAAAATGAGGAGGTCCGTGTGATAAGCATAAAATATAGAGAAGGTTAGTGTAAATAACCCTAATATAAATGTTAATAAATCTATTAAATATTATATATTACAACTTATTGTTAGCATTTTAAATTTTTAGAAATTTTGTAAATAGTATATGTAAGATAAATACCTTATTAGTCTATGTAAGATCAATTGTCACATTTTAGAATTTCCTTTATTAACTATTATCTATACTACTATGGGTAAAGTAAAAAAAAAAAACTCGCAAGATTTACATTTTTTGCAAAAACAAACTCATAGTTTAAATTTTTTTTATAAGTTTTAATTTGGTACAATTTGCACCCAAATTGAACAGCGACATCAATAGACAACCAATTTACTGTCAACAAGGCTTATTTGGATTATTTACGTATGAAAGAAAATAAACTAATAATATAAAAATATGCAACAGATTGAAAATGGAGTGAAACATGAGAGAGAAAATAAATAAAAAAGATAAAATAGGTAATATTTTAAATCTATATAAAGAAGGATGATAAGACCATTGTAATCTTTAAAGGTCACGTGTATGAGTATTTTGGATATTTCAAATATTTTTCCAGTCGAAATTTGACTAAACATTCAAACTGCAACAACTAGTGGACGAGGGGGTGATCTGATCAAAGTACTCAAAATGCAAGAGTTTAATTGATCCAAAAAACAGTGGAAAAAATAATTTTTGTATGGAGGAAAAGTGGAAAAAAATAAAAAAAAAGTACTCAAAATGCAAGAGTTTAATTGATCCACTGAACATTCAAATTTCGTTACAGTAAATTTACTGTAACGAAATAATTTTTGTATGGAGGAAAAGTGGAAAAAATAAAAAAATAAAAAAAAATTCAATCATCTCATATGGCGGAAAAAAAAAATCAGCCATCTTAGATGGCAGAATTTGATGGGGGTGGGCCCCGCGTGCGGTTGGTTCACTCGAACCAAGTGGTTCATGGGTTCATGGTTCAAGTGGTGGTTTATGGGTTCATGGTTATTCTATCATCTTCTCCAAAAATTATAAAAAGAAAGTTAGCAAATGCAGAATGAGAAAATAAATGAAAACAGATTGTGATTAACAAATACACAACGAGAATCTTATTGTAGATAAACATCGAAAATAAGTTAGGTATTTGGAAATGAAGAAATTAGAATACTATAGGTATTCGTAAAAACTGGGAGCAACAGTGTCCTTTCTGGATGCTGAACACCAATACAAAAACCAAAAGAAATGGGATGTTGGAGTTTTGGCCTTTCCTTTAGAAATTTTAGTCCCACATCGGATAGGCCAAAGAGTTTGTATCTCTATATATTAGCTTTGCTATTATTGGAGATGCACATGTGGTGTGGAGGTGCACATGGGTTTGCCATGTGGGGTTATTTTTCTAATAAAAAAAAGACTAAAATCAACAATTAAAGCATTCATGCTTTTTGCTATTGGAAAATTTATTTCCATAGGAGCTAAGCCTCGTAGGGGCTTAGCGACTCGGACTCGGGCTCGGGCTCGTGTGGCGTTTTGTTGGCGCACTTTGCACTTAGCATCGTCTAGGCGCATTGTGCGCAGCGTACGCAGTGTGCGTAGAGTGCGTAGGTTGCGTAAAATGGCTGTGTGCGTAAAGTGCAAATTACGCTGGTTACGCGAGTGGCACAACTTGCAGCAGAACGTGTCTTTGCATGTTCTGAGCGGTTGCTCCCTGTACACAGTTGTTGCTGGGGCTTATATAAGACCTCCTCCTTCTCTCTCACAGGTTAGAACAGAGACACAAGCAGTAGACAGAAAGTTTACAAGTGTTTAGAGGCTGTGAGAGAGAATATAGGTTTTGTACCAGCGTTGAGTTTTGCACGGGAGTTCGTATTCATCCGAGGAGTCAGAAGAGCAACAGTGTTCTAAGTTCTCCGACGAACTTGCTGGTTCCTGGAAGCTATTTGTGTGGGACGAATAAAGCTTTGAGTAACGGTGATCATTCACCCCAGCAGGAGTTTTTCCATCTTTCGCCTGTCACCTTCTTTGTTAGTATTATCAGGATTCTATTAGCGCACCTTCGGTGAAGTGTTTGCGTTGATATTATCAGAATTCTATTTGTGCACATTCTGTGAAGTGTAGCACTAGTAGAATTTCTCTTACGTACCTTCTGTGAAGTGTTACGTTCTGTGCACCTTCTGTGAAGTGTAGCACTAGTTAAAATTTCTCTTACGTATCTTCTGTGAAGTGTTACGTAATAACGATTGTTTGCACAATTGTTACGATATTTCAGTTTTCCATCGAAAAAATTATGCCCCGGCTTTAACATGGGATGCATCTTCCCAGAGGTGTGCTTATACTTTACCGAAATACCATTAAATCAGGTTTCTAATAATCCATGAAGCAAGACCTGCGGAAAAAATCACCAAAAACTTTATGGACGTGCAGAATCTGAATATTTCAGCTTTCTAATATTGCAAGAATGCAAAACAAAACATATGGAACAAATCATCAAATAAACATGCAGATCTGAAGATTTGGAGAAGATGATAGAATAACCATGAACCTAGGGGTGAGCATTCGGTTTATTTGGTTTAAACCGAACCGAATAACCCAAAATCGAATTGGACCGAAACCGAATAAGCAAAACTGAAACCGAACCGAATTGGCCCAAAACCGAATCAAACTGAACCGAATTAAATCGGTCCGGTTTTCGGTTTATTCATATTTTTTTGATTTTTTTGAGTTTTTTTGTTAATATATATAGTAACTAAATATACATAGACATATTTAATATATACCTATATATATTTAGTATGTACCTATATATATTAATACTTATATATATAGTACATACACACACACACACACACACACACACACATATATAAATTAATTAATTAAATTTTCTTATTCGGTTTTCGGTTTTGGACCGAAACAGGAACCCAAAACCGAAACCGAATAAGAAAATTTAGTATTTTCAAAACCGAAACCGAAACGAATTTTTTTAAAACCGAACCGAACCACTTATTCGGTTCGGTTCGGTTCGGTTTTCGGTCCAAAACCGAATAATGCTCACTAGGGGTGTGCATCGGTCGGTGGTCGACCTATTTGGTCCCAACCGAAGTCGAACCGAAGTTAATCGGTTTGAAAATAAACAAAACCGAACCGAACCAACCAAATGGTCGGTTCGGTTTTAAAACCGACCGACTTGGTTCGGTTTGGATCGGTTCGACTTGGTCGATTTTGA
The DNA here is from genome assembly GCA_029216955.1 of Iris pallida. Lineage (NCBI taxonomy): Eukaryota > Viridiplantae > Streptophyta > Magnoliopsida > Asparagales > Iridaceae > Iris > Iris pallida. The sequence goes on from JANAVB010040818.1 coordinate 40,441,320, forward strand.
TCACATAAAAAAATGGGCTGTATATTTTTTCTTTTGTAAAATCTCAGTCAACTTCCACTTTGCAACAGTAAATACAATTCAGCAGCTTCAATTCAACTTGCGCTTTGCAGGTGGAGAAAAATGCCAATTATACATTAAAAAAATGATATACATTCAACCAAAAGCCTCTTTCATGTGCACATGAGCAATTAGAAAAGAATAGGAGCCGTCAGCACTCCTCTTCGAGACTAGAAAGAGAGAGATCACTTTCAACTTTAACTTGATAAATGGCTGTGATGTGAATAAATGTACCAAACATGTATAATACAACCCAATGAACACATACCCAACCAGCCAACCCTAATTAATTAACAAAGATTTGGTTCGGTTCGGTTCGGTTTAGACGATTTTTGGCATAACCAAACCGTGAACCGAACCGAACCGAACCGGTCGGTTTTGAAAAAATTGAAGCCGAACCAAACCAACCGAACCATCGGTTCGGTTTAAAACCAATCGATTCGATTTGGCTTGGTTCGATTTGGTCGGTTTGACTTAATTGTGCACAGCTCTAATGCTCACCCCTACATGAACCCATGAACCACCACTTGAACCGTGAACTCATGAACCACTTGGTTCAAGTGGGGCCCGCCCCCCTCAAATTCCACCATCTAAGATGGTTGATTTATCTTTTTCGTTTCCTTTTTTTCCTTTATATTTTCTTTGGATGGATTTTTTTTTGCTGAATTTTTGGTTCAGAATATTTTTTTATGGCTTTTGTTTTTCCAGAGTTGGCGGCAACTTCATTATTTCAAATTTTAAGAAACTTATTTCGTTTGTACTAATTCATACAAAAATTATTTCATTACAGTAAATTTTCTGATATTGAAATTGGAGATATGATAATCCATAACTAAATTAATTATCATAATTAAACAAAAAATATTAACTATCATAACTAAGACTCCCAACTGATCATTAAGAAAAAAAAAAAGGGCGCGTCTATCCGCACCCCATGCATTATTTAGCACACCCCAAGTGCTAAGTACACCACATTTTAAATGAATAAAATTAACATAAATGCTAAGTACATCCCACCAAATGACCAAAATATCCTTTTCTATTCTAATATAAAACCTATCATTTCTAAGCACACCCCACACATCATTTCTAACATCTCTACTCTCCTCTCTCCAACCGGTCCCCTCTCTTCTCCAAACCCAACTTCTTCTCCGGTCCCCTCTCTTCTCCGTTCGCCACACCATTGCCGAGGAGCTTTCGGATTGTTAGAACGAAATAAATTTCGAAAAAAATTGGGTGTATTCATAGTTCTGTTCGAGTCTGGTCTGTCGAACGCACAGACTGGTGTTCGACACACGACAGTCGAACATTGTTGTGCACGTTCGACCAAAGTGGGTCGAACGGAAGATCACATGTTCGACCTGTTTTGGTCGAACAATGGGGAGGCTAGTGGGGTGTGCTATGAAGGTCATGTGGATATATGGGTCTTTTAACATTAATTTATTTTTCAACTTAAGTTATATGGGATGTGCTAAGTAATGCATGAGGTGCAGATAATCGCGAAAAAAAAAAAAAAAAACACCCCCATTCTCCTTGAATGCACGCCTCCGAACCCGACCGTTATAATCCCGACCATAGAAAAAGCCTGAGAAAAAAGTTCCTGCTCCTATAGATAAATAAACTAACTAAATGCAATAATAAATCCCACGAATCCTAATAATTACTTCCACCACCACAAGGATGCCCTAGATTTTTTTTTTTCCCAATTTCTTCTCGACCTAGGGTCAGGGTTTCGAAGCTCCGATGGAGGTCGCCGGTGACGGAGACCCCAATATTCCACCGGAGGACTGGAAGAAGATCCCAGACACCGCCACCGCGGGAGCCGACAACAAGGCTCCCAAGCGCAAGATGAAGAGTCCCTTCCAATTGGAAGTCCTCGAGCAGACTTATGCCGGTTTGGACTTTGATAAATTTATGATGCTTTTTTTGCTTGGGGTCAGGGTTTGATTCTTATGGATTTTTGTTGTTTTAGTGGAGACTATCCTTCGGAAGCGCTAAGAGCGGAGCTGTCGGCGAAGATCGGGCTCTCGGACCGGCAGCTCCATATGTGGTTCTGGATCAGTCTCCAGTTTCACCATTGTTGCAAGTGAGCAGAATATGGCAGTTTTAATGGAGTTACTTTCGTATTTCTCTGCAGGTGGAGAATGAAAAAAATGGGAGGATAACATCTGAATGGTGTCAGTGATTAGACACTTGCAGCACAGTTACAAAGTGTAACAAAACACTGAATCTTCAAATTTCATATTCCACATGCAGCAAAAGTGACTATATTCGTCCACTTTCATCTCACCTCCGGCTATCCAAACAGTTCCTAAGACCACGTTTGTTTCGTGAAATTGGAATATTGGGAAAGTAAATTGATTCTTTTTTCTTCCTTTGGATATCAAAGGAAATGAGGAGGAAAGCAATTTGATTCCCAAGAGGAAGAAAAATATGGAGAAAAGTGATTCCTCCCAAGAATTCACTTTCCCTTTCAATTTTTTTAATTTTTTCAAACATCGAATTTTTTTTTGATTGAAATTACAATTTTTCAATAGAAAAACAAATCGTAAAATTATCCTTTTCTTTCTTTTCTGCGAACCAAACGAGACCTAAAAAAATAGAAAACTATGGGAACTAAATCTCCAAAAGCATCCATATGCAATTCCCAAAAAATACTAATTAGAGATACAGTAAAATGCATTTTTGCTAGTTTGGTATGACATTTTTAGCAAGAAAGGCGCATGAAGCATTGGATGCCAAGTGGCAATAAACCACCAATAGTGCCTTAATTTAGTACAAAGTAATAAATTTACTATGAGACCAACAGCATCTCCAACTGTATTGTCTTATTTTGTGTTGTGATTCTTATGTGGCATGGGACACAAGACAATATCTGTATAGGTGACAAAATTATATTCACAAAAGACAATGAGTTTGAAAAGTCTTCTCCAATGCAAAGTATTGATGAGACCATACAAAGTATTTTTTACAATTTCCAAGACAACTTCTACTCTTCTTTTTTTTTTACAAATATTTTTATTCATAATTGGTGATGTGGGCATAAAATATTGTGAAGTGCATTGTCTAGATCTAGACGACCAACTTCATATTGTCTTTGCCATGTCATTGCCATGTCAACTCCATACTTTATTTCACATTTGTATTGGAGAAGTACTTTAAAAAAAAAAAAGCTTGGCATTCCTATGTGTCAACCATTTTATTTTCTAAACTCGTAATAGGGTTGGAGATGCTCTAACATGCAGACTTAGCATATTGTCTAGTGGGACAAATGTTATAGGAGCATCTCCAACCCTATTGTGAGTTTAAAAAAATTGGTTGCCACATAGGAATGACAAGCTTTCATTTCAAAAATCTTTCTCCAATGCAAATGTAGAATAAATCATGAAGTTGACATGGCAATGACATGGCAAGGACAATGTGAAGTTGGTTGTCTAGATCTAGACAATGCATTTCATAATGACTTTATTCCACATCATCAATTATGAATACAAATATTTGTAAAAAAAAGGTAGAAATGGAGGAGGAGTCTTGGAAGTTGGAAAAAAAAATACTTTTTATTGTCTTCTCAATACTTTTGTATTGGAGAAGACTTTTGTATCTTATTTGCTTTTGTGAATATAATCTTGCCACCTAAGAAAGACATTGTCTTGTGTCTCATGCCACCTAAGACTCACAACACATAATAAGACAATAGAGTTGGAGATACTCTAAATCAGGACCTTGCAACTAATATGACATGTTCAAATAATCAAAATATAAACAAATGACAGCTAGACATAAAATTACTAGATCTTATTTTTAAACCACAACTAAGTAGTAAATTGAAGTCTCATTATGGAGTCTTAAAATCACCTATATATGCTAATAGAGCAAAAGTCCAACTCAAGTTTCGTGACTCTTGTGGTTAGTAGGGAGAAGCATAAAAGCTCTGGCTGGTGTAGAAGCATGGAATTTCAGGACCATAAATCCTATGCGCCAAACATTACATGCGCCAGGGAGCTCAGATGAAGTACTTGGCACATCAAAGCATAGACATTAAAAGAGGATTTTTATTTCATATAAAAGTCTATTACATGTCTTAAAAAGAGCTGTACAAAGGAGAGTTTCTACAAAGAAAAGACCCTAAGTCTACAGCTAGGCGCAGCAACCACCATGCGCTCTCAAACAGGCGCATCTCGCCATGCGCTCTCGAACAGGCGCATCTCGCCATGCGCTCTCAGCCAGGCGCATCCCTTCAGCAGCTCAATTATGTGCATCCCTTCAGTAGCTCAGTTATGTGCCGCCCTTCAGCGTCCCAATCAGGCGCATCATGAAGTGTCAACATATGCGCCATCAAATGCTTCGACTAATGAAGCATTTATTGAGCAGAACGAGGGTGGCAATCAACCCTCTAGCTGGAGGAAGAGCTCCCCAAACCAAGGAAGAGGAGAGCACCACAATCAATCTGTGGCTAAAGGAGCAGCTTTCAACCCAACCAGAATGGGCGACACCCACTCTAGCAGGAGGAGGAGCTCTCCCAAAGCCCAAGAAAGATGATCGGGGTACCGCAATTCCGATCTGCGGCTCTTCCGGCACAACGGAGACGAGGCTCGAGCATCCCGATCTTTGGATGCAACAGGCACCTTCCGCCTGCCTCAGAAGCCCTCGACTCCGACTTTTGGATGTAACAGTCACCTTCAAGTGCATCAATGAAGACAATGCGTCGCATCTTCACCCTCGGGAGCATCTCATCAACAGAATGTTCTCGAGCAAACAAGTTCATTTCGGAAGGACGTAAGAGAACGAGAAGCAAACTCTCTCCATGCCACTACTTATAGGCCGGACAAATCAAACCCATGCGCCAAGTGGCTGGCTCTCCGAATCCCGTGCAATGAATTTGCATTAAATGGTGATGAACCTGACGTTTCGAATTCAGCCAAGTCAAAGATGGCTAGTTAAAGCACTCGAAGAACGTAATAGTCGAGCCCATAAAGACGTGTCATGCAAAACGGATGCGCTGGCTAGACCGCGCATCATACTGATGCGCCCATCAACACCAAGCGCCTCATAAGGATGCGCCCCCATGTGTCCCCCTACGCCTAGTGGAACGCCGATCGATGCGCCCACTCAACATTCTATCACCTGTCAAGAACATTAAATGCTGAAGTTTGACAGAGTTGGCAGCACGTCCCCCGAGGACTGAACAGTTGACAGCTTTTCAGAAGACGAAGCGTCGTCGACGTCAGCATCATTATTGCTTTCCTTCCGGCGGTTACGAGCCACGTGGCCGCCCAACCATTTCGCATGCGCCTCCGCAACCATGCACCCAAATCTCTGCATGCACCTCAAAAGCCATACGCCTCAGACATTTTTATGATCCCTAAAGACAGAAGTAAAGTCACTACCGAAACCCCGCATGCGCCTCAAAAGCCATGTGCCCCGACTGGTTGGTGACTCCTAAAGGTTACGAGCCAAAGCCTCCTCATGCGTCCAATCCCAGGCACATCCTATCAGATCACTCCCCACCAAATCCGAGATCTTCGAGCCATGGACCTATGACACGCGTACTTTGACTTGATTCAGCCTATGAAGGTGTGCTAATCACCCAAGATCTCAGCAACTGAAAGATCCTCTCCATTGCGACGTGTCAGCTCTGCCGCAGCCCACGACAGCAACAAGAAGGATTCAACTCCTCAATCAGAGCGCATCGTCCATGTGCCTCCATCAGCAACCACCACGTGGCATCCCCGCGTCCAGGCGCATCCTACATATGCGCGTATGAGCAGCAGCCTGCAAAGCTATAAATAGAGGGATCACTTCCTTCTTACATACAGACACCGGCAGACAGAGAGACATCACACACCTTCGACATACATATACAGAGTGGCAGATACAGACACTCAACGTCTTCCTCCTCTCCGCAAGCTCCAGCACCTAGAGCAACTCAGACCTTCAGAGAACCGAAAACCGTCGTCAGATCGTCAACGGAGTCAACGTATTACCACTCGCTCCATCGGCACAAGGGACCCAGATAAGAAAAAAGTGTACTCCTAGGACTACGTCTAAGTCCTACATTGTAACACTGTTCTGTTTGTATTAAAATTACATCAAAAGATTTTAATGGCAAACAAGCTGGCGACTCTGCTGGAGAGCTTTTCTCCTCCACCGAGAAAGCTGTGTCGCAATCCGACGATGTGAAGGTGGGCTCCTCCTACAAGACGCTGGTCGTACGCCTCAATCAACAGGCGTATGAGGAGTTCATCTCTGAAGGCAGTACGAGTCCTTCGAAGTGGCTGCCAAAGCTGAAGAAGACTCGCCAAGTCTGGGTGCGCAAGGTCGACGCCTCCGGCACCACCACTGATGGGGATGCGCCAATACAGTCTTCCTTTCCTGCTGATGTCCTCATCAGCCAAGATGCGCCCACCGGTACAGCGTATCTCTCGGGAAAACGTGCGGCTGACCACATCCCCCAGCCATCTCCCTCTCAGGCGAGGAAGATGCGTCGACGGAGCAGGGGCGCAGCTAATGTCCCGTACATCACCTCTAATACGCCACAGAAGGTCTCTGTCTTTGACAGACTCACTCGTTGTAGTGGCAAGGAGAATTTGGACTCTAAGTACTATGTGCCCCAGCGGGCTGGTACGAAGAAGTCCAAGGCAGCACGGGCCATGCGCCTCAAACGTGCTATGTCGGCATGAAACCAGAAGCATGCGCTCACAATCATGCGCACTGCTGATGGTAAGATGTATAAGGTCGACTCGGGTGCTTCTGCGCCGAAAGTGAGTCGACCTTCAAAGTCCTTGTCTCACTTGGGCGCATCTGTTGCGTTCGCAACCAAGTCGAGCAAGGCAAACCCTGTGGTCTTGAACTCTCGTGCCTCCGCTGGTTGTGCGTCTGAGGTTCGTTCAAGTCACTGTAAATGTTGTTCCCCTACTACTGATCTGAGCGCCTGTTTGGTGTTGGATCAGGGGGCGCAGCATTCACTTGACCACCCCGACGCTTGGCCTTACCATGCGCCTGATAGGGGTGCGAAGGTGGCACTCTCCTCCAACGATCTGCGTAACGTGATCACTCACAAACGTCGGTCAGGAGAGTCGACTGACAAGCACAATGCGTCCCTCAAGGGCACGCCTGCGCTGTAGTCACCATCAACTGTTGTTGCAAAATAGCTGTCCCGCCACTAAGGCAGTCGGTGTTCCAGCGGCTGCAATCCTCAACACCTCTTTGACGTCGCCTCGGGAAGAAGGTGTCAATTAAAGAGGAACCAGAACTAAAGGTTGCTTCATGCAACATAATCTCTAATTCTTCGTCGATCCGAAAGGCGACTGGTCATTTCTCGTCCTCGTCCAAGAGCCAGCTGAGGAGAACCAAGACAACTGTTCCATCCTCTGGAGTGCTCGAAGGCACTCGGGGGAGAAAGAAGATCCTGGAGGAAGCTGGGGGTAGTCAAGCCCTTGTTGATCCTCCTTCTGAAGACGAAGATGTCCTCCAGAGCGCAGCTGGGGTGGATCTTCATCCTGGAGACGAAGTCAGCCTCCCGGACATAGCTGGGGTTAGTCTGGCCCCTGTGGACCTGTGCCTCAAAGACGAAGAAGTCCTCCAAGACAGAACTGGGGTTAATCAGGCCCTCGCGGATACTTCTCCCGAAGACGAGGGTGTCCTCCAAAACATAGCTGGGGGTAGCCAGGACGAAGCTCCAGGAGAGGCAACTTCCCTACAAGAGAGCGAGGCCGAAAGCAAAGCCTCAACTGACCCATCCGACTCCAGCCGTGTCATGACAGTATACATGACTGGAGGTGATACCGAGCCGGATGTGCCGCCAGCAGACCTCGTCCAGCGCATGGATGCCCTGGAGGGAGGACTCAAAACCCTCTCTACCTCCATACAAATACTGACTCAAGCAGTGTTTGAGATACGGTCAGCTTTGGCCAGGGCACCTTGACCGGGGGCCAATGGAGAATCAAGTGTACCCCTTCAACGGGTATCCTTGGATACGGATCGCCGCGAAGCACCTCGGACATCGGAGCCATCAAATGCTCAACTCCAGGCTGTACCACCTTCCCCGACTCCCAGCTCCATGGAATATGTGGTGGAGATGATCAGGGACTTGCGCGAGCGCTTTGAGTCCAGGAACAGACAAGAAGAGCGCCAGAAGATGGGGATCCCCCAACCCTATCCCCTCGAATGGAACAAAGTGGTTTATCCTCCTAAGTATAAACCACAAACATTGACGCCGTACGATGGAAAGGACTCTCTGCATCGCTACCTGACGTACTTCCAGTCCCAAACGGGACATATCCCGAAGACGCACTACTCACCAGTATATTTGTCGGGGCACTGAAAGGAGTGGCGTACGACTGGTACTGCAGCCTCCCCGATAACTCTATATCTTCCTTCGACGACTTAACGCATCTCTTCCTCGACCGTTTCTACGACGGTGGGAAGAACATGACAATGGCTTCCCTCATAGAGATACGCCAGAAAGAGAAGGAAACAGTTCGAGTATTCATCGAACGCTTCCGACAGGCCTGCTTCAGACTGCCCCCGGGCATGCCAGAACATGCACTCCTCTCCTCCTGCAGCATGAACATGCTGCCTGCAGTCAAACTTTGGCTCAACTCTACTCCTCCTTCTGACTGGAGTTCCTTGATCATCGAAGCCGAAGCAGCAGAAAAGAAGGCGTCCAATGCTCGCCTTCTGGGAGTTAGTTTTCCCGCCTTTGAGGACAAAGGGAAACGACCTGCAGCCAACAACCCCGGACGAGAGACGAAGGGGAAACAGGCGATGACTGTCAATGCCTCCAAAGGTGCATCAGCACCTACTCAGAAGCCTCCACTTGCACCAAGGCCGAAGGAGGTTTATTCTTTCAACGATGAAGACACCCTGCAACTCTTCGAGATACCGAAGCAGGATGACAAGATCAAATTGTCGGACCCGAAGCGTCCCGACGAGGTTAGAAAAGTGGACAATCCGAGGTACTGTTGTCACGCCCCGATTCAGAGAATCGTTCGCCTCAGCTTTGATTCACGCCGAATCGTTCGTCCTCGCTAAGGCGTAATGCCGTACAAGTCTGGAATTGCACTTGTACAAGGCGTGCTCGTGTTCCTTTTATAAAAGAGACATTTTGAATAGAGATTAGCGGTTGATAAAGAAGTTTAGGCAACACAGATATGATCTGAAATAAGTTCTTTATTGATATAATTGAAATTACATTGTATAAAACATAAGTCTCTCAAACAGCCGAGATGAAATGCCAAACTTGGCTACAACTTGCAGAAATATTGAAATGAGATACAACTTGTTCCATACATCATATCCCTTTATTAATAATGCGACAATAACCACCTTCAGTAAAATGCCTTCTTCTTCAAGTGAAAACTTCAAGATGTACGAAGATTCTAAAGAGTCGGACAGCAAGCCTTCAGCGTCTATGATTATCCACTAGGTTTCCGGCACCTGTGGAGACGAGGGTTAGTACATTGCCACATATGTACTGGTGAGCGGCCGTAACCAATCTCACCATAAATCAACAATAGTAAAATTACATGAATGTTCATTATTGATTTGTATTCTTTCTATTTTGCCTTAGGGTCCATTAACAATTCATATATTTGATGAGAAATATAAAAAGCATACAGTGATGTTAGAAACATAAGCAATTCATGATGTTCTAACATAAGCAATTCATATTAATCACCAATTTGGTGAATCTTACCCACGGTCGATAGCCATCCCTGTAAATATTTATGAATACCACTTATTCTGCCTGCATAAGACATTGTTAGCTATGCCACTTGTCTATATGAAGGTCACTGGCGACACGCCATACTGGACCGTCTTACTTGGTACAACGACGCCCTTGCAGTGCAGGTAGCTAGCCCCACTGCAAGTCCCATTTACCGATGCCAGTACGTCGGCATAATTCTTTGTTCTCCCTAGGATGAACCGGGTCCATGGCCGCAGATTACCGTTCTGGGAACTACCTTGTATACAAGTTGTCCATGACCATGCATGCAATGCAACTTAACTAATAAGAGACATGACATACATGATAATAGCGTCTTCCACACATATTCGTAGTTCTCATTTCATCTTGCCATTTTCCCATCTTTCCATCTTGCCGTCTTACCAACTTGCCTTGAGCCATAGGCTCGCATATTCATTCATCCAACCAAGGGACTATTTATTTGTAACCCATTCGAACCAAAGTCCGATATACTTACCGTCCAATACTTGGGTCTTTGCATCACCTGTTTAACAATTCATATAGCATACGAGCATCATTCGATTTGCAACAAAAGCCTAGCCATGTGATAATTTATCTTTCATTATCTTTCCTGTATTATTACTAGGCATCTTTTATTAAGCACCGAACGCAATAACAAGTCTACCATTGTTATGTGCGAAGATCAAGGATCGTCGAAGGATCAAAGCCACTCACTTGTTGGTGAATTGTCGAGAGAAGGATCGTCGAAGGATCAAAGCCACTCACTTGTTGGTGAATTGCCGAGAGAAAGAGGTCTTCCATGCAACGTCAAGCTCGGTCTACTGCGTTAGCACCTGCATTGGCACCAACGTCTGGTCAGCATACTTCTTCTCTTTCTCTCAGTTATTCGATATGAAATGCGTAGACAGTGAAAGTAAATCCATGAAAACATTCATAAAAAACAATCACGAAAACGCACACAAAAGGCAACAGCAAAAGCGACATCGAAAACCAGCAGGGCAACGGTCTCGGGGCAACCGACTCTTATATAGAACTTTTCCCCCAAGATGTGCGCCACTGCATCTTGGGCATCATTTCAAAAGAGTCCAATCCATAACGAGGAAAGGATCTCAATTCATTATCCCGCGATTCTGGTAAAGTTTCCCCAAGTAAAGTTCTCCAATTTCCATCTGACTCGGCCATTCGGCCGCTAGCCCGTACCGTGCTCCGCAACGGATTCAGGGAATTACATATTAATACACTAACAAAAAGTTTCGTCCCCGAAACTTAAACACAAATCCAGCTAGGTCAAACAATGAAGGAAACTTTTCCTTCACATCCGCCTCAAGTTCCCACGTCGACTCTTCGACGGAATGATTTCGCCAAAGCACTCGAACCAAAGAAACAACTCGATTCCGCAAAATCTTATCCTTCCTATCTAAGATCTGCACGGGTTCCTCCACATAAGACAAGTCAGCTCTTAGCCCTAACGGACCGAAGTCTACCACATGGCTTGGATCATGTACATACTTCCGTAGTTGGGAAACATGGAAGATATCGTGTACCCCATCCAATACCGGTGGTAACGCGATCTGATAGGCGACAGGGCCGACTCGCTTAAGAATTTCAAACGGGCCAACAAATCTCGGACTTAGCTTCCCCTTCGCACTGAATCGCATAACTCCGCGCATCGGTAACACCTTCAGAAATATGTGATCGTCCACCAGAAATTCCAATGGTCGTCGATGAGTATCCGCATAACTCTTCTGTCGACTTTGTGCCATAAGTAACTTCTCCCGAATCATGCAGACCTTCTCGAAGGCCTGTTCCACCATCTTCGGACCAAGTACCTGTCGTTCACCGACTTCATCCCAACAAATTAAAAATCGACACCTTCGTCCGTACAATGCTTCATACGGAGCCATTTGTATACTTGACTGGTAACTGTTGTTGTAGGCAAATTCTGCTAGCGGCAAGTGGGTGTCCCAACTAGTTTTCAGATCAATAGCACAAAGCCGTAGCATGTCTTCAAGTACCTGATTCACCCTCTCGGTCTGGCCATCGGTTTGAGGATGGTATGCAGAACTAAATTTTAATTGTGTTCCTATGGCAGCATGTAAACTGACCCAGAAACGTAATACAAATCGCCCATCCCGATCCGACACTATTGATACCGGAACTCCATGCAGTCGGACAATTTCATCCAAGTATAGCTGAGCCAATCGGTCGATGCTCCATGTGGTTTTCATTGCAAGAAAATGTGCAGATTTGGTTAATCGATCAACGATGACCCAAATTGCATCATTCCTCCGCTGCGTCTTCGGCAAGCCAACTATAAAATCCATGATTATATGATCCCACTTCCATTCTGGGATTGCGAGGTTCTGCATCTCCCCGCCGGGTCTCTGGTGTTCCACCTTGACTCGTTGACATGCTAAGCATCGCGAGACAAAGAGGGCCACATCTCGTTTCATGCCGTGCCACCAGAAGGTCGTGTGCAAATCTTTATACATTTTTGTACTTTCCGGATGCAAGGAATACTTGGCATAATGGGCCTCCGTCAAGATTTTTTTTCCGGAGTTCTTCATCCTTCGGGACACATAGCCTCCCCTTGAGTCGCAACGATCCATCCTCGTGCCTAGTGAAGTCGCTGGCTTCACCCTTTTCCATTATTCCGCCAATCTTAATCAAGAACTCGTCCGTCCTCTGTGCTGTCTTTATCGTTTCCAACAAACTCGACTCAAGTTGAAGTTGAGCCAGTTGTGCATTTCGGCCACGAATCTGAAGCTCAATTCCCATGCTTTCTAATTCCTCCAGTATTCGTTTGTCAACACTGAGCGATCCCACAAAGTTCCGACTCAATGCGTCCGCCACCATATTGCCTTTTCCTGGGGTGTATGCGATCGTCAAGTCGTAATCTTTTATAAGCTCCAACCAACATCTTTGCCGCAAATTTAAATATTTCTGGGTAAAGATGTACTTCAGGCTCTTATGATCGGTAAAGATCTCGTAAGCCACTCCATACAAGTAGTGCCTCCATAATTTCAATGCAAATACTATCGCTGCCAATTCCAAATCATGTGTTGGATAGTTTTTCTCGTGCGGCTTAAGCTGTCTCGAGGCATACGATATCACTTTCCCTCTCTGAGTCAACACACATCCTAAACCCAATCCGGACGCATCATTGTATATCTGGAATCCCTCGACGCCGTCTGGAAGTGTAAGGATTGGAGCTGATATGAGACGTTGCTTCAGATTTTGAAAGCAAGCCTCGCATTCATCAGTCCAATCGAATGCCACTCCCTTCTGGGTTAGCCGAGTTAAAGGCGCTGCCACTTTTGAAAAATCCTTGACAAACTTCCTGTAGTAGCCTGCCAAGCCGAGGAAACTTCGGATCTCGCTCGCCAATGTGGGTTGCTTCCAATCCACTATGGCTTCAATTTTTTGGGTCAACGGACACACCTTCCGCCGAGATAACGTGCCCTAAGAACGACACGCTACTCATCTAAAACTCACATTTGCTCAGCTTGGCATAGAGCTGATTGTCCCGTAGAGTCTGTAACACTGTCCTCAAATGTTCTGTATGGTCTTCTCTGCTCTTCGAGTGATTAGGATGTCATCGATGAACACGATCCCAAATTTATCCAAAAAGGGCCGGAAGACTCTGTTCATCATATCCATGAAAGCGGCAGGGGCGTTGGTCAGTCCGAAGGGCATGACCAAGAATTTATAGTGCCCATATCTGGTTCGGAATGCGGACTTAGGAACATCATCGGGTTTGATCTTTAACTGATGATAGCCTGAGCGAAGATCAATCTTTGAAAATACAGACGCCCCTTGCAACTGATCGAAGAGGTCGTCTATTCGAGGCAACGGGTACTTGTTCCGAATTATAACTTTGTTTAGCTCGCGATAGTCAATGCACAGCCACATAGATCCATCTTTCTTCTTCACAAATAGCACCGGAGCACCCCATGGTGAAACACTGGGTCTGATGTATCCCCTGTCTAATAATTCTTGTAGCTGCACTTTGAGTTCCTTTAATTCAGCAGGTGCCATCCTATATGGAGCCTTTGAGATCGGACGAGCGTCTGAAAATGTATCGATAGTGAATTTAATCTCTCGGTCCGGAGGCATTCCGGGTATCTCGTCAGGAAACACATCAGGAAATTCTGCCACGACTTCAGTGTTAGCTGAGTTTGCACTATTCTTGCGTGTGTCTCGAACAGAAGCAAGGTACCATTCGCAGCCAGAATGTAACATTCGTCGCGCCGTAGTAGCTGAAATCACCATCGAAGCCTTCGTCGACGAACTGGCCGAGTAAGAGAATTCTGTTCCTCCAGGTAGGCGAAACACAACTCGCTTCTTCGCACAGTCAATCGTCGCACAATATGCACTTAACCAATCCATTCCCAGAATGATGTCATAATCCTTCATATCTAGCTCGACTACATCTAATGGTAGCTTTCTCTTTCCGATACATGTGTAACCATCCCTACATATCATGTTAGTAGGCATCTCCACTCCTGATGGAGTACTAACACTAAGATATACATCCAACATTGTCATTTTTATTCCATGTTCCTTAACATAGTCTTTAGATATAAAACTATGTGTAGCACCAGAATCAAATAAAGTACGTGCAGGAATGCTATTAAATAACAATATACCTGTCACGACAGTATCTGATGCAAATGCTTCCTCCTGAGTCAATGCAAAGACTCGGCCCTGGGCACCGGGCCTCTGATTCTGTGGTGGATGAGGGGGTCACGGTGCCTGTCCACGTTTTTATTGATATTGGGGGTGATGCTGCTGCCTCGGAGGGTTCTGGTTGCCCCTTCCTGGACAGTTGCGAGATATATGGCCGAATTGACCACACCTATAGCATCCTCCCTCTAAGACTTTGCACTCATTAGCAGAATGTCCTCTGTTGCGGCACTTGCTGCAAAACGGCCCAAGCGGGTTGGGTCGATGATAGCCACCGTGATTCTGACACTTTGGCGCCTCGTATTTGCCTCCGTTGTTCGATCTCTTGTTATACAGATTCTGCACCGACGCTTGCACTGACGCTGTCGCAGGATAGTGTGGGTCCAATTCCTTAGCGTGCTCGTAAGACTCCTGAAAAGTCTTATATTTCTGAACCACAACTTGAGCCTTCAGAGCAGGCCTCAAGCCCTGCTCAAACCGACGAGCCTTGATGCCTCGTCAGTAAACTTCATGATTGCATATTGAGAAAGTCTAAAAAATTCTGCCTCATACTCTTTCACCGTCAAATCTCCATGCTCGAGCTTCTGGAACTCCAATTCCTTAGCTCGCTGCTCAGTCGAAGAGAAGTACTGAGCCAGAAATGTCTCGCGGAACATCTGTCAAATAATTTTTGTTGTCCCATTCACTCCCGCAAGAATCCTTTTCTGACTTTGCCACCAGTAGTGTGCGTTGGAAACCAGCAGTAGTTTCACACACGAGACCCTCTTGGATCCAATAATACCCAAAGCTTCCAGGTGATCCTCCACTTCAACTAGCCAATCCATAGCAATGGTGGCTTCTTCTGTCCCTTTGAATTCCTTGCTGCAGATTTTCTTGAACTTTGTAATGTCGATCACAGCAGTGGTTTTCTTAGCTGCCGGGGGGTTCCTCTGCCTCCACAAGTTCGCTCTCTCGTGAGACTGGAGTGCCTTGAGCCCCATTGTTCACCACTGATCGGACCAACTGTTGCAGGATATCTAGCTGCTTCTGTTGGGCCTCGAATTGCTTTGCGTTCTGCCTCTGCTGGCTTTCCATCATAGCCAACATCCTCTCCATCGGGTCGGTTGAGGCTACCATCCTTGAGCTACTCGCGTTATTCGTTGTGCCCGCCTTTGTCATCTCTGCAATAACAGAGGAGCTTGTTAGTCTCATAATATATTTATGGACTTATTGTATGGAACATCTCATTTCGGGACTTTTAAAACCAAAGTTGTTCGAGAAGCGATAAAGCTTGTGTCATTTTTGAAATCTTAAAACCAAGAAATTCCCAAGGAAGTAAAGCCGTGCTTTGATACCAAACTGTCACGCCCTGATTTGGGGAATCGTTCGCCTCAGCTTTGATTCACGCCGAATCGTTCGTCCTCGCTAAGGCGTGATGCCGTACAAGTCTGGAATTGTACTTGTACAAGGCGTGCTCGTGTTCCTTTTATAAAAGAGACATTTTGAATAGAGATTCACAGCGGTTGATAAAGAAGTTTGCGCAACACAGATATGATCTGAAATAAGTTCTTTATTGATATCTTTGAAATTACATTGCATAAAACATAAGGCTCTCAAACAGTCGAGATGAAATGCCAAACTTGGCTACAACTTGCAGAAATATTGAAATGAGATACAACTTGTTCCATTCATCATATCCCTTTATTAATAATGCGGCAATAACCACCTTCAGCAAAATGCCTTCTTCTTCAAGTGAAAACTTCAAGATGTACGAAGCTTCTAAAGAGTTGGACAGCAAGCCTTCAGCGTCTATGATTATCCACTAGGTTCCCGACACCTGTGGAGACGAGGGTCAGTACATTGCCACATATGTACTGGTGAGCGGCCGTAACCAATCTCACCATGAATCAACAGTAGTAAAATTACATGAATGTTCACTATTGATTTGTATTCTTTCTATCTTGCCTTAGGGTCCATTAACAATTCATATATTTGATGAGAAATATAAGAAGCATACAGTGATGTTAGAAACATAAGCAATTCATGTTGTTCTAACATAAGCAATTCATATTGATCACCAATTTGGTGAATCTTACCTACGGTCGATAGCCATCCCTGTAGATATTTATGAATACCACTTACTCTGCCTGCATAAGACATTGTTAGCTATGCCACTTGTCTATATGAAGGTCACTGACGACACGCCATCCTGGACCGCCTTACTTGGTACAACGGCGCCCTTGCAGTGCAGGTAGCTAGCCCCACTGCAAGTCCCGTTTATCGATGCCAGTACGTCGGCATAATTCCTTGTTCCCCCTAGGACGAACCGGGTCCGCGGTCGCGAATTACCGTTCTGGGAACTACCTTGTATACAAGTTGTCCATGACCATGCATGCAATGCAACTTAACTAATAAGAGACATGACATGCATGATAATAGCATCTTCCACACATATTCGTAGTTCTCATTTTATCTTGTCATTTTTCCATCTTTCCATCTTGCCGTCTTACCAACTTGCCTTGAGCCATAGGCTCGCATATTCATTCATCCAACCAAGGGACTATTTATTTGTAACCCATTCGAACTGAAGTCCGATATACTTACCGCCCAATACTTGGGTCTTTGCATCACCTGTTTAACAATTCATATAGCATACGAGCATCATTCGATTTACAACAAAAGCCTAGCCATGTGATAATTTATCTTTCATTATCTTTTCCGTATTATTACTAGGCATCTTTTATTAAGCACCGAACGCAATAACAAGTCTACCATTGTTATGCGCGAAGATCAAGGATCGTCGAAGGATCAAAGCCACTCACTTGTTGGTGAATTGCCGAGAGAAAGAGGTCTTCCACGCAACGTCAAGCTCGGTCTACTGCGTTAGCACCTACATTGGCACCAACGTCTGGTCAGCATACTTCTTCTCTTTCTCTCAGTTATTCGATATAAAATGCGTAGACAATGAAAGTAAATCCATGAAAACATTCATCGAAAATAATCACGAAAATGCATACAAAAGCCAACAGCAAAAGCGACATCGAAAACCAGCAGGGCAACGGTCTCGGGGCAAGCGACTCTTATATAGAACTTTTCCCCCAAGACGCGCGCCACTGCATCTTGGGCATCATTTCAAAAGAGTCCAATCCATAACGAGGAAAGGATCTCAATTCATTATACCGCTATCCTGGTAAAGTTTCCCCAAGTAAAGTTCTCCAATTCCCATCCGACTCGGCCATTCGGCCGCTAGCCCGCACCGTGCTCCGCAACGGATTCAGGGCATTACAACTGTCACTACCATCGATTTGTCGGACACCAAACTAAGGACTGCTACGTCCTCAAAAACTACATCCAGCGCATGATCAATACGGATGTTATTTTTGTCGACTACGAGGAGAAAACGGTCTCGGCCAACCTGGTATCGCTTCAATTTGGCACCTTGCCTCCAACCACAACGCAAGATGGCATTGTCCCCATCCCAAAGGCGACAATGGAGGTGGTTAATCTACCACCTACTCGTGACAACGTGAGTGGACTCATCCCACTCACCACATCTCGGGGAGAGGTCTTATGGGTTCACCCTGATCTCATCTCCGAGGTTACTCAACCAGAGGAATGCTCTGCTTCCAAAACCAAGGAAAGGAAGATCAAGTCTTGCCGCATGGTCTCTTCCTCTGCGGAAGAGGCACTTCCTGTACAGACGCGTTCACATCAGAACGCCCAATCCGACGAAGCTGCCGTCGAGGTGGTGCCTCCTTGCACCGTCCCTGCTGCCTAGGAAGAGGGCCCACTAAGCCCCCAGTAGCCAATATATAAGCAGAAGCCTGTAGAGGTCCGTTTCGACAAGCCTCTGCGAAAGGAGAATGCTTCGGGGCTAGCCAAGCCCTAAAACTTTGACATACTGGCACAACTTGCCAGTACTCCTGCCCGCCTATCTCTGTTTGAGCTTCTTCACCTTTCCAAGGACACTCGTGAAGCTCTGAAGGATGCTGAGTCCTTCATCAGTCAGGTCAAGCAGCCTGAATATCTCCCGACTACATGTACGCACTGTCATTGTACGGATGAAGTTATCCCCAACATAACCTTCATCCAATAAGACATGCTGCTCAAGCACAATCGACACAACAGGCCTCTGTATTATACAGGGTATATCGGTTCCGTCAAGGTGAAGCGAATTCAGATCGATCCGGGGTCTTCCCTCAGCATCATCCCTAAGACGCTGCTCTCAAAACTGGGGATCCCAACGTACCGACTGGCGCCTTCCAACACAACAATCAGTGGCTTCAATGCTAGGAAAAGCGAGCCGCTAGACAAAATACGGATGAAGTGTCATATTGGTAACCTCAGAACTGAGGTCAGTTGCTATGTCGTGGACGTTGATGTCAACTACAACCTCCTACTAGGTCGTCCGTGGCTGTATGAGTACATGGTGGTGCCATCTACACTCCACCAATGTATAAAATATGTGTCCACCAATGAAATCATCCAGACGAAGTTCGCGAACATCGACCCTTTCAAGGGGGTTGAAGCCTACTTCACTGATTCCATCTTGTACAAGTCATTTGACGAGGAGGAAGCCAATGATGCTGACGATGAAGCAGAAATGGCAGCAGAGCCCGACATGGAGCCAAAGATGATTCCTGACGCTCCTTTAAAAATTCGACTCAAAGAGAAGCCGCCTCAGATGTTGTCTCCCACGAACATCAAGCTGCCTGAAAAAGCACCAACTGCTCCAGGTAGAACACCTGCTGAAGCTCCCTTGAAGATACGGCTCAAGGGAAAGCCGCCTCAAACATCGGCTCCCCTTGTGGCAAAACTACAAGGGAAGGCACCAGTCACCGAAGGCGCAGTTGAGGCACCTCTGAAGGTGCATCTTAAAGGCAAGCCTCCGCAATCATCTGTCTCATCCAAGCTGCCGGAGAAGGCCCACATAGCCCTCTTGGACCCCAAGATCAAAGCTGTGGTTGTCACGACCCGCACCCTAGAGTAAGGGCACGAGACGTGAATACGTCCAGCCTACGCCGCAGTGTCGGCGGTAGAACGCTGTCCTAGGACACAACATCTAGCAATATAAATATCTAAACATTTTATACTCCCCGAATGGGGGTGACATAGCAATAGAACCTCAATCACAACTAAGGAAGATATAGCACGATATGAATAGAACTCAAGGAAATAAAATAGATAAAACAGTAGTCTAAGATAATCCCAGCAATACAAGGTCTCAGATAAAAGAATATATACAACTGATCTCCAAATAAGAGTCTAACTAGAACATGTCTCAAGACTACAAATGAAAAATAAACTAGCTAATCTAGTCTAGGCAGTCGGGGGAAGGTCCTCAGCTACTGCTGGATCCTCCTGGGAGTCCAGCTCACAGGTGTCATCTAAGGCTGCCCCGTAGTAGGTGTCCAGGCAGGCCTCCTCCTCGTCCTCTGTAATATTTCAACAGATCCAGTCAGGACAGGAGCGAGTACAGTACATCTCAACAGATCATAGCAGGTTAGAAAATAAAAACATGCAGTAAAGTAAGATACGAGTACTAAAGAAATACGGTATATAAACAGGAAGAGAGAACTGTAATGTAAATATCTACTATACATAGAGAACTAGCAGTGACTAGTGAGTGAGAGTACGAGATAGCACATGTGAACAGGACGGATTTGCACAGGATCGAGGTGCACAAGATCTACACTACTTTGGAATTGTTCACACAACTACTAGCACTCCCCCGTATCCCCAATCAATACACAAGGATCTAAACAGGTTATGTTATTGCACAAGATATCACATGGGGGCCCATATAGGGTGCACATGATAGTATACATGGGGCTCCGTGAACATGAGAGTACAAGATTCACAGGAGTGCACATGTAAAATAGAAGCACAGGAGTACATGATGAAAGTGAAACGTACATGACATAATGTACCCGATGCTTTCGAGGGGGATAACATCGCATGTAGAGATCCATATAGTACCAATCCGTGTGACCAACGTGACAGTACAAGTAAAGTAATCTACTGCAGGAAATAATTCTAAGCAGGATATGAAATGATCAGAGAATGTACTCGCCTGTATCTGAGTGTCCGATATGAAACGTACTGTCCAAGGAGTGGTGTCTGGCTCCTAATCAGAACATCACAAGTCACAACAAGTCCAGAATAGAATAATGGAGTCCTACTATGCATTCTACATGATTCTAGGTCAATCTAGACCAAAGTCAACTCTTGGTCAACTCTGGTCAACCCTGGTCAACCCTAGAAGTCAAACTAGGTCAACCAAGTCTAGTTTAGTCTAAACTAGGCTAACTCAACTAGCTAGGTCTAATAAGTCATGCTAGGCTCTACAAGTCTATTCTAGACTACACACAACATTTCAAGAACTCATTATACCTAAGTACATACACATTATATATATAGATACAAATACATTGAATTAACACTAAGCATTATAGGCTAGATACTATATGTACATACATTTAGGCATAAAGCATTTCACACCACCATAGGCATATAACACTCATATTTAAACATGCATACACTAGATCATAAAGAGAGGGAAGTGTGTGTATACTATCAAGAGTGTGTGTGTCAAAAGATTATGTAAAAACAGTGAGGAATGATATACATATATATACTAGAATTAAAGTGTGTGCTATGCATTAGGCCTACATAACAATGTGCAGGAATATGTAAGGACCACATGGCCAAACACTGTGTGCGTGTGATGTGTCCAAGTGCAGGAAAAATGACAGTAACAAGTGAGCAGTCACTTGCATATGCAGAATCCCCAAATAGTGCAGAGAGGAAAGGAAGACTGTGTCAATGTGTGCACAGGAAAACAAAGGGTGTGTACAGGCAGGAAATACATGACAGTGAAGAAGATGTGAATAAATGTGCAGGAATAGAAAACAGGGAGGAAATGAGTGTGTGCAGAAAATAACAATGCAAAGTGTGTGTTGTGTCATAGGCTAACTAGTGTGCAGGAAAGTGTAAATGTGACAGTGGAAGGGTGTGTTCACAGGAAATCAAAACAGTGAAAGAGGGGAGAGTGTACTGGCTGTTCAGGACAGCAAAGGGCAGTGCCACCCTTAGTTCCCAAATCAAAACTCAAAAATTAATGACAGTTAAACACAGCTTGTAAATACCCCACAAACTCAGAATTATACCCATAAAGAATGAAGTCAACATTGAATTAGAAAAGGGAAATGGTTAATACCAAACTCAGGTTTTTGCATAACCCAAAGTCAGGAAATCAGTGAGCAATTCACTAAAATTTCAGGTTTTACATAACTCTCAGATTTCAGAGAACAACTCAGTTTTCATATTTAAGATTTCACATTAATTTTCCAGTTTAAGAAGAAGGAAAAGGAAAGGAAATCAAATCATGCCCACAACTCATTAAATTAGTTAACAGCCTATACAACAGTGAGGAGGAAAACTTAGTTGAAGATACATTCTCAGGTTAATGAACTGGAACACAGTTCATAGGAAAATTTCCAGTTTAAGACCAAACCACAACCAAAATCCTTTAATCCCACAACAAATCCAAAGCTCAAGTAAAAATTACCTAGCTAATACAATATGTAACAAGTAGGATCAACATTGTGAAGAACATAACTTAACAGGGAATTTAAAGAATTTGGAAAAACTGAAAAAAAACAGTATCAGTGAGGTATCAGAAAATCCCATCTTCTCATGTTCGAAATCAAAAATACATCATTAAATCTAAAACTAATGTGTAACTAGTACACAGGGTTTTAAACATGATAATTAGGATCTATTTAAACATTAAAACCTAATTAGAATCATTTAAAAATCGATTAAACAACAGTAACACACACTGCACACGCACGCACACAGTACACGCATGGTGCACACGAAAATATGAGTCCGACACGACACGAGGACTCGTGAAACTTTGCGAGCCTCGTGTCAGTCACTGAACCCATCACCCTGCCAAAAATTGCGTGTCCACGTGGAGAAACGAGCGCGCAGTAGCCCCCGAGTAGCAGGGGAGCTACAGTGCCGTGCGCACGCCCCCGACTCACGTGTTCCCGTGTCCCCACGACTCGACACGACTCACAAACCATCACAAGACACTGGGAATCCCTAGACGACACCTAGGGCTAGCTTTCCATTCAATTAGAATCGAAAAACTCGAACGAAATGTCCTTTGAGACATTTCGTCGAACACAAAGCATGGTCACTGATACGTGTCCAGAACGGACACGAAAGCTCCGACACCAGGAACGAAACTTATCCAAACCCCAGGAGGACCCTTAGGGCTTCCTATTCATGAAGACTAACTGGAATTTCATGGAGTTTTGGAGAAATTACCTCAATGTGAACTTCCAATGGGAAAAGCCTCTTCCTAGCTATTTGCTTGGTGTCCAAAACACTTCCAATCAATATCAAACTGAACCAAAACACCCACAACAGCAAGAATAACAGTATTAGGAACTATTGCAACTGATTTGGGGATTTTAGGACCTATTATGGAATTATAATGGATTAATGAAGATAAGAACTCACCTCCTTGAAAATAGGGCTCTTCCTAAGAAAGAGGCAACCCTAGTTTTGAGAGGGATTATATATGGTGGGAATCCCCATGTGGATATTGTGGCCGGCCACTAGGCTTGGGTTTAGGGTCTAGTCCAATGGTTGGGCCTTGGGCCAAGCTACCAAGCTAAATGTAGATTAGATATAAACAAGGTTCTAAAACCACAAGTCATGACTTATGACTTCTATTCCTATTTGCTAAAATGACTTAAACCAAGTGCTAGGCTAGGTTAGACTAGAGTCACTTGACCTAACCATGGCCCACTAACTAGGGTTAGCTTCTAAGTAGGTCTACAAAGTCAACACTAGCCAAAAGTCAACCTAGTCAATCAATTCCAAATAAATTCCTAAAAATTCCCATAAATTCTAATTAATTCTAATAAATTAAAATACCCCCAAAAATGACAAAAATACCCTCACACTAGAAATGTGGTAGTGACAAATCTACCCTCCTTAAAAGAATTTTGTCCTCGAAATTGAAAGGCGAAATACAACTGATGAGAAGGATAGAAAGTATACCTCAAGGTTCAAAAAGATAAGGGTACCGCTCGCGCATCTCATCCTCCCGCTCCCAGGTAGACTCTCCTGGAGAATGATGCCTCCATGCGATGCGTACCAAGGGTATCACCTGGTTCCTCAGAACCTTCTCCCGTCGATCCAGAATCTCCACAGGCTGCTCTGGATAGCTGAGAGAAGGACCCACCTCAATCTCCGAATGATTGAGCACATGGCTAGGGTCAGCCACGTACCGTCTCAACTGTGATACATGAAATACATTGTGGACCCCCACAAGTGCAGATGGCAAGTCTAGCCTGTAAGCCATGTCACCGACTCTTCCGCTGATAACGAAAGGGCCGATGAAGCGCGGGCTAAGCTTTCCGCCTCCACCAAAACGTATCGTACCACGAGTCGGAGATATCCTCAAGAAAACCTGGTCTCCGACCTAATCACAAGCAAGGTATCAATTAAAATAAATAACAAACATGATCAAAAATCACAAACAAACAACCTAAATCTAATCCTACTCTAATCTGTACCTCGAACTCCAAGGGTCTCCGGTGGCTATCGGCCCAGTGCCGATGTCTGTCCTGCGCAACGCAAAGTCTGTCCCTAATGAGCTTCACCTTCTCGGCCGCATCCACAATCATCTCTGGCCCCAGCAAAGCTCGCTTACCAACATCATCCCAGGATAAGGGTGTACGGCACCTACGCCCGTACAGAGCCTCGAAAGGTGACAACTCGATGTTGGCCTGGAAACGATTGTTATAGGCAAACTCCACCAAATGAAGATGATCCTTCCAGGAACCTCCAAAGTCCAAGACGCACGTCCGCAGCATATCCTCAAGGGTCTGAATAGTCCGCTCCGACTGTGTCCGTCCGTCTGGGGGTGGTATGCAGTACTAAACTTGAGCTGAGTGCCCAAGCTGGTCTGCAGACTCCTCCAGAAATGGGAAGTAAAACGGCTATCCCGATCTGAGACGATGCTGACCGGAACTCCGTGGATCCTGACTATCTGCCGTATATACGTCTCCGCCAGTCTCTCTGTAGACGTACCCACCTTGAATGGCAAGAAGTGGGCCGACTTGGTCAACCTGTCCACGATGACCCAAATCGCGTCCTTCCCTCCGGGAGTACGCGGCAATCCTGATACGAAGTCCATCATGATATGCTCCCATTTCCACTCGAGAATGGGCAGCGGCTGCAACAATCCACCGGGCCTCTGTCTCTCTGCCTTGACCTGCTGACAGACCAAGCACCTCGCTACGAAGTGGGACACCTCTCGCTTTATTCCTGACCACCATACATGCTCCCGCAGATCTCGGTACATCTTGTTGGCACCCGGATGTATAGAGTACTGAGATCTGTGGGCCTCCTGCATAATCTGCTCTCTGAGCTCCCCGCTAGGCACACATAACCTGGCATCGTGCCTCAAGGCACCATCCTCTGCAAGTGAAAACTCAGGATCCCCTACTCCTATACTGATCTGCTCTCTGATACTCTGCAAAGCCACATCTTCGAACTGGGCCGCCTTGATCTTGTCTACCAAGTCTGACTGAATCTGCATCCCCCATAGCTGCATCTGCACTCCCGGCACGATAACCTCAATCCCAAGGCTCTCCAAGTCGGCAAGCAAATGCCGATCCATGGTCAAACACATGGCTGTCGGATACCTACTCAAGGCATCGGCAACCACGTTGGCCTTCCCCGGATGATACTGCAGTGCAATGTCGAAGTCCTTCATCAACTCCAACCATCTGTGCTGTCTCATGTTCAACTCCTTCTGAGTGAACACATACTTTAGGCTCTTGTGATCTGTGAAGATCTCTACCCTCTTTCCGTACAGATAATGCTTCCACAGCTTCAAAGCAAAAATCACTGCTGCCAGCTCTAGGTCGTGGGTAGGGTAATTCTTCTCATGGGGACGTAGCTACCTGGAAGCATAGGCAATTACCTTCCCGTGCTGCTACAACACACAACCCAGCCCCTTCCCTGAAGTATCACTATAAATAGTGAATCCACCTGATCCTGAAGGCAATGTCAGAATCGGAGCTGTCGTCAGCCGCTTCTTCAACTCATCAAAAGCTGTCTGACACTCCTCTGACCAAACATACTTAGCATCCTTCTGGGTCAACCGTGTCAACGGCTCTGCAACCCGGGAGAAATCCTGCACAAATCTCCGGTAATATCCTGCCAGCCCAGGAAGCTCCTGATCTCTGCAACTGAAGTCGGCGCTGTCCATGCCTCAACTGCCACAATCTTCTTGGGGTCAACTGAGATACCATCTCCAGTCACCACATGCCCCAAGAAGTCCACCCGGTCCAAGAAAAACTCACACTTGGAGAGTTTTCCATAAAGCTGCTCCTTCCTGAGAATCTCCAGCACTATCCGCAGATGCTCCTCGTGCTCCTCCTCAGTCTTGGAATATATCAAGATATCATCAATAAACACTACTACAAACTGATCCAGATACTGATGGAACACCTTGTTCATAAGGTTCATAAACACTGATGGTGCATTGGTTAGCCCAAACGGCATAACCAAAAACTCGAACTGCCCATACCGCGTCCTGAAAGCGGTCTTGGGAATATCCTTCCCCTTCACCTTCACCTGGTGATATCCCGACCTCAGATCAATCTTGGAGAATACCCGAGCTCCGTTCAACTGGTCAAACAGATCGTCGATCCGCGGCAGTGGGTATCTGTTCTTGATCGTGAGGTTGTTGAGTGCCCTATAGTCAATACACATACGTACTGACCCATCCTTCTTCGGCACAAACAACACTGGTACACCCCATGGCGACGAACTCGAGCGGATGAAGCCCTTGTCTTGTAGCTCATCCACCTGCTTCTTCAGCTCCACCAGCTCGCTGTTGTTCACCCGATAGACATGCTGAGAGATGGGTTCTGCTCCTGGAACCAAGTCTATCGAGAACTCAATGTCCCTGTCTGGTGGCAGTCTCGACAACTCCTTGGGAAAACATCCATGTACTCCGCTATCAAGGGGTATGGAATCGTCTTCTCCTCGACCGAGACTCCACAGAAGACTCCGCTGCTCTACTCTGCCTGACGTCTGGAGTACTCGAACTCTGGCTCCCCTGGCGCTCTGAACAGAACTCTACCCCCTCTGCAATCAATGCTGGCATGGTGCCTGCTCAACCAATCCATGCCTAGTACTATATCGTAGTTCGACAATGGCATTACGAGCAAGCTCACCTCCAACTCACGGCCTCCCAAAACTACTCTCCGACCCTTACAAACATCACTCACGAGGATAATACCACCCCCGATCGTGATCTTGTAAGTCCTAGGCAACTATTCAGCTATGATACCGTGTCTAATCGTAAAAGATACTGAAGTGAAGCTATGCGATGCACCGGAATCAAACAATGCAAATGCTGGACTGGAGTCAAGAAGAATCGAACCTGCAATCAGCTCTCCAGTCACCTCTGCCTCTCCAGCTGCCATGGCGAAAGCTCGCCCCTGCTGGCCTCCCCTGGCCTGCTGCTGGTGCTGGACAAACCTCTGCTGCTGAGTCGGCAGGGCTGGTCCCCGCTGCTGGCCCACTGGAGCTCTGGCTCCACCTCTCTGAGTTGCTCGTCCCACAGACCTAGGACACTCCCTCATCTGGTGATCTGCTGCTCCGTACAGAAGGCACCTCCCGAGCCTCTTCCTGCAGTCATTCCATCCATGTCCTGGCTTCTTGCAGAAGGGGCAACTGACTGTCTGCCTGGGTCCTGATGCTGAAACTGCTGCTGAGCCGGCCTCTGCTGAATCGGCTGCGGCTGAAACTGCCTGGGCTGCTGGTGCTGAAAATGAGGCCTCTTGGCCTGGCCTCCGCTGCTACTACTGCCCCCAACTGGGTCTCTCCCTCTCTTGAGCCTAAGCTCAAGATCATCCTCTGCTAGCAGGGCTCCCGTCAAGATCTCCTCAAACGTAGCATCTCTGTTCCCCTTGGTCAGGGACTTGACCTCCTTGACTAGACCCTTCCGGAACCTCTGGGCCTTCGCCGTCTCGCTCAACCCCTCAACAAACCTGCCGAGATGGCCAAACTCTCTCGCATACTCCTCAACTGAGAGGCTCCCCTGGACTAAGCTCTCAAACTGTGTCTCCAAGGCTCTGACTGCTGAATCTGGGAAGAACTTCTTCTTGAAGAAGCCCCTGAACTGCTCCCAAGTCTGCCCTGGTACCCCCACCCTGGGGTCCGACTGATACCAGGTACAAGCAAGATCTCGCATCCGGCTAGCTGCGGCCTCGATCTGATGGTCTGCTGGAATCCTGGCCAAGCGGAAGATCTTCTCCATATGCTCGATCCACTCATCGGCATACAGGATCCCCTCTGTCCCCATGAAGTCCCTGGGGCTCATCTTCTGAAACTGCTCGATCCCTGGTGTCCTCTGCTGCTGCACCACTGGTCGAGCTGCGGCTGTCGTGACGGCCAACTCCATGCCTCTGTCGTACCGAGCCTGCTGTCGGTGCATGAACTGCTGGAAGTATGCGAACATCTGAGCTGCGTCCACATATCCTGGAGGCGGTGGCGGCAAGAAAGGATCCTCTGGAAAGTCCGGGTCCTGCCTCCCAATCGGTGGGTGCATACCCCCTGCTGCGGCTGCCGAGGTCTCAACACGAGCTGAGGTGGCAAGAGCTGCAGTCCCCTGGCCTCGTCGTGCTGGCTGAGAGGTAGCAGTCTCCTCTATAGCATCCTCATGGACGGCACGCTGCGAACGAGTCTCTACCATCCTGAAGATAGACAAACAAGAGTATCAATTTCTGAGAAAGAAGCGATATAACAAAGGTGGACAATTATAATTCAAAGGATCAGCTGACAAAAGGATTTAGATGGCAATAAAAGGAATTTTCCTAAAGTGATTGAGTATCTTAAAATTAATGTCCTATATCCTATAGCAGGCTGCAGTGATACTCTAGTTCGAGCACAACTACACTTCTAGTCTAGACCTGCATGGGCCACCACTAAAAACGTGTCACGACCCGCACCCTAGAGTAAGGGCACGAGACGTGAATACGTCCAGCCTACGCCGCAGTGTCGGCGGTATAACGCTGTCCTAGGTCACAACATCTAGCAATGTAAATATCTAAACAGTTTATACTCCCCGAATGGGGGTGACATAGCAATAGAAACTCAATCACAACTAAGGAAGATATAGCACGATATGAATAGAACTCAAGGAAATGAAATAGATAAAACAGTAGTCTAAGATAATCCCAGCAATACAAGGTCTCAGATAAAAGAATATATACAACTGATCTCCAAATAAGAGTCTAACTAGAACATGTCTCAAGACTACAAATGAAAAACAAGCTAGCTAATCTAGTCTAGGCAGTCGGGGGAAGGTCCTCAGCTACTGCTGGATCCTCCTGGGAGTCCAGCTCACAGGTGTCATCTAAGGCTGCCCCGTAGTAGGTGTCCAGGCAGGCCTCCTCCTCGTCCTCTATAATATTTCAACAGATCCAGTCGGGACAGGAGCGAGTACAGTACATCTCAACAGATCATAGCAGGTTAGAAAATAAAAACATGCAGTAAAGTAAGATACGAGTACTAAAGAAATACGGTATGTAAACAGGAAGAGAGAACTGTAATGTAAATATCTACTATACATAGAGAACTAGCAGTGACTAGTGAGTGAGAGTACGAGATAGCACATGTGAACAGGACGGATTTGCACAGGATCGAGGTGCACAAGATCTACACTACTTTGGAATTGTTCACACAACTACTAGCACTCTCCCGTATCCCCAATCAATACACAAGGATCTAAACAGGTTATGTTATTGCACAAGATATCACATGGGGGCCCATATAGGGTGCACATGATAGTATACATGGGGCTCCGTGAACATGAGAGTACAAGATTCACAGGAGTGCACATGTAAAATAGAAGCACAGGAGTACATGATGAAAGTGAAACGCACATGACACAATGTACCCGATGCTCCCGAGGGGGATAACATCGCATGTAGAGATCCATATAGTACCAATCCGTGTGACCAACGTGACAGTACAAGTAAAGTAATCTACTGCAGGAAATAATTCTAAGTAGGATATGAAATGATCAGAGAATGTACTCGCCTGTATCTGAGTGTCCGATATGAAACGTACTGTCAAAGGAGTGGTGTCTGGCTCCTAATCAGAACAGCACAAGTCACAACAAGTCCAGAATAGAATAATGGAGTCCTACTATGCATTCTACATGATTCTAGGTCAATCTAGACCAAAGTCAACTCTTGGTCAACTCTGGTCAACCCTGGTCAACCCTAGAAGTCAAACTAGGTCAACCAAGTCTAGTTTAGTCTAAACTAGGCTAACTCAACTAGCTAGGTCTAATAAGTCATGCTAGGCTCTACAAGTCTATTCTAGACTACACACAACATTTCAAGAACTTATTATACCTAAGTACATACACATTATATATATAGATACAAATACATTGAATTAACACTAAGCATTATAGGCTAGATACTATATGTACATACATTTAGGCATAAAGCATTTCACACCACCATAGGCATATAACACTCATATTTAAACATGCATACACTAGATCATAAAGAGAGGGAAGTGTGTGTATACTATCAAGAGTGTGTGTGTCAAAAGATTATGTAAAAACAGTGAGAAATGATATATATATATATATATATATATATATATATATATATATATATATATATACTAGAATTAAAGTGTGTGCTATGCATTAGGCCTACATAACAATGTGCAGGAATATGTAAGGACCACATAGCCAAACACTGTATGTGTGTGATGTGTCCAAGTGTAGGAAAAATGACAGTAACAAGTGAGCAGTCACTTGCATATGCAGAATCCCCAAATAGTGCAGAGAGGAAAGGAAGACTGTGTCAATGTGTGCACAGGAAAACAAAGGGTGTGTACAGGCAGGAAATACAAGACAGTGAAGAAGATGTGAATAAATGTGCAGGAATAGAAAATAGGGAGGAAATGAGTGTGTGCAAGAAATAACAATACAAAGTGTGTGTTGTGTCGTAGGCTAACTAGTGTGCAGGAAAGTGTAAATGTGACAGTGGAAGGGTGTGTTCATAGGAAATCAAAACAGTGAAAGAGGGGAGAGTGTACTGGCTGTTCAGGACAGCAAAGGGCAGTGCCACCCTTGGTTCCCAAATCAAAACTCAGAAATTAATGACAGTTAAACACAACTTGTAAATACCCCACAAACTCAGAATTATACCCATAAAGAATGAAGTCAACATTGAATTAGAAAAGGGAAATGGTTAATACCAAACTCAGGTTTTTGCATAACCCAAAGTCAGGAAATCAGTGAGCAATTCACTGAAATTTCAGGTTTTACATAACTCTCAGATTTCAGAGAACAACTCAGTTTTCATATTTAAGATTTCACATTAATTTTCCAGTTTAAGAAGAAGGAAAAGGAAAGGAAATCAAATCATGCCCACAACTCATTAAATTAGTTAACAGCCTACACAACAGTGAGGAGGAAAACTTAGTTGAAGATACATTCTCAGGTTAATGAACTGGAACACAGTTCATAGGAAAATTTCCAGTTTAAGACCAAACCACAACCAAAATCCTTTAATCCCACAACAAATCCAAAGCTCAAGTAAAAATTACCTAGCTAATACAATATATAACAGGTAGGATCAACATTGTGAAGAACATAACTTAACAGGGAATTTAAAGAGTTTGGAAAAACTGAAAAAAAACAGTATCAGTGAGGTATCAGAAAATCCCATCTTCTCATGTTCGAAATCAAAAATACATCATTAAATCTAAAACTAATGTGTAACTAGTTCACAGGGTTTTAAATATGATAATTAGGATCTATTTAAACATTAAAACCTAATTAGAATCATTTAAAAATCGATTAAACAACAGTAACACACATTGCACACGCACGCACACAGTACACGCATGGTGCACACGAAAATACGAGTCCGACACGACACGAGGACTCGTGAAACTTTGTGAGCCTCGTGTCAGTCACTGAACCCATCACCCTGCTAAAAATTGCGTGTCCACGTGGAGAAACGAGCGCACAGTAGCCCCCGAGTAGCAGGGGACTACAGTGCCGCGCGCACGTCCCCGACTCACGTGTTCCCGTGTCCCTACGACTCGACATGACTCACAAACCATCACAAGGCACTGGGAATCCCTAAACGACACCTAGGGCTAGCTTTCCATTCAATTAGAATCGAAAAACTCGAACGAAATGTCCTTTGAGACATTTCGTCGAACACAAAGCATGGTCACTGATACGTGTCCAGAACGGACACGAAAGCTCCGACACCAGGAACGAAACTTATCCAAACCCTAGGGGGACCCTTAGGGCTTCCTATTCATGAAGACTAACTGGAATTTCAGGGAGTTTTGGAGAAATTACCTCAATGTGAACTTCCAATGGGAAAAGCCTCTTCCTAGCTATTTGCTTGGTGTCCAAAACACTTCCAATCAATATCAAACTGAACCAAAACACCCACAACAGCAAGAATAACAGTATTAAGAACTATTCTAACTGATTTGGGGATTTTAGGACCTATTATGGAATTATAATGGATTAATGAAGATAAGAACTCACCTCATTGAAAATAGGGCTCTTCCTAAGAAAGAGGCAACCCTAGTTTTGAGAGGGATTATATATGGTGGGAATCCCCATTGGATATTGTGGCCGGCCACTAGGCTTGGGTTTAGGGTCTAGTCCAATGGTTGGGCCTTGGGCCAAGCTACCAAGCTAAATGTAGATTAGATATAAACAAGGTTCTAAAACCACAAGTCATGACTTATGACTTCTATTCCTATTTGCTAAAATGACTTAAACCAAGTGCTAGGCTAGGTTAGACTAGAGTCACTTGACCTAACCATGGCCCACTAACTAGGGTTAGCTTCTAAGTAGGTCTACAAAGTCAACACTAGCCAAAAGTCAACCTAGTCAATCAATTCCAAATAAATTCCTAAAAATTCCCATAAATTCTAATTAATTCTAATAAATTAAAATACCCCCAAAAATGACAAAAATACCCTCATACTAGAAATGTGGTAGTGACAGTGGTGGACTCTCCTGATCCAATCCCAGTACTCACAGATGAAGAGCTAGGGGAATATATCTCTGTCGATGTAGATGCACCCTCTCTGGACAATGTAATCCTGCGGGACAAAATCTCGTGTTTCATCAATAATAGAGTGTCTTTTAATTATTCTAGTCTTCCACATTGGAATGCCATGTATACATTAGATAATGCTCTACGGTCGTTGCAAACACAAATAACGACCGTCCATCATGTAAATCGAGTAGTCCCGTCCCAGGGGGTCTGTTTTGTAGTCCCACCGCGGTATCGAGACGAAAAATCTATCATCTTCGGCAAAGTCGAGCGTCATCAAGACCTCCCGCCACTCGAGCAAGAACCAGATACCGGCAGAATACAAGTCTATCGGTACACAGACAAGGCAAAGTACCTCATCCAAAAGATAGGTTACGACCTAAAAGGCAACAAAGGCCTAAACTACGGCAAGGGTCGACGTCTTCCTCTCCGGCTTCCAACGCCTAAAGGAAAGCCACAGGACTACTATCATCGAACTAGATGGGGGGTGGGCTATGTCACGCCACCGTCAACTCCAGAGAGTTCGGAGGCAGAAGAAGTAGAACATTCTCATTCATCTGAAGCATCAACCTGGGATTTCGATACCAGTATCGGATCGGTCTTCAAGAAAGTGCTATCAGCCAACATGACATCTGTACAATCTCAAGAAGATGAAGGCGAAGACCAAATGC
Source organism: Iris pallida (assembly GCA_029216955.1). NCBI lineage: Eukaryota > Viridiplantae > Streptophyta > Magnoliopsida > Asparagales > Iridaceae > Iris > Iris pallida. Next base: position 40,474,586 of record JANAVB010040818.1, read on the forward strand.
CAGAATTCTTCGAAGAAGAACCCTGGGCTCAACGCCTAGGAGAACAGTGGGAGTCTCGTTTTGAATTATACGAACCCCCTACCGAAGACGAAGTCGAGCAGATCGACCTTGGGGATGGATCTTCTTCCAAATCCATCTTCATCAGCAAAAGCCTAAAAGGAGAAGATCGAAAATCTTTAATCCAGCTGGCTAAAGAATATATCGATATCTTCGTCTGGAGCTACGAAGATATGCCGGGACTTGATACCCAGATCGCGATGCATAGGCTTAACATCTTACCTGATGCCAAGCCTATAAAGCAACAACAGCGACATTTTCGTCCTGACATCATGAACGCTATAGATCAGGAAGTAGACAAACTCCTGACCAGCGGATTCATTCGTGAAGAACAACACCCGGATTAGTTGGCCAACGTCGTCCCTATCACCAAGAAGAATGGGAAGATACGAGTCTGTATCGACTTCAGGGATCTCAACACTGTTTGTCCGAAGGATGAATTTCCGCTTCCAATCACCGACGTGATGATCGACAACACATGTGGCCTCGAATGCATGTCTTTCATGGACGAATATTCGGGCTACAACCAGATCAAGATGTTCCCCGATGACGCAAAACACACGTCATTCAGGACTCCGAATGGGGTCTTCTGCTACACAGTGATGCCCTTCGGCTCGAAGAACGCTGGTGCGACATACCAACGAGCTATGAGCACCATCTTTTGTCAGCATCTTCGCAAGGCAGTCGAATGTTATGTTGATGACATCGCAGTCAAGAGCCGTCTCAAAGGAGATCACCTACAAGACCTTAAGACAGTCTTCGATCTCATGCGAGCGCATCAACTCAAGATGAACCCCGCTAAATTTTTCTTTGGAATTTCTAGCAGAAAGTTCTTAGGCTTCATTATCACAGCGAAAGGCATTCATGTCGATCCCGAGAAGACCAAATCCATCCTTGACATGGACCCTCCGAAGAACCTCCGAGAACTTTGAAGCCTGCAAGGGCGTCTGGCATACATCCGGAGGTTTATAGCAAATCTTTCCGGGAAATGTCAACCCTTCACCCAGCTCATGAAGGAGGGAGTCTCTTACGTTTGGACAGAGGAATGTCAAAAAGCTTTTGACGACATCAAGGCTTACTTGACGAGCCCGCCAGTCCTGGTGGCACCCGTCGCCGGCAAACTATTTCTCCTCTACGTCCGTGCCATGGATCATTCCTTCGGCGCTCTACTTACTTAGAACAGCGATACAGGCTATGAGCAAGCTATCTACTACCTCAGTAGAACACTGATCGGGGCCGAACACCGGTACAACCCTGTTGAAAAAGAGTGTTTGGCTTTGGTATTTGCCATCCAGAAGACTCGCCATTATGTCTCGGGCCAGAAAATTCATGTCATCTCCCGAGTCAATCCACTCAGAGTTCTCATGACGAAGCCAGGGTCGTTAAATTCTTGGCTAGCTACATGGGCAATCCTGTAGATGCCATACAATATGGTGTTCATTCCACAAAAAGCCATGAAGGGTTAGGCTCTGGCCAACTTTTTAGCTGCACACCCCATCCCAGAGTCCTCAAGACTCTATAAAGACATCCCGGATGAGGTCCAAGAATCAAACGTCACCGAAAAAAGCTCCGTCTGGCAGATATTTTTTGATGGCGCTTCAAGAACAGGCCCCAAAGGCCAAATCATCGCAGGTGTGGGGGTAGTCCTAGTCTTCCCCGATCAGCTGGTCATACAGCTTGCCTATTCTCTTTCAAAGCCGTGCTCCAACAATGTTGCCGACTACAACGCTCTCATTATGGGACTCCAGCTGGCACAACAGTTGGGGGTGGATCATCTGGAAGCCTACGACGACACAAAACTCGTCATTAACCAGGTCGGAGGAAAATACGAAGTTCGCCATGAAGATCTGATTCCTTACCATGAAGTTATATTGAACATCATTTCAACCTTCACCAAGTTCTTCATCGAATATGTACCTCGTTTACAAATTTTGGAGGCTGACGCTCTGGCTGGCCTCGCAGACTCATTGGCAGCACCCCTCGGGACTCAACACTACGTCATGGTGGTTGGTCGAGACTTGGTCTGTCCTAAGAACAACCTATGCTCATAAATGGCCCATGCCATGTCAACAAGTGCTGGTGTTAATGTCCGAGACTGGAGATTCCCGTTTATCGACTTCGCTGTCTACGGAATTCTCCCGGAGGACCCGAAAGAAGCCGTCTCAGTCAGGAGGCGCTCCCTTCGATTCTATTACGATACAGCTACTAAAATTCTGTACCGACGCTCCTACGATGGACTTTTCTTTTGATGTTTGTCCAACGAAGAAGCAGTCGAAGTCCTTAGAGAAGCTCACGATGGAACCTGCGGGGCCCATCAACCTGGCCCTAAGTTGTAGGATCGACTGCGACGCATGGGCTACAACTGGCCAACCATGGCAGCCGACGCTGTCGACTATGCTAAAAAGTGCCATGCGTGCCAGCTTCACGCTGACTTCATCCATACAACGTCAGAACCACTACATCCTACGGTCGCCTCCTGGCCCTTTGAAGCCTGGGGCATGGACATTGTAGGACCGATCACCCCTCCTTCATCAAGGGGACACCGCTTCATCCTAGCCATCACCGACTACTTCACCAAATAGGCAGAAGCAGTTCCACTAGCGAAAGTGAAGAGCTCTAGGGTGATCAGCTTCATCAAGCACCATGTCATCTTCCATTTCGGGGTACTTCGGAGGATTATTCACGATAACGGTCCTCGGTTCATCAGCCATGTTTTCTGCAGATTCTGTGACAAGAATCACATTCAAAACGTGGCATCAACCGCCTACAATCCGGCAGGAAACGGATTGGCCAAGTCGTTTAACAAGACTATCGTCAGGCTACTCAAAAAGGTCGTGTCGTCCAACAAACGCGACTGGGACGAAAAGCTCAGCGAATGCCTTTGTGCCTACCGCACAACGGTACGGACCCCGACGGGCAACACACCATTCTCCCTGGTCTACGGGAGCAAAGCGGTACTGCCTCTCGAGATCCAGATACCATTACTCCGTGTAGCAATCACAAATCAACTCACAGAAGAAGACAATCAACGTCGCCGTCTGCGAGAATTAGAGGCACTTGACGAAAAGTGTCTCCTAGCTCAACAACGCATCGAACTCTATCAAGCCCGTGTATCACAGGCTTTCAACAGGAAGGTCAAGCAGAGGACTTTCCAAGTAGGCGACCTGGTTCTAGCAGTCAGGAGGCCGATGGTGTTGACTCACAAGACACCAGAAAAGTTCGAGCCCAAGTGGGAGGGACCTTTCATCATAGAGACGGTATACTCAAACGGTGCTTACCGCCTCGCCAAACCCAATGGAGACTTGTTCGTGATACCCATCAATGGCAAGTTCCTAAAGAAGTACTAGTCTTGACATCCTTCAGACATGTAATTCTATCTTCCCCCAACAAGGGAGTCTGTGGACCCAATCATCAGGGCTCACGTATAATTCCCTTCCATAAAATCTTATGCTTCCGGAACCTAGCTGTTCCGTGGCATTCTACCCTCCAGTAGAAGGACAACCACGTCCACATTACCTCTGAGTTGTTCCCCTACACCCTACAAAGCGGAATCTTATGCTCCGTAAGACTACGCTATCCATCATGTTTACCACGTCCACATTACCTCTGAGTAAACATCCCGTACAGACAACCCCTGTGTTGCCGTACATTGATCACAGAACTTCCACGTCCACATTACCTCTGAGTAGTTCCGCGTATCCCCCCAGAGTCATTCCTACCACGTCCATAACACCTCTGAGTAGGAATATTCTATCATTTGAACCCCATATTTGCCACGTCCACATCACCTCCGAGCAAGCATGTCGGTTCTCTCGAACTTATTATCTGTATCTAAAAACCAAGGTGCACAAAAGATAATAGGTCCACACAAATCATCAAGTTCATGACAGCAAAAATGAACACACCACAAAAAAAACTCTGTATTCTTTAATCAAAAGTAAAGGATTACACCCCCAGCAAGAGTTGCAAATTACACAAAAAAGAAGAGACTATAATCCCTAAACATCCCCGGGGTTAGCCGAAAGCTCTTCAATCCGACGCTTCAAGTCTGCCGTACGACTCTCTACGGTCGCCAGGACCCGACGTTCGGCTTCTTGACGCATCGTTTCGATGGCCTTAAGAGAAGTGTCATCCTCATGCTTCTCGTCCAACTGTTGCCGCTGCTGAGCCAGGGTAAGAGCCCGGCAGGTGAAAGCTGCTTCCTCCTCCTTAGATGCTACATGTTTAGCCTGGACTCGTTCAGCGTCTAATAAGAGTTGGGTCCGCTGGTCTTCAAGGAGGCGAATCTTGGCATCAACCTCCGCTATACTAACGTCCAACACGGCTCGCAACTCCACTTTCTCCTGCGTGGACTGAGACAGCTTCTCCACCGCAGCCTCAGTTTTAGCCACCTCGCATTCCCAGACACCCACGGTGGTCTGATAAGAGGACTCAGCCTCAGCGTTCAACTTCTCCTTTTCCGCGTCTATCAGGACGGAGAGATCGTTTTGCTGGATACACTGAAACTCGGAAAGCAGCTGGTCCAGCTCAGCCACCGAGGCCTCCAGAATCTCGGCCATATGATCATGGCCCTGGTGGGAACGTATCAGACTGATGTGAGGGAGTACCAGGGTTTTTGTCGTCGTAAAACTCCCATTGGCATCAATCACTGCCGATACGCCTCTCTACAGCATCTTTTACACTGCCTCAATAATAAACTTCACATACTCATCTGCATCTGCCAGCACCTGCAGCGTCATAGTAGGAGTTGGAGGAGTCGCTCTAGACAGCGGACCGGAAGAAGGCCCGCCGGCTTCAGTCTGCGAGGCTGGAACCTCGGCATCTACGGGCTCTTCCTCAACAGGGGCTTGACTACTAGCCGAGGAGCCAAAAGAACGGAAGGAGCCAAGAGAGGCGTCGATATTGTACCCCAAGTAGAAGGAGCAACAGAGGGTTCCAGCAAACCCTTACCCTTCTCAAGCTCAGAGGGACCACCGACGTCAGGGGCTACCTCATCCGTCCCCAACACACTATCAACAGGCCGCACGGGACATTCCGCCTCCGGCAGAGCAGCAAGATCAGCACTTGTTTCCTGACTCGGCTCTCTTGGAGTCAGGATCGGCGGACGAGTCTCATTTTTAACCCTCCGCAGGGATAGAATCTGCCGCTACCTCCCGGTCGACAGCCACTTCAGCCTCCGCTGTTGAGTATGGGGTAGGGCTCGACAACGCTGCAGCCGACCTCCCCTCATCATGACAGGAAGGGAAATCAACCCTCTCCTCTGTTTTAATCATGCCTGTTGCCCCCGTAACAGGCTCATACATCTCTGGAGGAATGTCATCTGAAGACGACGAACTACACTCCACTTCCTCAAGCCCCGTGTCTGCTGGACCCTCCACGTCCAAGGCCCCCACAGCGGCTTGCACCATCCCGGGAACTGCTTCAATCTCAGCTTTCCTTCTAACATAATCTGGAGATACTGAAATCTCCACAGGAACGACATTGTCAGGATTCTCCCCCACGGAAGACATTACAATCGGAGGAATGTGCTCATCAGAAGAGCTTGCCACCTCCTTCGGTTTACTAACACCCGGTTTCGAAGCCCGGGTCTTCTTCTTCAACGGTTCCTACAAAAGGAAAGCATATGTCACAAAAATGACAGAAGCCAGATTATGAAAAATGACTTTACCTCAACAGGAACTGATTCTATTGGCATTACAGGCAGGACTCCTGTAGCCTTTGGAGTCGTCATTTTTTTCGGTCTTTTTGCGACAGACAAACCAACTTCTGCGTCAGCCCGCCTCTTTCCAGCAGGGATATCTCCCCGAATACCTTCCGTTGATGCTACAGCAGCAGCCCGATATCCCGCCAACTCTGGTAGACGATATGACCGAGCCGCCACCAATATGTTCTTCGTAGCCTCTAGCTGAGTTCCAATAATGAAACTGGTCTCCCTATCATAATCAGGAGGCACAGTATTCATGGTGCAATACAGCTTAACGGCCGGATACAGGATCTGTGGCCGAGGGTTGCGAACTGGTGTATTGAAACGAACACCAGTGCACCCGGCATTGTAATATTGCCAATCCCGGGCTCTATCCAGTAAACTCCCAGCAAATCCCAGACTGCTACTGGGGTTCCGTAACATTAACTGGGTGTAACCAAACTGTCGAGCAAACCGGCTTGGCAGATATGGCTCCAGATAACACTTATTTTGGTTGCGGTAGACCAAGTGGGAAGGCCGAATACTCTACAACCAACGAAATCCCCATTTCGGCAGAGTGATCGCATCCTCACCAGAGTCTTCCAAATCTTGGTCAGCCTCGAAATCTTTGAAGATGGGACTGACCTTGACGATCTCCCACCCCTGAAGATAAGACAAGACTCTCCTGCAGACGGGGACGCCGGTGTACAACCACTTCCTCTTGTAGAAGCGGCGGATGAAAGCGTCACCTTCAATGTGATCCTCTTCAGGACCTGGACTCATCACGTTTGGGTGATGCAGAATCAACCATCCCATCAGATAATGGAATGGTAGCTCGGCCCGGGAAAAGTTGTCGTTTCTACCTCTCCCATAGATCACATCATCAGCAAAAGTCCTCAAGCCCCGTAACAGGTTACACACCATCGTGGGGAGAAGAGCCAAAGGACGACCAAACACCAATTTCACTGCTGGCAAAATGACGTTCCGGTTTACCCTCTCTACAGAGCCAGATCCGTCCGAGAACACACAATCCCGGAGCCATATCATCAAGAATGCGGTCAATAGTGCCTTAGATGACATCCGGTGCACACAGTGCCAGAAACAGCTGTACGCATCTTCGCCACTCTCATTTGAACGGGGGCCCTCTCGTCTAGTCGGCTCATTTCGGAAGTTACTTCCGCGGGTTTCAGCCCCCGCGGAGTCGTAAACCGGATCTTTGAGGAGTCCGCTAAATCCTGCTTGAAGACGTAATCCCTCCAAGCAGTTACATGAGGCTGAGACTCGCCTTTGTCCTTCCGTTGCATCAGATAATGATGGCTCGCCACCTCTTTGAAAATAGCCATCATCTCTGGGTCCTCCCTTTCCAGAACGACGATCTCTTCGTTTGAGGAGAAGTATTCCTCGTACGGTTTCGAGCCTAGGAAAGCTTGGACACCTCGTACATCTCATGGAGAGCCAGTCCCAACTCCCCTACTGGAGTAAAGAAAGTGCCAGTCTGGGTATTAAACGTCTCCAAGAGCGCAAGAAACATATGCTTGTTGAGATCCACGTCGGCCTGTGTGGCACGGATAGCGGCCGTCAGCCCAATCTCTTTAAGCTCAGCCTTGAACTTCGATAACACCCAAAGGGTCAACTCGTCCCACTTCAGCACGTGGTGACACCAACCTTCAACCCTAAAGCTACCTATCGGATACATAACATTCGATGTTAGCATCTGATTTGCAAAGGTCGAAGCACTAAAAGCAAAGGTGTCATTAGGGACCTCACTATAAAGGCTCCCAGGACGCAAAGTTCGGCAACTGAATGAGGGACCGACTTGCGAGGTGGCCAAGGTATCCCTTTGATTCGAAGTAACGTCAATCGAAAGAGTACCCTCCACTGCCCCTCCTTGAGAAGGAGTAAGTTCCCATGACATCCTTCTCTTGGAAGCTAAACGGTAGAAGGCCGTCAGCGGTAATTGGCGTTCGAGTTGTCGCATGTACAGAACCATACCCTTCGCAGAGAAGAACCAGTCTTCTTTGATCTTCAGTATCTTCGCCTCGGTGGAGACCAGTCGGTCATCGAACAGAAAGACAGGTTTCAAGAAGGTCACATCCTCAGACTCAGCAGATTCCAGCTTGCCGCTCTTCATCATATTCTTGAAGAAAACAGGCATCTGGTTCTGGATTTGCAGCATTCTCTCGGAAGGCTGATTCAGTAGGATACCAGCTTTCGCAGGATTAATAACTTTCTCGTCAAAATCAACTCCCATTTGACAAAGAGAAGCATCCAGAAGAACTTTATTCAGCAAAGGGATAGTCATTGACACTGACACAGCAAAAACAAAAGTCAGGCAAGAAGCTTTAAGAAGACAAAGTGCGTCAAGCAGCCTGGCGCATTCTCAGGGTTTAAACCCATGCACGTCAGCATTGGAGCTTCGGCGCATCATCAGGGTCTAAATCTGTGCGTTAGCAGTAAAACCTCGACGCATAATCAGGGCCAAAACCCATACGCGTTGGCAGAATAGCCTCGGTGTATCATCAGGGCAGAAGTCCATGCGCATCGGCGGCAAAGAGTTAGGGCACAACACTCAACCATGTGCTCTAAACTCGTCTAAAAAGGTTGAAAGGTGACACCCACCCGTCGCCGCAGGCCGAACGTCGGCCGAAGTCGCAATGGTAACAGAAACGTCCTCCTCGACGAACTCTGCAGGCTCCTTTCCCTTGCCAGCACCGCCACGAGGAGTCTTGGGAGCCATTTCTTGAAAGAAGAAAGTTAGGATTTTTCAAAGAAAGAACTCTAAAAAGAAAGAAAGCAAAGAGAGGAAGAATTCTCTCTCTCTCTATCTCATGCCTATTTATAGGCTCAGTCGTACGCGTGAACCGATGAAGTGTGACCTCAGCCGCCGCCTCGGGTTCTGTGAGGAGATAAATGCAAATAAATCCAAAAAGATCATCATTAATCTTCTTGGTTATCGAAGCGTTATCATTCACATTTATTGAGAGGAGCATGCGCCCCATCACTGATGCACAGAGTAATCATGCGCCCGAACAGTCATGCGCCCCGTAGAAGACGCCACCATGCTTCTTATTCAAAGTATTCCAAAACTTGGTAAAAATTTTGAAAACTTTGAAGGGGGTCTTGTAGAAGCATAGAATTTTAGGACCAGAAATCCTATACGCCAAACATTATATGCGCCAGGGAGCTCAGATGAAGTACTTAGCACAGCAAAGCATAGACATTAAAAGAGGATTTTTATTTCATATAAAAGTCTATTACATGTCTTAAAAAGAGCTGTACAAGGGAGAATTTTTACAAAGAAAAGATCCTAAATCTACAGCTAGGCACAACAACCACCATGTGCTTTCAAACAGGCGCATCTCGCCATGGCTCTCAAACAGGCGCATCTCGCCATGCGCTCTCAAACAGGCGCATCTCGCCATTTGCTCTCAGCCAGGCGCATCCCTTCAGCAGCACAGTTATGTGCATCCCTTCAGCAGCTCAGTTATGTGCCACCCTTCAGCGTCCCTGTCAGGCGTATCATGAAGTGTCAGCATATGCGCCATCAAATGCTTCGACTAATGAAGCATTTTTTGAGCAAAACGAGGGTGGCAATCAACCCTCTAGCTGGAGGAAGAGCTCCCCAAACGAAGGAAGAGGAGAGCACCGCAATCAACCTGTGGCTAAAGGAGCAGCTTTCAACCCAACCAGAATGGTCGACACCCACTCTAGCAGGAGGAGGAGCTCTCCCAAAGCCCAAGAAAGATGATCGGGGCACCGCAATTCTGATCTACGGCTCTTCCAGCATAACGGAGATGAGGTTCGAGCATCCCGATCTTTGGATGCAACAGGCACCTTCCGCCTGCGTCAGAAGCCCTTGACTCCGACTTTTGGATGTAACAGTCACCTTCAAGTGCATCAATGAAGACAATACGTAGCATCTTCACCCTCGGGAGCATCTCATCAACAGAATGTGCTCGATCAAACAAGTTCATTTTGGGAGGACGTGAGAGAATGAGAAGCAAACTCTCTCCATGCCACTACTTATAGGCCGGGCAAATCAAACCCATGCGCCAAGTGGCTGGCTCTCCGAATCCCGTACAATAAATTTGCATTAAATAGTGATGAACCTGACGCTTCGAATTCAGCCAAGTCAAAGACGGCTATTTAAAGCACTCGAAGAACGTAACAGTCGAGCCCATAAAGACGTGTCATGCAAAGTGGATGCGTCGGCCAGACCGCGCATCATACTGATGCGCCCATCAACACCAAGCGCCTCATAAGGATGCGCCCCCATGTGTCCTCCTGCGCCTAGTGGAACGCCGATCGATGCGCCCACTCAACAACCCATCACCTGTCAAGAACATTAAATGCTGAAGTCTAACAGAGTTGGCAACACGTCCATTGAGGACTGAACAGTTGATAGCTTTTTTAGAAGACGAAGCGTCGTCGATGTCAGCATCATTATTGCTTCCCCCCGGCAGTTACGAGCCACGTGGCCACCCAACCATTTCGCATGCGCCTTCGCAGCCATGCGCCCAAATCTCTGCATACGCCTCAAAAGCCATGCACCTCAGACTTTTTCCTGATCCCTAAAGATAGAAGTAAAGTCAATACCGAAACCTCGCATGCGCCTCAAAAGCCATGTACCCCAACATGTTCATGACTCCTAAAGGTTACGAGCCAAAGCCTCCTCATGCGCCCAATCCCAGGCACATCCTATCAGATCACTCCCTACCAAATTCGAGATTTTCGAGCCATGGACCTATGACACGCGTCCTTTGACTTGATTCAGCCTATGAAGGGGTGCTAATCACCCAAGATCTCAGCAACTGAAAGATCCTCTCCATTGCTACGTGTCAGCTCTGCCGCAGCCCACGACAGCAACAAGAAGGGTTCAACTCCTCAATCAGAGCGCATCGTCCATGCGCCTCCATCAGCAACCACCACGTAGCATTCCCGCGTACAGGTGCATCCTACATATGCGCGCATGAGCAGCCAGCCTGCAAAGCTATAAATAGAGGGATCACTTCCTTCTTACACACAGACACCGGCAGACAGAGAGATATCGCACAAACTTCGACATACATATACAGAGAGGCAGATACAGACACTCAACGTCTTCCTCCTCTCCGCAAGCTCCAGCACCTAGAGCAACTCAGACCTTCAGAGAACCGAAAACCGTCGTCAGATCGTCAACGCATTACCACTCGCTCCATCGGCATAAGGGACCCAGATAAACAAAAGTGTACTCCTAGGACTACGTCTAAGTTCTACATTGTAACACTGTTCTATTTGTATTGAAATTATATCAAAAGATTTTAATGGTAAACAGCTGGGTGTAGGAAGATTAGTGGATCGAGTCATGGAAGCATATTATACCTGCCATTTATGGTGAGAGTTGGGGGACAGTGGGCCAGAAGGCGTACAATGCAGTGCGCACAAAAAAGTATCGAGCGCTACGTCGGACACTGTAAAAAAACTCAAGTTTCACAATGACCAGTTAATTAGAATTTCTAGGTATGGACATCAAGAGACTTATATGAAAACAATTTATACCGTGATATTTTAGTACCATATAACAATGACATATGTTAATAATAGTTATTTAGCATTTAATCTATGGAATTGCTTGCACAATCATGCTTATTGAGAGAATACAACAAACTGACAATTTTTTTTTAACTTTGTATATGCCAATTTGTCTTGCATTGCCAGTCCCAAATCTGTGAAACCAAATCCAAACCCAAAACCATTCCTTAGGAAAAAAAAAACTCACCAACTCACAGCACTCTCAGTCTCACCCGACCCCCCAATTTCTCTCCACGTTCACCCCCCTTTCCCCTCATTTCACTCGCCACCACCATCTCCTTTCTTCCCTACTTCACAATAAAACCCCCTCTCACTCCCTTTTCCCTCATTTCACTCACCACCACCATCATCATCACCAACATCTCACCACCATCACCATCCGACCACGCCACCCCTCGCCGACGCCGATATGGACCCGACCGCCTCTGGCGTCCTAGCCTTCGACCGCGGCCAACTCCGCGGCCGACCACTGACCGCGCACCCCGCCCCCGACCTCACTGGCAGCCACTCGCCTGACCCCGCAAGCCCCGCCGGCGCCCTCCGACTTCCGTAGACCCCCCTATCCCAGCGTCGTCCGCCCTCGCCGGCGACCCCTCGTGCCGACCCCCTGTCCGTGCGTCTTCCGGCCTTCCCCGCGACCTACTGCCAGTGCCCCTCTGTGCGACCAGTACCCCGCGGCCCTTGTGCCGCTGTCGTTTGCCGTGTTTCGAGAATCTCTCGAGCCAGTGTCGATGCTTCACGGAGTCGACCCGAGTCTGAGACCACCCTTTGGATTCCGTCATCAACTTTTGGTATAATTTCTAATCGAGTAGTTCGTCCCTCCCCGTCGTAGTTCGTGATGACGCAGTCTTGATCCCATTACAGAATTTGAATATTTACGATGCTTGCATGGATACGTGGAACGATCCCCAGATCATTGTTACGGTTTCGTGCTCATTGTCCTGTTGGACAATTATTCTGTGAGTTTTGATATGGTAGGTAGTTATGATTGTTCCTGTGAGTTCTTTAGTCCGATTTCAGATTTGATACGGTAGCTTGGATACGTAAATTGATTTTTGTGGTTTTTGTTATATGAATTAGTAAGTTATTTGATTTAATGATTAATGTTAAATGGTTAACTAAGCGTTTAATTACGAGAATCGTAGAAGTCGCATTATTTTAGATTTAAGTGTATTATTAATAACGTTGTCATTAATTTTATGTTAGTAAAATATTAAGTTTGTTTTAAAAAAATGGTTTCATATCAAAAGTCTATTTTTAATATAAGGAATAGTGATTTTAAGCTAAAACCAATTTATTTACTATTTTGGGATAAAATATTAATTATCTTCCAAAAATGGTTTCGTTATCAAAAAGAGTATTTTTGTATAGATTATACCTAACTAAAATATTAATTCTAGTTATAAAATAAAAACCTAATTTTTATTATTCATTTTAATTGAAATAGTAGTTTTCACGTTACTAAAATAAATAGTTAATTATTTAAAGAATGTTTTATTAGTAGAAGCTAATTACGTTTTTATGCTAAAAGGTATTAAAGAATATTTTGCACAAATTATCTTCAAAATCAGAATACCTATTAAATTGTCGCGATTTTATTATTAAATAAATTAATGCTATTCTCTTTTTAAAAGAAATAATAAGTTTTGCTATTTTATTTACGAAAACTGTAATTTTCTTATATTATTAACTTAGAGGTCTCTAAAATATTTTTTATAATTAAATATTTGTCTTATTAAAACTATCAGTGATTTTAGAGCCTAGACGTTATCGTCATTAATAAGTTAATTAGAATTGTAGCAACCGTAGATTGGCAACTAAGTTACATTTTGTTAATATAGGTTTTCAGTTCCGGGACCTAGTCTGATATTTCTTGTCGTCACCTACAGCATCGGAAAAAACCAAGGCAGGTTCATATATATTCAAACTTGTGTTTTAGTTAATAATTAAAGTAATTGCATCATAGAATCATTGTATCGACACTTGATCCACGGGATCCTATTCGGACCCAACTGATTGCCTGATTGACTCATTGACTCAGAATTGGAGAGTAGTGTTAACACCTGTGATCAAATCCCCCTACTGCCTCACTATGGATAGCGGAAGCCTAACCCACGGGCTGAAGCCGGACTGTATTCACTAGAACACATACTGCCTCCATCCCTAGTCGGCCACATAATGTTATGTGCTCAAACACTATTGCTAGATAGACATTGCATCAGTTTTATTTCCAAATATTTATTGCATTAATGCTTCTTTATTATTATTAGAAAATAAATTATGTTATAAAATTGCTTCTTGTCTCTTTTTAATTATTCATTAAGATGCTGGAATGGATATATATGTTCTTGCTCCTCTCCTGACTGGAGAACAATATTTTTAGGTGATTACGATGATGAGGAGCTTACTTTTGTACCTACTTCGGACCCGAACCGAATTTTGAGGAGATAGATGAACCCAATCAGGAGGCACCTGAGCCGACTACTAGTAGTCTAGTCAGTATTGTATTTAAAGCTGTAAACCTTAGTACAACTTAAGTTTGTTTTGACATTGTGTTTGAATTATTAAATAAAACTTTTAAATTTTTCGTATTTTAGAATATTGTGCTTGAGTTACATTGATTGATACAGCTTACTGCCGCCGTCTCACAACGGTGAAGGCTGGACATGATTCGACTGGACCCAGAATCTTAGAATCGGGTCATGACATATTTTCAGTAGTGGCCCATGCAGGTCATTCTACTAAAAGTTTGGTCTAGTCAATTTAGTCTAGCCAAACATATACAGTCCTGCACTTGACTTTAGGTTTAAGTATGACTTTAGGAAAACAGCCAAGAAACAATTAGAACACTTAAAATATTAGAACTTTTGAGCATTACAACATTTATAGTATGAGAACTCGTCACAACATAGGACCGATGCTTTACTTGTATGCTTTAGGCCTTGTAACTTATCTTTTTGTTACTTATCTTCCTTCCATTCCAGAGAATATTGACGAAGGACTTACTCGATCTTGATTAACTAGAAACCTTACCCAGATTAGGTCAATACTTATAAGTTGTGTTTGACATTTTATTCTTCATATTAATGTTGTATAAAATCATAGGATTAGTTAGAAGTTGAGGCTATAGTTACCATCCCAATTGTCTTAGAATCTATGCCTACCATTAATATCAATTACTAAGCTTTAACCCATTCCTTCTATTTTTCTAAATCAGATTTCATTATCAGAATACCTTGATCAAATTATGATGTTTTCATTTTGATTTGCGAAACATAGTCTTTACCCTATTTGACTTAATCAACCCATAACCTTTACAACTACTGGTGTATTCACATTAGTATGACCTTTACCCATTTCAGGCCATTCAACTTTATAATTTCTATAAACATCTTTGCTTCGAATGTGACATTCCTATTTTGACCCCAAAGAAAAGTACATTCATCAGGATAACATTTCGTTCACGCGTTTATCCTTTGAAAATCTTATGGATTTAGTATTCAATAAATCACCATGGCATTAGATGTGCACTGTAGCCATTTACCCAATTCACGAAAATTGTAAGTTTACTGCAGCCAGATGCGCACTGGCGGGGCATAAACTTTAGTTGAGGTGATTACAGGTACACATTGGTTTTTGAGTATTGTTGAGACTACGTCCTAGACCCTTATGTTTTAATCTGAGTCATAAAGCCAAAGGCTTACTGCAGTTAGATGTATATGCACTGGCGAGGCATATGTTCTTAAGCATTATGGTATTAGATTAAAATGTGATTACTATCAGTTTTGTATCACTTTCAGACAATCATTGACTTCTCGGATCAAACTCTTATTCTTATACTTGGTCTTGTCTCCTATTTTATCAAATTTATTTTCTCAATAGTGATATTAGCATTTCAGATTGTAAACCATTTATATCATTATTGGGTTTGAACTTTCTTAACACATTTATCATTTCAAACATCCATGTATTATAGTTAGACCCTATTATCTGCAATAAGAAGGCATGACCCAAGTTCAAGGGTTGTAGCAGTTAGAGACTGCCCCCACACCAAGGACCAAGACTTTGAGAACTAGTGCTAAGAGAATCTAGAGTTGTTAGTAGCACTAGGTAATTCTTTGTGAAGTTGTAACCGGATAACTTTAAAAGAAGTTTAGGAGAATCTACCTATAATTCTTTGATGATGTAAAATGAATCCTTAGTTTCACTCTTATTCTGGCAAATGTCTTTTATAATGTCATATTTTTCTTATAATGCAATTTCTAAAAACTTTGAGGATTTTAATTTTATAGAGAAGGTAGGTAAGAATTATTGAGATAGGACTTGTCAAATATATATTAATGATAATGTTTGGAAGAATATAATTTTGATATGAATCCTTAGATATATGTTGATAGGTGAAGGTACTCATTATTATTGGAGGCAATATTATATTTTCAGTAACATCATTTTTGTATGGATTAGTGACAAGCCTATGACCGCAATTTTGCCAAATCAGTGTAACTATTATTTAGTTGTCCTTTTTAATTCTTGGATATTGTAGCAATGTTAAGTTTTTCATAGATAACATATTGGTAGAGAGAAGAAGACTACGACAAGCAAGAACATGTATGAATATGGAATAATTTTAACAAATGACTGTTCGTCACGATTTTTAAGGATTACCACTTGGAGAAAAAATTATACGAGTTTAAAAGGTGATTAGGAATTGATTACGATGTTATTGGTGAACGAGTGAATGTTATATCGAGGAAAAAAATTGAGGACATCATCTATCCTGTTCTATTTCATTCTCTTCGTACTAGGACACAATGCATCCCATAAATTTCTCTTAGTTAAGACACCTTTAGGCATGTTGTGTATTACGTATATTATTATGTGTTTTGTGTAGTTAATAGTCAGACTGTCATTTCCTTGTGGGATTAGCATCTTTAAAGATTTAGAGCATATATAATTGATGTTCGGACGGAACGCATGTAGTGGTATGGCATGTAGTTAAATTTTGGACATATATGTAGTTGATTAGCGAGCTGAAGAAACTACAAAATACCTTGCGGGATAGATTATATGTGTTGAGTAAGAAAATGTAGGAAGACAAATTTTCTAAGATTATGACGGTGATTGACAATTCAGAAATGGAAGCAGAAATCCGTACTCGTGGACTAGTATGACCAATTTTTCTAAAAAGAAGAATATTATTTGAGAATAGTGGTTGGATTGATTAAAATAATGCACTTCATAGATTTGCTATGGGACAATTAGTATAGTTAGGCATGAGTCTGTTGAGAAATAAATATCCTTACTTGGTTGAGACATGATTGTACCCTGGCCCTTATCTTTGAAATTTCGAGGACAAAATTTTCAAAGGAGGGAAGCTTGTGAAACACAAACCCATTCCTTAGGGGAAAAAACTCACCAACTCACAGCACTCTCACCCGACCCCCCTATTTCTCGTCCACGTTCACCCCCCTTTCCCCTCATTTCACTCACCACCACCATCTTTTTTCTTCCCTACTTCACAATAAAATCCCCTTTCACTCCCTTTCCTTATCAAAACCCACCCGCATCTTCATCATCATCACCAACATCTCACCACCATCACCATCCGACCACGCCACCCCTCGTTGTCGTCGATATGGACCCGACCGCCTCCAGCGCCCTAGCTGCCGACCGCGGCCAACTCCGTGGTCGACCACTGACCGCGCACCACACCCCCCACCTCACTGGCAGACCCTCGTCGGACCCTGCAAGCCCGCCGGTGCCCTCCGACTTCCGCATACCCCCCTATCCCAGCGTCGTTCGCCCTCGTCGGCGACCCCTCGTGCCGACCCCCTGTCCGTGCATCTTCCGGCCATCCCCGTGACCTGCTGCCAGTGCCCTTCCGCTCGACCAGTACCACGCGACCCTTGCGCCGCTGTCGTTTGTCGTATTTCGAGACTCTCTCGAGTCGATGTTGACGCTTCGCGGAGTCAACCCGAGTCTGAGGCCACCCTTTGGATTTCGTCATCAACTCTTGGTATAATTTCTAATCGAGTAGTTCGTCCCTCTTCGTCGTAGTCCGTGATGACACGGTCTCGATCCCGTTACGGAATTTGAATATTTACGATGCTTGCGTGGATACGTGGAACGATCCCCGGATCATTGTTACGGTTTCGTGCTCATTGTCCTGTTGGACAATTGTTCTGTGAGTTTTGATATGGTAGTTAGTTTCGATTGTTCCTGTGAGTTCTTTAGTCCGATTTTGAATTTGATACAGTTGTTTGGATACGTAAATTGATTTTTGTGGTTTTTGTTATATGAATTAGTAAGTTATTAGATTTAATGATTAATGTTAAATGGTTAACTAAGCGTTTAGTTACGAGTATCGTAGAAGTCACATTATTTTAGATTTAAGTGTATTATTAATAGCGTTGCCGTTAATTTTACGTTAGTAAAATATTAAGTTAGTTTCAAAAAAATGGTTTCATATCAAAAGTCTATTTTTAATATAAGGAATAGTGATTTTAAGCTAAAACCAATTTGTTTACTATTTTGGGATAAAATATTATTTATCTTCCAAAAATGGTTTCGTTATCAAAAAGAGTATTTTTGTATAGATTATACCTAACTAAAATATTAATTCTAGTTATAAAATAAAAAACTAATTTTTATTATTCATTTTAATTGAAATAGTAATTTTCACGTTACTAAAATTAATAGTTAATTATTTAAAAGAATGTTTTATTAGTAGTAGCTAATTTCGTTTTTTTGCACTTTTTCTGCTAAAAAGTATTAAAGAATATTTTGCACAAATTATCTTCAAAATCAGAATACCTATTAAATTGTCGCAATTTTATTACTAAATAAATTAATGATTTTCTCTTTTAAAAGAAATAATAAGTTTTACTATTTTATTTACGAAAATCGTAATTTTCTTATATTATTAACTTAGAGTTCTCTAAAATATTTTTTATAATTAAATATTTGTCTTATTAAAACTATCAGTGATTTTAGAGCCTAGACGTTATCATCATTAATAACTTAATTAGGATTGTAGCATTGTAGCAATCGTAGATTGGCAACTAAGTTATATTTTGTTAATGTAGGTTTTCAGTTCCGGGACCTATTATGATATTTCCTGTCGTCACCTATAGCATCGAAAAAAAACCAAGGCAAGTTCATATGTATTCAAACTTGTGTTTTAGTTAATAATTAAAGTAATTGCATTATAGAATCATTGTATCGACACTTGATCCACGGGATCTTATTCGGACCCAACTGATTGCCTGATTGACTCATTGACTCGAAATTGAGGAGTAGTGTTAACGCCTGTGGTCAAAGCCCCCTACTGTCTCACTGTGGATAGCGGAAGTGCAACCCACTTGAGCTGAAGCCGGACAGTGTTCACTAGAACACATACTGCCTCCATCCCTAGCCGGCCACATGATGTTACGCGCTCAAACACTATTGCTAGATAGACATTGCATCAGTTTTATTTCCAGAGATTTATTGCATTACTGCTTCTTTATTATTATTAGAAAATAAATTATGTTATAAAATTGTTTCTTGTCTCTTTTTAATTATTCATTAAGATGTTGGAATGGATATATATTTTTTTTGCTTCTCTCCTGACTGAAGACCAACATTTTTAAGTGATTACGATGATAAGGAGCTTACTTTTGTACCTACTTCGGACCCGAGCCAAATTATGAGAAGATAGCTGAACCCAACCAGGAGGCACCTGAGCCGACTACTAGCAGCCTAGTCAATATTGTATTTAAAGCTGTAAACCTTAGTACAACTTAAGTTTTTTTGACATTGTGTTTGAATTATTAAATAAAAGTTTTTAATTTTTCGTATTTTAGAATGTTGTGCTTGAGTTACTACTGATTGATACAGCTTACTACCGCCATCTCACAACAGTGCAGACTGGACATGATCCGACTGGGCCCAGAATCTTGGGATTGGGTCGTGACAAAATCCGAATAAAAGTGGAAGGTAAAAATAATCTTGCATATTTTTATGCATTATAGTGTACTTAAGATAAAAAAATTATCTAAGAAAAAGACCTACTAGAGTTGAACAAAGTTTTATTGAATACAAAACTTCACACTATTTTTTATGATATTGAACATGGATAGAAATGCATGATAGAAATAATTCATAATGTTATGAATTTATTGTTGGGAACGAAGTGCAAAAACCGTCCCCAAAACCAGAAAGTCCTGCTAGAGAACCGAGCAAAAGCACACAAACCAAAAAATGCCAAACACAATCGCAGACACAAAAAATTTTGATGTGGAAAACCAATTTTCCGTATTTTAGAATGTTGTGCTTGAGTTACTACTGATTGATACAGTTTACTACCGCCGTCTCACAACGGTGCAGACTGGGCATTATCCGACTGGACCCAGAATCTTGGGATTCGGTCATGACAAAATCCGAATAAAAGTGGAAGGTAAAAATAATCTTGTATATTTTTATGCATTAGAGTGTACTTAAGATAAAAAAATTATCTAAGAAAAAGACCTGCTAGAGTTGAACAAAGTTTTATTGAATACAAAACTTCACACTATTTTTATGATATTGAACATGGATAGAAATGCATGATAGAAATAATTCATCATGTTATAAATTTATTGTTGGAAACGAAGTGTGAAAACAGTTCCCCCAAACCAGACAGTCCTGCCAGAGAACCGAGCAAAAGCACACAAACCAAAAAATGCTAAATACAATCGCAGACACAAAGATTTTTGACGTGGAAAACCCTTGCGGGAAAAACCACGGGACGATCGGAGTCCAACCCTGAAGAACCTCCACTAATGGAATAAAAAGAATACACCCACTACAAGCTCCTTCCGATCCAACACGGATCACCACAACTCACTTGAAAGAAAAAAAAACTTTGATTGCGGACTCCGAAGAATAAGAGATGCCAAAAAATTATTCGAAGCAATCTCTCCTTCACAATAGTCCTTAATCCTCTCTCTCTCTCTCTCTCTCAAAGATTGTAAAGCACTCTTGTTTTGAGATGAGTTTACAACTAGCATGCATCGCCCTTTTATAAGCCCTTGGTAATCCATACATGGAAGGCCAATATATATGAAAACTTTTAATATGCATCAATCATATATTTAATGAAAATCCAATCATAATTGGCTTGCCATAATTGGAAGCCCAATTATATGAAACTCATCATCCCGAGGATCCGCCTGCAATACTCAAACTTCCTCCTTGGTAGAACCTTCGTGAGCATGTCTGCTCCATTGTCATCAGTATGGACCTTCTCAAGCATCGCATCCTTCTTCTCAACCATATCCCGTATCCAATGATACCGAGTCTCGATGTGGTTGGACCAGCTATGAAAGGTCTGATTCTTCACAAGGTGAATAGCACTATGACTGTCGCAAAGCAAAGTATATTGCTCCTGCTTCAGCCCCATTTCCTGTAATAGCTTTTTCATATACAGCAACTCCTTACAATCCTCTGTTGCCGTAATATACTCTGCCTCTGTCATCGATAAGGCAACACACTTCTGCAACCGCGACTGCCACGATCCCGCTCCTCCGGCAAATATCATCACATAGCCCGAAGTCGATCGTCTCGTGTCTACATCTCCAGCCATATCAGTATCGGTATACCCAACCAGCTTTAGCTCGTCACCACCAAAAGAAAGTCTCCAATCAGCAGTGCCCTGAAGGTATCGTAGAATCCACTTGACCTCACTCAAATATACCCTTTTAGAATTTGAAAGGTACCTGCTAACTGTGCCAACTACATGAGCGATGTCTTGCCTCGTACACACCGTAGCATAGATAAGGCTTCCCACAGCTGAGGCATATGGAACCCGCTCCATATCTTCTTTTTCTTCCTCGGTAGATGGACACTGCTACTCAGTGAACTTAAAGTGAGCCGTAAGGGGGCAACTCACTTTCTTCGACCCGTCCATCCCGAAATACTGAAGTACCCGGTGAATATACTTCTTTTGGAACAATTGTAGCAGCTTGGACTCTTTTTCTCTCTCTCTCTCTCGGCTGATCTCCATCCCAAGAATAGTCTTTGCTGCACCCAAATCCTTCATAGAGAAGGCCGCACCCAGTTGGCGCTTCAACTCTGCTATCCTAGTGGCATTTTGATCCACTAATAGCATATCATCAACATAGAGCAATAAGTTGATGAAGTCATCCTCGGCAAAGTACCTCACAAATGTGCAATGGTCCGACGTCGTCCGTACATAACCATGCTCTCCCATAAATGACTCGAACTTTCTGTACCACTGCCTCGGAGCCTGCTTCAAACCATACAAGCTCTTTCTCAACCGACAGACCAAATGTGACTTGCCCTTCTCACAGAATCCCTCTGGCTGCTCCATGTATAACTTCTCCTCAAGATTACCGTGGAGGAATGCCGTCTTCACGTCCATCTGCTCGACCTCCAAGTCAAAACTGGCTGCCAATGCTAGCACCACCCGAATAGACAACTGTTTGACGACTGGCAAAAAGATCTCATCATAATACACGTCTTTCCGCTGACCGTAGCCTTTAATTACCAGCCTCGCTTTGTATCGAAGGCGAGTAGCATCATCCGTCTGCTTCACTCTAAACACCCATCGATTCTTTAAAGCCTTTTTTCTCTTTGGCAACTGCACCAGCTTATAAGTAGAATTGGCGTGTAAGGAACTCATCTCCTCTTGCATAGCCTGTATCTACTCCTGCCTATGTTCGTCTTCCATAGCCTCTGTAAAGCTTTTGGGTTCTCTCCCTTCAGTCAGTAGCATATACTCACCCGGTGAGTATTTCGTTGATTATCGACGATCTCTGTCCCTCCTTCTCAGTGGAGCCACTAGTGCTGGCTGTATACCAACAGCCTCTTCCCCTTCAGGAACTGCCTCTCCGGCATGCTCATCCTCCTGAGGGACACCCTGACCACCATCAGCAGGCTAATGATCAAGGTTGGAGGCAACTCCATGCACTGGCTCCTCCATAACTGGATCCTCTGCGATGTTCTCTGAAAACTGCTCGAAGCGAAATGACTCTAACTCAGGCAATTCCTCAGCCTCAGAAGGCGTCTTGAAATTCTGAGTGTTGGTCATGGTCTGATCCTCGACGAATACCACGTTCCTGCTTCTGTTGCGGCATCTGCTATCTCGATTATAATTTAGTAATATTTTTTATTTTTAATTGATTAGTTTATATTTAATTTTCTATGATCATAGGAGTTGTGACTAAGCCCACAGGTGATCTATGACCATCTTGTGGTCACATGATCTCTAGATAGGGTCTATAAGCATTCTATAGCTATATTATATTTTATTATAATTTTTAGACATGTTTATATATTTTTAAATATTTATTCTTTGAAGATTTATATTTATGAATGACTTTCATAATTTATTTTGGCCATTTGGGACCAATATGAATCAAAGTAAATTTATTTATACTCTATTAGGTTTAATATATTTTTTGTATTTTCCTAGAATTTTTTTGGATTTTTCTGCAATTTATTTTAATTTATTTGTACTTAAAATGATTTTTAAATAATTTTCTGAATTAAATAAATAAATACCCAGAAATCTACCCGGGGCCCATCTGTCGACGGCAACTGCTATAGTGATCGCCTCCCTCTCTCCTATATATATATTATTATATTCGCCCACCCTAATTAAATTTCAGCAGCCTTTTGTGGAAGAACTCATCTAGGGTTTTTGACTTCCCGAAGCGATTCCCGCCTCCAGGCTTGTTCACCTTATGAGTTCATATTAGAGTTGTCCTTAACTGGGTCTTGATTGAGTTGTACCTTGTCGTTACTTGTACCTCGACTGTTTCGTGTCTTAGAACGAATACGTGTAAATGAACTGCTAAATCCTTGTTATTGTTTCCTTGGTACCAGAGAGTCCACTCGGGACGAGGGTGTTTGTCTTGATCATTTGCACCAGAGAGTCCACACTCGAGACGAGGGTGTTTGTCTTGATTATTTGCACCAGAGAGTCCACACTCGGGACGAGGGTGTTTGTCGTGTTCATTGGCACCAGAGAGTCCACACTCGGGATGAGGGTTGATTATTTGCACCAGAGAGTCCACACTCGGGACGAGGGTGTTTGTCGTGTTTACTTGCATCAGAGAGTCCACACTTGGGACGAGGATGTAGTACTTGTACCAGAGAGTCCACAATCAGGACGAGGGTGTCTTGCCGTGAACTAACCAGAGAGTCCACACTCGGAACGAGGGTTAGTGATTAGTTCAAACCTGCGAGTCCACTCGGGGCGAGGGTTTGGTATTCCATTGATCTTGTGTTCACTTGTTCATCCAGCAGTTCAGTTACGTGTAGTTGTTCTTGTATTCTAGTTCATAGTCACCTGTCAGTAGCCACTTGTCATTAGTCACTTGGTAGCAGTTTGGTCGTAGTCTCATGCCATGTTAACTGTCTTTTCTTGTTTATATCCTGTTTATATTATCATGCATGATTAAACTGCTAGATAGACATATTTTTATGTATCTTGCTATGTCCTCTGAGGACCTGATGATCTCTTCAGGTTTAGTGATTGCACGAAGTTAGCTAGTAGTTCTGGATGGCGGATGATTCACGATTCTTGTGTTTTTCGGATGTGATGATACGCTTGCGGGTTTCAGGTATCATTAATACGATTATTATCCGTCTGTGCTTTCATGCCTTATCCTGAGATATCATGTTTCTTGACTCAGTTTTAGACTCTTGTTACTTTCTTTTGAGTCTTATCGGACATATATGCTAGTGGACTGCAGACCACGACCCATAGTGCCCATTCATGTTTCGTACACTTATTATGGATTTGATATATAGATTTGTTTTGCCATGATTTGGCAATTACCATAGCCGTGATAGCGTTTACGTATTTTAGTCGGGCTGGAGTCCGTTCGATACGTAGCTGGCTTGCTCACGCTCTCGCGTCCGAAAAGCGGGTACGGTCATGACAAGTTTTTTGGTGGCCCATGCAGGTCAGAGCATATCGTATCGGTTATGTAACTGTACTGATACGAGCCTGCGAATATGACTAAACCTAGAAATCTTAATCCATACTGCCTTGAAAATTCTTTTAGAAATTTCTTTACGTCATTGAAAAGTCCATATTTGCTCTCGATTATACTTCCTTGCTTTTTTGTGCCATTGATTCTCGTCCCTTTCTATTTCGGGGTGACGAACGATCGTACTGTCTAGAATCTATCAAAAATCATTAAATTATAGTATAATATTGCTTAACTATTGAATATTTGGTTGTTTATAGATATGAGGGATTGTAGATGCCATACACCCTAGATATCTGTTGGTAGAATTGTTAGCAACTAGTTAAAAGATTATAAGATTTTAGTGACCGTATTTTGAGGAGTAGTATGACCAAAGGTGGGTACAAGTCCTCGAGGTTATGTAGTTCTGAGAAATTAAATTTGAGAAGATTAAGGTAATAGTAGACTTTGAATTTTAAGGGATAGTCATGAATTAGAATTTCGAGGACGAAATTATTTTTAAGGGGGATAGTATGTGGCATCTGTCATCTCGATTATAATTTAGTGAATTTTTTTATTATTTTTAATTGATTAGTTTATATTTAATTTTCTATGATCATAGGAGTTGTGACTAAGCCCACACGTGATCTATGACCATCTTGTGGTCACATGATCTCTAGATAGGGTCTATAAGCATTCTATAGCTATATTATATTTTATTATGATTTTTAGACATTTTTATATATTTTTAAATATTTATAGAATGACTTTCATAATTTATTTTGAGGCCATTTGGGACCAATATGAATCAAAGTAAAATATTTATACTCTATTAGGTTTAATATATTTTCTGTATTTTTCTAGAATTTTTCTGGATTTTTCTGTAATTTATTTTAATTTATTTGGACTTAAAATGATTTTTAAATAATTTTCTGAATTAAATAAATAAATACCCAGAAATTCACCCAGGGGGCCCACCTGTCGACGCCAACTGCTACAGTGACCACCTCTCTCTCTCTCATATATATATATATATATATATATATATATATATATATATATATATATATATATATATATATATATATATATTATATTCGTCCACCCTAATTAAATTCCAGCAGCCTTTTGTAGGAGAACTCATATAGGATTTCCGACTTCCCGAAGCGATTTCCGCCAACTACGACGTACTTTTTGTGCGCCATTTTTTTTGTTGGATTCGTATCGAGGTTGACAGCTCCTAGATTGGCATCCCCTCATCCTCGACTTGTGACTACGGTTTGTGCAAGGACCTCCAGGCAAGATACCTTGCCTCTCTCTACAGTTTAATTTCATGCTTATAGTTTTTTCTGTGATTATTTGGTTATCATTTGGTTACTCTTGTTCTATGGATTTATATGTTATTATCGGTTCTCTAGTCGACTTGATTTATATATGTTCTTCATATCATGTTCACTAGTTCTTTGACTTGCCTGCATATCATCTTCATGACTTGATAGTGTAGATATTCCAGGCTTGTTCACCTTATGAGTTCATATTAGAGTTGTCCTTACCTGGGTCTTGACTGAGTTGTACCTTGTCATTACTTGTACCTCGACTGGTTCGTGTCATAGAACGAATACGTGTAAATGAACTGCTAAATCCTTGTTATTGTTTCCTTAGCACTAGAGAGTCCACTCAGAACGAGGGTGTTTATCTTGATCATTTGTACCAGAGAGTCCACACTGGGGACGAGGTGTTTGTCTTGATTATTTTTACTAGAGATTCCACACTCAGGACGAGGGTGTTTGTCGTGTTCATTGGCACCAGAGAGTCCACACTCGGGACGAGGGTTGACCATTTGCACCAGAGAGTCCACACTCGGGATGAGGGTGTTTGTCGTATTTACTTGCATCAGAGAGTCCACACTCGGGACGAGGATGTAGTACTTGCACCAGAAAGTCCACACTCGGGACGAGGGTGTCTTGCCGTGAACTAACCAGAGAGTCCACACTCGGGACGAGGGTTAGTGATTAGTTCAAACCTGCAAGTCCACTCGGGGCGAGGGTTTGGTATTCCATTGATCTCGTGTTCACTTGTTCATCCAGCAGTTCAGTTACGTGTAGTTGTTCTTATATTCTAGTTCATAGTCACCTGTCAGTAGCTACTTGTCGTTAGTCACTTGGTAGCAGCTTGGTCGTAGTCTCGTGCCATGTTAAGTGTCTTTTCTTGTTTATATCCCATCTATATTATCATGCATGATTAAACTGCTAGATAGGCATGTTTTTATGTATCTTGCTATGTCCTCTGAGGACCTGATGATCTCTTCAGGTTTAGCGATTGCACGAAGTTAGCTAGTAGTTCTGGATGGCGGATGATTCGCGATTCTTGTGGGTTTCGGATGCGATGATACGCTTACGGGTTTCAGGTATCATTATTACGATTATTATCCGTCTGTGCTTTCATGCCTTATCCTGAGATATCATGTTTTTTGACTCAGTTTTAGACTCTTGTTACTTTCTTTTGAGTCTTATCGGACATATATGCTAGTGGGCTGCAGACCACGACCCATAGTATCCATTCATGTTTCGTACACTTATTGTGGATTTGAGATATAGATTTGTTTTGCCATGATTTGGCAATTTACCGTAGCCGTGACAGCGTTTACGTATTCGAGTCGGACTGGAGTCCACTCGATACGTAGCTGGCTTGCTCACGCTCTCATATCCAAAAAGCGGGTGCGGGTCGTGACATCTGTAGAGCTTTTTTTCCACTGGGTCGTAGAGTCTGTAGCCAAACTCATCCCGACCGTAGCCGACAAAGATGCATCGCCTCGTCTTCGGCTCAAGTTTGGACCTCTCGTCCTTCGGTACATGCACGAAGGCCTTACAACCAAACACTCGCAGGTGATTGTATGATGGCTCTTTATTGTACCATATATACTTTGTCAGGCACATCATCCTGCAAAGGAGCACTAGGAGATAAATTAATAACATAAGCAGCTATGAGAAGAGCCTCACCCCAATAACTGCCTGGCAAATTTGCTTCTGACAGCAAACGCCGCACCCTCACCATCAGTTTTTTGTTCATGCGCTCCGCTACACCATTGAGCTGAGGTGTCTTGGACGGAGTCTTCTGGTGTCGTATCCCTTGCTCTCTGCAATACGCATCAAAGGGACCAATGTATTCGCCATCGTTGTCGGACCGAACACAGAATAACTTCTTGCCCGTCTCTCTTTCAACAGAGGCCTGAAACTCTTTGAAAGTGGGCAGCACCTGATCCTTGGTCTTTAAGGCATAGACCCAAACCTTCCTGGAATAGTCATCCAATAAAAGTTACAAAGTAAGAAGCACCACCAATAGATTTTACCTTCATAGGACCGCAGACATCCGAGTGAATCAACTCGAGCAACGCCGGCTTTCTTGAATTTGGGTGACATTGGAAAGACACCCTATTTTGCTTTCCAGCTAAGCAGTGCGTGCACTTCTCTAACTTTATAAACTTGAGCCCTGGAATCACCTTCCTGTTCACCAAGTAGCTCATCCCTTTCTCGCTGATATGACCGAGCCGCCTGTGCCACAACTCGTTAGACGCATCACTGATTGCGTTCACCTCCTATGCCCCATGTGCGCTCCCCTCCATATAGTAGAGACCGAACTTCTTGCTTCCTCTGGCAATCACCATTGAACCTCTGTCACGACCCGGACCCTGAAGAGGGGCACGAGCACGTGGTTACGTCCAGCCTACGTCGCAGAATCGGCGGTAGAACACTGTATATAGGGTCTGTAAATACTACGACTAAAACAGATAAATGTACCTGTACAGTATATACACTCCGAATGGAGGTGACATAGCAATACAGTCTCAATCACAAATATAAAACTAAGGTAGATAGCATGGGAAGGAAATATGATAGATAAAGCTGGAAATGAGTCCAAGATCCACAAGTCAGAGCTATACACAAACATCCAGAGTCTCAGAAAATATATGTAATAGATACTACAAAACTGAAATATACTAGCTGGCTCGCATGCCAGGCAAACCTAACTAACTAAGCTACTCAGGGTGAGCAAAGTCTAGTGGCTCTACCAACAAGCCACGGTCTAGGTCTAATCAATCAGTCTCAACCCCATCATAGGTCTGGCAATCAGCCTCTGAATCATCTGTAAAATTGTCAACGATATCCTGTCAGGAAAATGAGCAAGTACAAACACCAACAGCAGTTCCATATGAATTGAGAAATACTATAAGAGACAGTATAATAAAATACAAGACAAAGATAAAGGCGACTTGGGACCATTTGAAAGCCGAGTTACAACCTTTGAACCAAACAAGGATCAGAGTTGTAACCCTTCTTTCAAACAGGACTTAGTCTCAAATCATGGCACAGTATAAAGACAGGTAGAGCATGTGAGAAATAAAATCATAGCATGGTGAGAAGTATAGTAAGTAAAGCTGAACTGGAATATAAGATACGCTAATAAAATGTAAAAGGTGATTTGAACTATTAGAGTGATATGTGATCGGCTAGGGAGTCAAGAGAGAGTTGTCCACTTGGCCTGGTAATTCGCGGTGTCCTCAACGGAGAGTCATGCCGTCCAACCTGGATAACTGGTAATGGGGTATCTGCTACACCCTACGTGAGGTGAGGGTGGCGCTAGCAAAATAGTTACAGGAAGGCTTTGATCACATAACCCCTAATAATTCCCCCATCCCCGAATAGTATCACGGATCCGGACACGGCACGTCATGACACCGGGTTCGAGAGCAGGGGGCAAGCCCACTCCCAAATCAATGTCTATATAAGTACAGAAATACAGAAATATCTCATACCCATATACCAAGAAAGTCTACGAATAACATCTCATGACAGGATCCGACGTATACTAGTCCGTGAACCGTCGTGTCGAGAATCATGTAAAATACTACAACTGAATCGGATATAGTAGATATCAAGACAATAAAAACTATTAGTGAATATACTTGCCTGTGGTCCTGAGATGATAAGGTGAACAGACGCTCAGAGTGATCACAGACCTAAAATAAGATACTATGAGTCAAACAGGGCTTAATACTAAAAAGGAAACTAATTCAAGTCATGAATGCAAGTCTAAGTCAAAACTAGGTCAATCTAGGTCAAACTGAGTCATACTAGGTCATACTGGTTCATACTAGGTCATACTAGGTCACTGGGAGTCAATCCAAGTCAAACTAGGTCAAACGGGGTCAAAGGTTGACTTACAGCTGACTTTTGGTCAAAACGTCAACCCTGGTCAACTTTGGTCAACTCTGGTCAACTCTAGTCAACTCTAGGTCAACCCTAGGTCAAACTAGCCTAATATTGACCAACTGTTGACTTTCAGTCAACTGGTCAACTCTGGTTTGGTTTCAGTCAAATCTAGTCGCTTAAAGACTAAGTTTGACTCTCGGTTGACTTTTGTTGATTTTTGGTCAAAATGGTCAACCGACGTCAAAACTAGTCTATGAGCACTATATTTGATCATTACCAACCAAGGGAATCAAGTTCTAACCCTATCTTAGACTCTAGACTCAAATACCCTATTCCTAGGTAAAACCTATATTACCTTTACCATGTATCATATACCACTCCTCACATCACTCTAGCACTCACATATATCACACTCACTCACACACAACACTCTCACATCTCACTCACCTATAAGCTTTCCTATAGGTTTACACATAGGCTAACCTATGGGCTACTAGCTATACACTCTAGGCTCTCTCACACACACAAACTAACAAATACACACACACACACACAAAGCTCAATTGTGGACTGAATTTGTGGTGGTAAGGACAGCCTATAGTGGACTGCTAAGGACTGAAATATAGAGTGGTTTAAGACAGGTTTGGGGGCTGGAAATGGGGCAAATGTGGACTGATTTCAAGGTGCTTTGGGGACTGAATTTGTGGACTGTCAAGGGGGTGTACATGGGCTGAATATGGACAGCCATATGGCTAAAATCTGGACTATTTTGTGGTCATATGGGGACAGCAAATGTGGCTTACATGGACTGTTAATGGGCTACATAGGACAGCATATTGGAGTGTTTAGAGGCTGTCATTTGGGACAGCCAAGTAACATGTTTTATGGACTGTCATTGACAGCCAACAAGTGGTTTGTATGGACTGAATGGACAGCTACTAAGCTGAATTGGAGGGGACTGAAATGTGGCTGTCTTGGGGTTAAGGGGACTGTCATTTAGACAGCCCAAAGTGGTTGTTTGGGGACTGCTTTAGGCAGGTTTTGGGGACAGCCATGAATGGCTAAACTGGACAGCAAAGAGGTATTTTAAGGGGACTGGAATGGCATGTTACTGCTGCTGTTGGCAGCACCTGTATAGGTGGTTTCCCCCATCCATAATCACTCACTTTCCACCCTCAATCTAACACTCATCCCCTCTCAACCAATTACTCAATCACCATAACTACAGACTCTCTAAACTAACACAAACACACACACACACACTACTCCAAACTTGGCCGAACCCTGTTGCCCCCATTCATGAACACAAAATCACACCACACACCACAATATATATATCCACATATATATAAACCATAATATGTATATACATATATATATATATAGATTAATATATATCACCATATATATACATATATTAATATTAGATAATATGATACGTTATGATACATAGGGAAACTCATTCCTAAACACTCCTAAAATCTGGAATAAATGTTAGAACAACATTAAATCAATATATAAATGAATCCACATGTGTCCAAATAGGGTTTTCTCTATTAGGACACGATCCTACTCATAGGACACCTCTACAAGTGTCCAAATGGACACAAAATGGACACAAATGGACACAAAACCTTGGGGGTCATTCCTACGGGTCAAAACCATTCTAATGCATGAGAGAAATGAGAAGGAGAAGGGATTTATACCTCTCGGTGACTCGAATCGAAGAAAATGCCTTCCAATGCGCCACGGACATGTAGGAATCCCAAACGGACACGGACATGCTCCGAATCCTCTCAAACTTGGGTAGCTCCCTCCTTGGCTTGAATGAAGAAGGAAGAAAAAAGATTTGGTGGAGAAATGGAAGGATTTGGTGATGGTTTGATTAGGGATTTGCTCTCAAATCAATTTGGAGAAGAACAAGAGAGAGAGTGGAAAAAGGAAATATTGAATGGCTAAGCCTATTCCCACATGTGTGGCCGGCCAATAAAGGTGGTTTTGTCCTATTGTGAAAAGTCAAGAAAGCCCCCTTTCTAATCTATGGGTTAATACATTGGTAAGGGGTTAAGTCGGGGCTAGTTTAGTCATTCCAACTAACTCTAATCTAATTAATCCTAACCAAATAATTTAGCCTAGTCACTAACTAAAATAACTAACATGTGGGCCATGGCTAACTAGTGTGTGGGCCCGCTAGAGTCAACACTACCCCGGGTCTCCGATACAAGTCGGAATGAGTTAAAATTCGAACCTGACTCAAATAACCCCAAAAAAATACAATAAATAAATAAATAATTCCAAAATAATTTTAAAGTGGAAAATTATCAAAATACCCTTGTTCATGAAAGATGGAGTGACAAATCTATCCACCTTAAAAAAATTTGTCCTCAAAATTAAAACAAACATACACTGAATCACATGCAGAAACAAAAATTATACCTCAGGGCTCGAAGAGATAAGGGAAACGCTCCTACATGTCGTCCTCTCTCTCCCAGGTAGACTCACCTGGAGAGTGATGCCTCCATGCAACACGAACCAAGGGTATAACCTGGTTCCGGAGCACCTTCTCCCTACGATCCAGAATCTCCACTGGCTGCTCTGGATAGTGGAGAGTAGGCCCCACCTCGATCGTTGAATGGTCCAATACATGGCTGGGGTCCGCCACATACCATCTCAACTGTGACACATGGAACACGTTGTGCACCCCCTCTAGCGTAGGCTGCAAGTCTAGCCGGTAAGCCACTGCACTGACCCTCTCAAGGATAGTGAAAGGTCCAATGTAGCGCGGACTAAGCTTTCCGCCTCCGCCAAAGCGAATCGTGCCCCGTGTCGTATAAATCTTCAGGAACACTAAGGCACCAGCCTAGACATAAAACAAACTCAGCACACAGGACAAACAAAATCATAAGCATCATAAACAGGAACTGAAACTAACCTCGAACTCTAACGGTCTCCGGTGGCTATCGGCCCAATGCCGCTGCCTATCCTGAGCCACCCAAAGTCTGTCTCTAATCAGCCTGACCTTCTCATCTGCATCCACCACCATCTCCGGTCCAAGCAGCACCCTCTCGCCAACATCGTCCCATGATAAGGGAGTACGGCATCTCCGTCTGTATAGAGCCTCGAATGGCAACATTTCTATACTGGCCTGATAGCTGTTGTTGTAAGCAAACTCTACCAGGTGAAGATGATCCTCCCAAGAACCCCCGAGATCTAGCACATGTAGGAACGATATAGTAAAGCGTAATACTCTAGAGGGGGGGTGAATAGAGTTGACAGCGGAATAATGCTAATTAAAAAGTTAGCAACACAATCACAGTATATAATCACAGATGAAAATAAAGTAAAGGCAGAGTTCAGAAAGCAAACGCAAAGACAGCGATGTATACTGGTATCCCTCTGTTGAGGACTAATCCAGTCGGTAGAACTCTTGCTACCAGTTTGAATCCACTATAGGAAAAACCGCAAGTTTTCTTACGAAGTCCTTGCAACTTCTACAACGCGAGCTTTGATACGAAGAACTCGTCCAACTTCAAATGTGAAGAGGTATTCTTCAATCAAGCCTTCTGATTACAATCTCTCAGAAATTTCTAGACCGTACCGCACTGGCAAATCGACTAGAGGATTGTAACTGGCTTGGGATCTGAAAATGAAAGCTCTAGAAAACTCTTTGGAAGATAGAAAGCTTTAGATAGAGAGAAGATTGAAAGTGAATGAGTGAATTGAAATGATCGAAATCCATCTCTATTTATAGGAATTCCAAAGGGAGAACTCTGTCAGAATTCGGGCAGAATTCGGGCAGAACTCGATGAGCAAATCTCGGTCAAATCCGCAACTGCAGGAGGACCAAGTTCCAGAGAATTCAAAATCAAAACGACTACTAACCGAACTCTGGCCGAACTCTGGCCGAGTTCTGTCAGGGTTAGGTTAGGGTTTTTAAAATAGGTTTTGGTGATTTTTGAAAACCTTTTTGAAAACCTTTTTGTAAACAATTTGATAGGTCATTTTAAAAACATTTTGAACTATTTTGGGAATAGCCTATTTGCCAGTACGACTCGGTGTACAATGTATTCCTAGACTCAAATAAAAAGAAAATTACATTGCATAGGAAATACAGACTCAAGTAGGCAAACAGATCTTCAGTCTTGAACGAAGTGAATATCCAATCTTGCTTATGTCCAAGAAGCTGAGAATGTCCCAACAAGCTTTGTATATCCAGACAGAGTTTTGATCAATTATTAAAATCAGGTTGACCATATGACCAATGGGCCAACAATCTCCCCCATTTTGATAATTGACAAACTATGAATGATATAACAATAAGCTAGTTCGAAAAAATATCAAAAGGTGAAAAATTGTTCATAACCTGTATTCAGCTCAAAAAAAATGTTAGATCATTTTAATTTTCTCCCCCTTTGTCACTTAGCAAAATAGTTGTACAAGAGAAGGCTCCCCCGCATGAAATGCAGAAGACTCCCCCGCAATCAATGCATAAGTAACAAACAGTGAGAAAACAAAATAAAAGATACAGTAAATAATTAGAGAAATTTATCATCACAAGCATGTATTGCATAAAAAATCTCAGGCATGCTATTTCACAGACAGTTTAAAAATGAAAAGCAATATAAGAAAATAGTGCTAAACAAAATGCTGAACTTAACTGAGATGTCATAAATGAAATATCATAAACATGTCCATGAAAAAGAAATACTGATAGCAAACTACAAAGTACTAATCAAAAAGTAAATGATAAAAACTTGGAATGTCGGAGCATTTCCAAGTATACCGTAGAATGTCACTAGTAATCAGATCAGATCTCATCATCACTATCCTCATCAATATCATCAGCAGCACGGCCAGCATGACCGGAAGTACCAGCACCAGAAGTACCAGCGCCAGAAGGATGAGTAGGGGCGCCAGCATAGAACTCGCCAACATAATCTCGAGGAGCACGATACCAATCATAGGCGTTACCGGGCTGGAAGTAGGCATGGACAGCCTCATCCTCACAGCGGTAACCCAAAAAAGCTGGATCTCGAGGGATGGAAGCGGCAGAGTGACCAGTCTGTGCAAAACGTAGATCGGCCAAGGAGTTTGCCATCGCCTGGTAACGGGTGACATCGCGAAACTCACGCTCGCGAGCCATGTCCGTCATCGAGACGTGCAAAGCAGATAGGTGCTGATGTATGCCCTCAAAAGTCATGGCATACGGCTGATGTGGTGGAGATGGTGCAGTAGGAGGAGCAGGAGGTGTAGCTGAAGCAGTCCGGCTGCGACGAGAAAGCTGGAGTAACTTGGGCTCAGAGTCCTGAGTACAAGTCGATAGATCGATGTCGAAGCGCTGAAAGATACGAGGGAGAATCATCGCGTAAGAGAGATTTCGATCTCTTGCACGACAACGTCCCATCATCTGAATAATAGTCTTGGGGACGGAAAAAGGAATCCCCTTGATAAGATGATACATAGCGGACAGCTCAAGCGAAGTCACATCATCCTTGGAAGTGGATTTTGGAAGTTGAGTAGAGTAGATGATGCGATGCAATTCGTAGTTAAACAAGTTAAGGTTGTTAGCCTTGAACTTTCCAGAACGTACTCTGTCAGGAGCACAAAGTTCCGTTTTGAAACTCGTGAGTGTAGTGCCTTCGGGAAACTCGAATTCCGTGATATCAACTAGCGGTTCACCTTCATTGGGAATCCCAAGAATCTCCGCTAGGAGGACATCATTGAACTCAATATCTATGCCTCCAACACGTGTGCTCACGTCAAAAGTGTTAACTACGAGATTGCAATAGAACAATCTAATGGCATTAGTAGCAATTGGGAAGCACAGTTTAACAAGCAAATGTAACCCTAATGCCTCAAATAAGTGACGATGGTCAGGAAATACCGTCCATTTAACCGGAGCGCCGCTGCATATGGATCGGGTGGAAAAGTCACCGTACCATAATAAAGCTTGATCGAGGGTTTGAAAGAAAAACCCATCGAAAGCACCGTCGCTCTTTTGGACTGGCGAAAACAAAGAATCCGTGTGAGGATTCGAAGAGGACCCTTCCTCACTAGGAGTAGTCTTCTTCCTCTTAGACGGATTAAATCTAGGTGCCATTGAAATAAATAAGCACAAATTTGAAAGTGTAGAAAGAGAGAGTTATACCTCACAAAAAATTAGATATGTTGTAGAGAAGGATGATCTCCGCACGATTCCAAAGTTTGGAAGGATTTCACCAAGTAGATAGGGAGCAATGGGTTGGTGAATACCTAGGGTTTGGAGGATTTTCGGGCGGCTGTAGCTGCTGGTTGGAAATATGGAAGCAATGGAAGAGAAGGAGCTTTCGGGTTCTGGATATATACGCAGATACCCTCAACCGAACTCGGGCCGAATTCGGTCAGAGTTCTGGCCGAATTCGCCTAGGGTTCTTTCAAGTTGATTTTGCTACTTCTTTTTCATTGACTCGTTTCAAATATTTAATTCAAAGATTAGTTATTTTAGCTTTCAAATAATATAATTAATAATATTTTATGAGTTAAATATCGTTACACAGCAGCTGTCTCAGATTAGCTGTAGGAGTACTGTCCCAGCTGGCGGAGGTTCACCGGGGAACTCTTAAATACCGCTTCGCTTCAACCGTAGTTGTGGTGACAGACAGACTCTTTATTAGCTTGTCTCTAACACAGTTTTTGCATAATGATATACAATCATAAAATAACATCAATTAATATTATTGACGTCCAAAATTCCTAATTCTCGACGTAAATAATTGAAGCGATCTTCCGCTAGAGGTTTAGTGAAGATGTCAGCTAATTGATTATCAGTATCTATGTATACAAGGTTTATATCTCCATTTTGATGATGATCTCTAAGAAAATGATGCCGAACCTCGATATGTTTAGTACGAGAGTGACATACAGGATTCTTAGTCAAATTAATGGTGCTAGTGTTATCACAGAAAATGGGAATATGTGTGTAAAATAAATCAAAGTCTTCTAAGGTTTGTTTCATCCACAAAATCTGAGCACAACAACGTCCTGCGGCGATGTACTCAGCCTCTATTGTTGATAAGGCTACAGAATTTTGCTTTTTACTAAACTAAGAGACTAGAGCCTTGCCTAAGAAATGACATGTACCGCTAGTACTTTTTCTATCAACCTTGCATCCAGCAAAATCTGCATCCGAATAACCAATAAGGTCAAAGGATTTGGATTTGGGATACCACAAGCCGACAGAAGAAGTGCCTTTAAGGTATCGGAAGATACGCTTAACTGCGGACAGATGTGATTCCTTTGGGTTAGCTTGAAAACGTGCACACAAGCAAACACTAAACATTATATCTGGACGACTAGCAGTTAAGTAAAGTAAACTACCAATCATACCTCGATACTTACGTGTGTCGACTGGCTTGCCTTGTTCGTCAGAATCAAGCTTTGTTGAAGTTGCCATCGGAGTGCCAATAGGTTTAACATTGTCCAGATCAAACTTCTTTAGCAAATCTTTTGTGTACTTGGCTTGATTAATGAACGTCCCATTGTCGGTTTGTTTGATTTGCAATCCGAGAAAGAATTTCAGCTCTCCCATCATGCTCATCTCAAACTCATTCTGCATACACTTAGAGAATTCTTGACAAAGAGATTCATCAGTGGATCCAAATATGATATCATCAACATAGATCTGAATTAAAAGCAGCTTGCCATTAAAAGATTTAATAAAAAGTGTAGTGTCAACCTTTCCTTTTGTAAAACCGTTGTCAAGTAGAAAAGAGCTTAGACGATCATACCAAGCACGAGGGGCTTGTTTCAAACCGTATAAGGCTTTCTTCAACTTGAAAACATGGTCAGGATTTTTGAAATCCGTGAAACCCGGAGGTTGTGCTACAAAAACTTCTTCTTTTATAAAACCATTTAGAAAAACACTTTTTTACATCCATTTGAAAAAGTTTGAAATCATAAAAACATGCAAATGCACATAACATACGAATGGATTCTAATCTCGCAACTGGGGCATAAGTCTCATCGTAGTCGATACCCTCTTCTTGATTGTATCCTTGAGCTACGATTCGAGCCTTGTTACGAGTTACTAAACCATCCTCATTCAGTTTGTTTCGGAATACCCAATGGGTGCCAATGACCGGATGATCAATAGGCTTGGGCACAAGTTCCCAAACTTGATTCCGTTCGAATTGGTTCAATTCCTCTTGCATGGCATCTATCCAGAAATTATCACTACATGCTTCATCAATAGATTTAGGTTCTAGCTGTGAAATAAATGCAACACTAGAAATAATATCTCTACTGGATGATCGAGTGCTTACTCCTTTGGTAATGTCACCAATTACCAAATCTTGTGGATGATCAGCTGTGAATTTTAACCTTTTCGGTAGACTCTGTAGGTAGCTGGTTCCTGGATCTCCTCTAGGGGGTTCAGCTTGTGCAGAGCTTGGTTCAGGTTCAGCTGATGTTGAGCTTGATGTAGGCAGATCTTCATCACTGTCATCGAGTGTCATTTGGTTCATTTCATCAAAAGTGACGTTGATTGACTCTTCGATGATCATGGTACGTTTGTTGAAGATTCTGTATCCTTTGCTCTTGGCCGCATAACCTAAAAATATACCTTCATCGGCCTTTTCGTCAAACTTTCCCAAATTGTCTTTAGTATTAAGAATAAAGCACTTACAGCCAAATATCTTAAAATATGAAACTGAAGAAATTCTATCAAACCATAACTCAAATGGAGTCTTCTTCGATTTGGGTCGAATTAGAACTCTATTGAGCACAAAGCAAGCTGTATTGACAGCTTCAGCCCAGAAGTATTTGGGTAGGCTAAATTGATCTAACATTACTCTGGCCATTTCGGTTAGAGTTCTGTTCTTACGTTCCACAACTCCATTTTGTTGTGGAGTTCTAGGGCAGGAGAACTCGTGTATAAAATCGTGTGTGTCACAAAATTGCTCGAAATCAGTATTCTCGAATTCGCCTCCATGATCGCTTCTAATACGAGTGATCATGTAACCTTTTTCATTTTGTACTTTCTTGCAAAAGGCGACAAATTCGGATAATGCGTCATTCTTGCGTGTCAAGAAATATACCCACGTGTATCTAGAAAAATCATCTACAATTACAAATGCATATAATTTACCTCCGAGGCTAGCAACTCTGCTAGGACCGAATAAATCCATGTGTAGCAATTGTAGAGGTCTAGTAGTACATACTGCGTTTACAGACTTGAATGTGGATCTGGTAGCCTTGTTCTTTTCGCATTGGCTGCATACTGAATCCTTCTTGAATGTTATGTCCGGTAAACCGCGTACTAACTTCTTTGTGGATAATCTTGAAATTGTATCCATATTTGCATGACCGAGTCTCATATGTCATAAATGACTCTCATCACTTTTGGCCATTAAGCATCTACCTGAAATGTTAGCTTCTTCCAATAGATAGAAAACATATATATTGTCTTCTCTGATTCCTTCAAAGATAGTACTACCAGTTGAGCTATCAACTATAGTACATTTGTCTTTGCCAAAGTTGATACCATAACCATGATCAGCTAGATGACTTATGCTGAGCAGATTATGTTTCAACTCGATAACCAGACAGACATCTTTAATCACGGGATAGGGAGATTTACCAACATCACCGATACCAATAATATACCCTTTCAAAATATTACCGAAGGAAACATAACCTTCCTTCTTCTTCTTCGACAGTGTTGCAAATAGAGTAGCGTCACCGGTCATATGCCGTGAGCAACCGCTGTCGAGGATCCATTTGCTTCTAGCATGTGAAGGGTGTTCCACCTACAAAACAGTTTGCAGATGAAACTCTTGGTACCCATTTCTTGTAGGGTCCTGAATTGTTAGCTTTAGGTATCCAAGCATAAACATTTAAATCAACTAGCTTTCTCATTCTACATGCAGATGAAATATGACCAATGAGGCCACAATAATGACATTGTGCATGTTGTGTGTTGAAAGCAGAGTGATGTGCATGGTTGGTAGGTTTAGGTTTTCTAGTATAGAAGAATGCATACCTATGATCATGTTTGGGCTTAACCTTTTGGGGTAAAGGTTTTATATGGTTTGGTCTGACAGTGTTTGGCTTGGGAATGTTCCGAATTTTCGGTAAGTGACACGTGTTAGGATAGGAAGCAGCAGGCTCAGGCTGTTTTCTTAACCAAATTTCCAACCTTTTGGAAGTGTCATATAACTTAGTATAATCAGAAGTGAGTGATTCCATTCTGATTTGTGCAGATTGAAGACTTTTCTTTTCTTTTGAAAGATCTTCTCTCAATTGGTCTATAATCTTATCTTTCTCTTCGGATGACTGTTTAGTCTCGTGTAATAAGAGCTTTATAGAGGAAAGCTCACCAGACTCACTAACACTAGTTCTAACCTCAGCTAGTAGGTCGGTAAGTCTTCCTATTTCTCCTTTGTACTCTTTGAGTACCTTCTTAGCGGTCTGATATTTACTATGCAGTTTCCTGTAGTCAAGCATCAGGTCACTGAAGACATCTCCTAATTGCTCAAAGGTAAAGTCATCATATGTTTCTACAGGTTCAGTAGGTACCTGATCAACTGCCATGAAGCAGATGTTTGCAGCGTCCTCTGAATGTTCATCTTCTGAGTCGCTAGCTTCACTCTCATGCCATATGCTGGTGTTGGCGTATTTCCGAGACGTTGATCTTTTCAGGTTGCCTTTTTCATACCTGTTGTTCTTCTTGCTCGATGATGAGTTGATGGGACAGTCCTTCTTCATATGTCCCTTCTTCTTGCAGCCATAGCAGACAGCATCTTCTTGGTACCAGTTGTTGTTGTTGTTCTCTTTGACTCTTTTCTCATGTCTCATGAATCTTTTGAACTTCCTTGCTAGGAGTGCTTGATCTTCAGCGTCAGATCCACTGCTGTCTGAGTCATCTTCAGCAGCTTTTCTGTGCTGAGCCTTGAGGGCGATAGTCTTCTCCTTTGGTGCAGGCTCTTCAAAATCTTGTAGATCCAGTTCATGAGTGAGTAGCTTACCCATGAGTACTTCAAGTGACATTGTGGTGAGGTCGTTTCCTTCAATGATAGCTGTAGCCTTCGGAATCCAGTTCTTGGTGAGAGCTCGCAGGAGTTTGCAAATCTTTTCGTGGTTACTGTATTCTTTGCCTAAGGAGGACAAAGGGTTTACAATATCCAAGAACCTCTCGAACATTTGTGTGACTGTTTCATTTGGCTTCATTTTGAACGCCTCGTACTCTTGAGTAAGTCTACTGACTTTTGACTCCTTGACTTGAGTCGTGCCTTCATGTGTAACTTCGAGAAGCTTCCATACACCATTTGCCGTTGTGCATGTAGATACCCTGTTAAATTCTGTTCTGTCTAAGGCACAAAAAAGAGCATTAATGGCACGTGCGTCAAGACTGGCCTTTTTCTTTTCTTCCTCTGTATAACTGTTTTGGGGTTTTTCAACTAAAACACCCTCGACATTTATACGAGGTGGCTTCTGATAGCCATCAAGAACAATAGCCCATAAGTCAAAATCAAGAGACTTTAAGAAGAAACTCATCCGTGTTTTCCAATAAGTGTAGTTAGTACCATCAAACAGAGGAGGTCTGTTTGTGGCCTGACCTTCACTTGTGAATTTTATAGTAGCCATGTGATGTGCTGTGATCTAATAAATAATGAATAAATAATAGCACTTTTACCTTGCTTTACCTGTAACACCCGCTCTGATACCAATTGTAGGAACGATATAGTAAAGCGTAATACTCTAGAGGGGGGGTGAATAGAGTTGGCAGCGGAATAATGCTAATTAAAAAGTTAGCAACACAATCACAGTATATAATCACAGATGAAAATAAAGTAAAGGCAGAGTTCAGAAAGCAAACGCAAAGACAGCGATGTATACTGGTATCCCTCTGTTGAGGACTAATCCAGTCGGTAGAACTCTTGCTACCAGTTTGAATCCACTATAGGAAAAACCGCAAGTTTTCTTACGAAGTCCTTGCAACTTCTACAACGCGAGCTTTGATACGAAGAACTCGTCCAACTTCAAATGTGAAGAGGTATTCTTCAATCAAGCCTTCTGATTACAATCTCTCAGAAACTTCTAGACCGTACCGCACTGGCAAATCGACTAGAGGATTGTAACTGGCTTGGGATCTGAAAATGAAAGCTCTAGAAAACTCTTTCGAAGATAGAAAGCTTTAGATAGAGAGAAGATTGAAAGTGAATGAGTGAATTGAAATGATCGAAATCGATCTCTATTTATAGGAATTCCAAAGGGAGAACTCTGTCAGAATTCGGGCAGAATTCGGGCAGAACTCGATGAGCAAATCTCGGTCAAATCCGCAACTGCAGGAGGACCAAGTTCCAGAGAATTCAAAATCAAAACGACTACTAACCGAACTCTGGCCGAACTCTGGCCGAACTCTGGCCGAGTTCTGTCAGGGTTAGGTTAGGGTTTTTAAAATAGGTTTTGGTGATTTTTGAAAACCTTTTTGAAAACCTTTTTGTAAACAATTTGATAGGTCATTTTAAAAACATTTTGAACTATTTTGGGAATAGCCTATTTGCCAGTACGACTCGGTGTACAATGTATTCCTAGACTCAAATAAAAAGAAAATTATATTGCATAGGAAATACTGACTCAAGTAGGCAA
This sequence comes from Iris pallida, assembly GCA_029216955.1. Lineage (NCBI taxonomy): Eukaryota > Viridiplantae > Streptophyta > Magnoliopsida > Asparagales > Iridaceae > Iris > Iris pallida. The sequence goes on from JANAVB010040818.1 coordinate 40,516,693, forward strand.
ACAGATCTTCAGTCTTGAACGAAGTGAATATCCAATCTTGCTTATGTCCAAGAAGCTGAGAATGTCCCAACAAGCTTTGTATATCCAGACAGAGTTTTGATCAATTATTAAAATCAGTTTGACCATATGACCAATGGGCCAACAGCACACACGTGCGAAGCATATCCTCTAATGTTTGGATAGTCCTCTCCGACTGCCCGTCTGTCTGGGGGTGATAAGCGGTACTAAACTTGAGCGAGGTGCCCAAGCTAGCCTGCAAACTCCTCCAGAAGTGGAAAGTGAAACGGCTATCCCGATCTGAAACTTTGCTCACAGGAACCCCATACAATCGCACGATCTGACGAAAATACAGCTCTGCCAACCTCTCCGTAGACAATCCCACCTTGAAAGGCAAAAAGTGGGCCGATTTGGTCAATCTATCAACTATGACCCAAATCACGTCTTTTCTTTCTGGAGATCGTGGAAGTCCGGACACAAAGTCCATGGTGATGTGCTCCCACTTCCACTCAGGAATGGGTAGTGGCTGTAGCAACCCACCAGGCCTCTGTCTCTCGGCCTTCACCTGCTGACAAACCAAGCAGCGAGATACAAACTGAGCTACCTCGCGCTTTATACCGTACCACCAAACGTGCTCCCTCAGATCTTTGTACATCTTGTTGGCACCAGGATGCATAGAGTACTGAGAGCGATGTGCCTCCTGAAGAACCTCCTCCCGAAGCTCCCCACTCGGAACGCACAGCCTAGCACCGTGCCGCAGCGACCCATATTCGGCAATAGAGAAATCGTCGAGCAACCCTGCCCGCACCTGCTCCCTGATGCTCCTCAGGGCAACATCATCATACTATGCTGATCTGACCCTGTCCATCAACTCAGACTGAATCTGTAGACCCCACATCTGCACCTCCATGCCCGGAATAATTACCTCGATTCCCAAACTGTCCAGGTCAGCCAAAAGATGACGGTCTGTTGTCAGATACATAGCCAATGGATACCTGCTCAAGGCATCTGCAACTACGTTGGACTTTCTTGGATGGTACTACAAGGCGATATCGAAATCCTTCATCAGCTCGAGCCAACGTCTTTGTCGCATGTTCAACTCCTTCTGAGTGAACACGTACTTCAAGCTCTTGTGATCAGTAAAGATCTCAACCCGCTCTCCGTACAGATAGTGCTTCCACAACTTCAGGGCAAAGATAACAGCGGCTAACTCCAGGTTGTGAGTCGGGTAGTTCTTCTCATGAGGACGTAACTGCCTAGATGCATAGGCAATCACCTTTTTGTGCTGCTGAAGTACACAACCCAGACCCCGGCCAGAAGCGTCGCTGTAAATCGAGAAACCACCGGTCCCAGACGGTAATATCAAGATCGGAGCTGATGTCAACCTCTTCTTCAGGTCATCGAAGGCGGCCTGACACTCCTCAGTCCAGACGAACTCCACATCCTTCCTGGTGAGTCTAGTCATCCGCTCCGCGATCTGCAAGAAATCCTGGACGAACTTCCGATAGTAGCCTGCCAATCCCAGAAAGCTCCAAATCTCGGCAACTGTACTGGGCGTAGACCAAGACTCTACTGCAGCAATCTTCTTCTGGTCTACTGAGATCCCGTGCTCGGTCACAACATGACCCAAGAACTCGACCTGGTCCAGGAAGAACTCACACTTCGACAGCTTCCCGTACAACTGCTCCTTTTCAAAGTCTCGAGCACAATCCTCAGATACTCCTCGTGCTCCTCCGGCGTCTTTGAGTAGACCAGGATGTCGTCTATGAAGACCACCACGAACTTGTCAAGGTACTGATGGAATACCTTGTTCATCAAGTTTATGAACACAGTTGGAGCGTTGGTCAACCCAAATGGCATCACAGTGAACTCGTACTGGCCGTACCGAGTCTGAAAAGCTGTCTTCAGGACGTCTTCCTTCTTTACCTTCAGCTGATGATAGCCGGACCTCAGATCTATCTTTGAAAACACCTTGACACCGCTCAACTGATCGAACAAGTCGTCAATCCTCGGCAATGGGTACTTGTTCTTGATAGTAAGGTTGTTGAGCGCCCTGTAATCGATACACATGCGTATCGTACCATCCTTCTTCGGTACAAACAGAACTGGCGCTTCCCAAGGCGATGAACTGGATCTAATGAATCCCTTGTCCTGCAGCTCGTCGACCTGCTTCTTCAGCTCCGCCAACTCGCTATTGTTGACCCTATAGACGTGCTGTGAGATAGGCTCAGCACCCGGCACTAAGTCTATAGAGAACTCAACATCTCTATCCGACGGCATCCCAGGCAACTCCTCAGGAAAAATATCCATGAAGCCAGCTATCAATGGATGCGGCAATGCCTGCCCTGCCAGTAAAGCTCCGCAGAATTCATCTCCCGGCTCAGCTGCTCCTCTAGCAAACACAATCTCTGGCTCTTCCGGCGGCCTAAACAGAATCCTACCTCCTCTACAGTCTATAGTAGCATAGTGCATGCTCAACCAATCCATTCCGAGTACCACATCGTACCTCGGAAGGGACATTACGAGCAAGCACGCACCCAAAACTCGGCCTCCTACAGTAACTCTCTGTCCCTTGCAGATATTTTTGACCAGGATGATGCCTCCCCCGGTCAATATCTTACAAGTCCTACCCAAAGGTTCAGCAATAATGTTGTGTCTCAGAGCAAAAGAAACAGACACAAAGCTATGAGTGGCATCGGAACCAAATAAGGTAAATGCAGGGAATGAATCAAGAAGAACGTGACCTGCCACAACATTGCCTACTGGCTCTGCCTCCTCCTTTGTTGTCAGGGTGAACACTCTGCCCGCAGGGGCTCCCCTCTGATGTTGCACAAAATACTGCTGCTGGGTCTGACGTGGAGGACCTCTCTGCTGAACTGCTGGTCCTCTGGTCGGCTGTGCTCTATCCTGGACTCCTCGGACTCCCCGAATACGGTAGTCCTTCAGCTGGTGATCGGGCGCCTCACATTATAAGCAGACGCCCAACCTCTTCTTGCAAACCTCTCTAGTGTGCCCTGGCTTCCTGCAGAAGTTATACTGTGTAGCTGGCCTCTGACCCTGACCCTGACCCTGGTGCTACTGGGCATGCGCCGGTGCCTGCTGAAACTGCAACTGAGGCTGCTGCTACTGGAACTGCCTCTGCTGGAAATGTGGGCGCTTCGCCGACCCTGCACTCGAACTAGCTCCAAGAGCGTCACTGCCCCTCTTCGGCTTGAGGCCAAAGTCCTGCTCTGTAATCTGCGCCTCCATAAGGATCTGCTCGAAGGTCGCATCACGTCTTCCAGAGGTACGAGTGCGCACTACATGTATAAGGCCCCTCCGGAACTTTCGGGCCTTGCACCCCTCATCCTGGACCAAACTAGGTGCAAATCTGCTCAGACGGAAGAACTCCGCTGCATACTCGTCTATCGACGAGTTCTCCTGCACCAAACTGGCAAACTGCCCCTCCAAAGTTGTCAAGGCTACATCCGGGTAGAAGTTCTCCTTAAAGAGCTTCCTGAAGTCCTCCCAAGATAAACCCCTTACTGACGCACGTGGATCCGTGCGGTACCAAGTCAGCGCTATGTCGAAAAACTGGCTCGCTGCAGAAGTCACCCACAGACCTCTCGGGACCTCTGCCAACTCCAGACTCCACTGGACATCCTTTAGCCAGTCGTCCGGGTATAGGATACCCTCGGTACCCTTGAACTCTCGCGGGTTCATTTTCCTCAAATTAAGGTGCGTACCGGGCCTTCCCTGACCCTGCTGCTGTACTGGTGCTCCCTGAACTGTAGCTGGTACACCCCTCTCTACTGCTGCCATCGCCAGCTGATGGGAGTTCTCCATGGTCCATCGTAACAACTCTGTTTGTGTGCTCTGAGTCTGCAACATCTGCTGCAGAAGGGCCATCATCCCCTGGGTATCTGTCGGTAACTGAGGCGGCGGTGGAAGAATGTCAGGGATGACCATGGACGGTCTCGCTGCTGGAGGTAGAAGACCTCCTGGAACCGTCTCTACTGCTGCTCCCGCCGGAAGGACAGGAACTGAGGTGGCAGCTCCCTCAAGTGCAGCTCCCGTAGCCGGAGGTAGAAGTCCTGCCGGATCGGGCCTCTCCGGTACAGCGCTAGAACCCGCTGCCTGAGAGCGAGTGATCGTCATCCTGAGGATAGATTGAAACAAGGAATCAATATGGCACATGCTAGGAATATCAAAGAAGGACAATTAAATTCAATGCAAAAGAATTTGTCATGGTAATCAAAAGATCAGAAATTTCCTAAAATGTTATTGAGTAACTCCTATCATACCCTAGATCCTATGTCCTAATTGCAGGCTCGTAATTAGTACTCTAAGTCGAGCACCATTACGATATCGTACTAATTGCGACACAGACCGACTCGTACCCTGAAGAGGGACACGAACACGTGGTTACGTCCAGCCTATGCCGCAGAATCGGTGGTAGAACGCTGTATATAGGGTCTGTAAATACTACGACTAAAACAGATAAATGTACCTGTACAGTATATACACTCCGAAAGGAGGTGACATAGCAATACAGTCTCAATCACAAATATAAAACTAAGGTAGATAGCATGGGAAGGAAATATGATAGATAAAGCAGGAAATGAGTCCAAGATTCACAAGTCAGAGCTATACACAAACATCCAGAGTCTCAGAAAATATATGTAATAGATACTACAAAACTGAAATGTACTAGCTGGCTCGCAGGCCAGGCAAACCTAACTAACTAAGCTACTCAGGATGAGAAAAGTCTAGTGGCTCTACCAACAAGCCACGGTTTAGGTCTAATCCATCAGACTCAATCCCATAGTAGGTCGGGCAATCAGCCTCTGAATCATCTGTAAAATTGTCAACGATATCCTGTCAGGAAAATGAGCAAGTACAAACACCAACAGCAGTTCCATATGAATTGAGAAATACTATAAGAGACAGTATAATAAAATACAAGACAAAGATATAGGCGACTTGGGAACCATTTGAAAGCCGAGTTACAACCCTTGAACCAAACAAGGACCGGAGTTGTAACCCTTCTTTCAAACAGGACTTAGTCTCAAATCATGGCACAGTATAAAGACAGGTAGAGCATATGAGAAATGAAATCATATCATGGTGAGAAGTACAGCAAGTAAAGCTAAACTGGAATATAAGATACGCTAATAAAATGTAAAAGGTGATTTGAACTATTAGAGCGATATGTGATCGGCTAGGGAGTCAAGAGAGAGTTATCCACTTGGCCCGACAATCCGCGGTGTCCTCAACGGAGAGTTATGCCATCCAACCTGGATAACTGGTAATGGGGTATCTGCTACACCCTACGTGAGGTGAGGGTGGCGCTAGCAAAATAGTTACAGGAAGGCTTTGATCACATAACCCCTAATAATTCCCCCATCCCCGAATAGTATCACGGATCCGGACATGGCACGTCATGACACCGGGTTCGAGAGCAGGGGGCTAGCCCACTCCCAAATCAATGTCTATATAAGTACAGAAACACAGAAATATCTCATACCCATATACCAAGAAAGTCTAGGAATAACATCTCATGACAGGGTCCGACGTATACTAGTCGTGAATCGTCGTGTCGAGAATCATGTAAAACACTACAACTGAATCGGATATAGTAGATATCAAGACAATAAAAACTATTAATGAATGTACTCGCCTGTGGTCCTGAGCTGATAAGGTGAACAAACACTCAGAGTGATCACAGACCTAAAATAAGATACTATGAGTCAAACAGGGCTTAATACTAAAAAGGAAACTAATTCAAGTCATAAATGCAAGTCTAAGTCAAAACTAGGTCAATCTAGGTCAAACTGAGTCATACTAGGTCATACCGGTTCATACTAGGTCATACTAGGTCACTGGAAGTCAATCCAAGTCAAACTAGGTCAAACGGGGTCAAAGGTTGACTTACAGTTGACTTTTGGTCAAAAAGTCAACCCTGGTCAACTCTGGTCAACTCTGATCAACTCTAGTCAACTCTAGGTCAACCCTAGGTCAAACTAGCCTAATGTTGACCAACTGTTGACTTTCAGTCAACTGGTCAACTCTGGTTTGGTTTCGGTCAAATCTAGTCGCTTAAAGAGTAAGTTTGACTCTCGGTTGACTTTTGTTGATTTTTGGTCAAAATGGTCAACCGACGTCAAAACTAGTCTATGAGCACTATATTTGATCATTACCAACCAAGGGAATCAAGTTCTAACCCTATCTTAGACTCTAGACTCAAATACCCTATTCCTAGGTAAAACCTATATTACCTTTACCATGTCTCATATACCACTCCTCACATCACTCTAGCACTCACATATATCACACTCACTCACACACAACACTCTCACATCTCACTCACCTATAAGCTTTCCTATAGGTTTACACATAGGCTAACCTATGGGCTACTAGCTATACACTCTAGGCTCTCTCACACACACACAAACTCACAAATACACACACACACACACAAAGCTCATTTGTGGACTGAATTTGTGGTGGTAAGGACAGCCTATAGTGGACTGCTAAGGACTGAAACATAGAGTAGTTTAAGATAGGTTTTGGGGGCTGGAAATGGGGCAAATGTAGACTGATTTCAAGGTGCTTTGGGGACTGAATTTGTGGATTGTCAAGGGGGTGTACATGGGCTGAATATGGACAGCCATATGGCTAAAATCTGGACTGTTTTGTGGTCATATGGGGACAGCAAATGGGGCTTACATGGACTGTTAATGGGCTACATATGACAGCATATAGGAGTGTTTAGAGGCTGTCATTTGGGACAGCAAAGTAACAGGTTTTAGGGGTTGTCATTGACAGCCAACAAGTGGTTTGTATGGACTGAATGGACAGCTACTAAGCTGAATTGGAGGGGACTGAAATGTGGCTGTCTTGGGGTTAAGGGACTGTTATTTGGACAGCCCAAAGTGGTTGTTTGGGGACTGCTTTAGACAGGTTTTGGGGACAGCCATGAATGGCTAAACTGGACAGCAAATTGGTGTTTTAAGGGGACTGGAATGGCATGTTACTGCTGCTGTTGGCAGCACCTGTATAGGTGGTTTCCCCCTCCATAATCACTCACTTTCCACCCTCAATCTAACACTCATCCCCTCTCAACCAATTACTCAAACACCACAACTACACACTCTCTAAACTAACACAAACACACACACACTACTCCAAACTTGGCCGAACCCTGTTGTCCCCATTCATGAACACAAAATCACACCACACACCACAATATATATATCCACATATATATAAACCATAATATGTATACATATATATAGAGAGAGAGATTAATATATATCATCATATATATATATATATTGATATTAGATAATATGATATGTTATGATACATAGGGAAACTCATTCCTAAACACTCCTAAAATCTGGAATAAATGTTAGAACAACATTAAATCAATATATAAATGAATCCACATGTGTCCAAATAGGGTTTTCCCCATTAGGACACGATCCTACTCATAGGACACCTCAACAAGTGTCCAAATGGACACGAAATGGACACAAATGGGCACAAAACCATGGGAGTCATTCCTACGGGTCAAAACTATTCTAATGCATAAGAGAAATAAGAAGGAGAAGGGATTTATACCTCTCGGTGACTCGAATCGAAGAAAATGCCTCCCGATGCGCCACGGACACGTAGGAATCCCAAACGGACACGGACAAGCTCCAAATCCTCTCAAACTTGGGTAGCTCCCTCCTTGGCTTGAATGGAGAAGGAAGGAAGAAGATTTGGTGGAGAAATGGAAGGATTTGGTGATGGTTTGATTAGGGATTTGCTCTCAAATCAATTTGGGGAAGAACAAGAGAGAGAGTGGAAAAAGGAAATAATGAATGGCTAAGCCTATTCCCACATGTGTGGCCGGCCAATAAAGGTGGTTTTGTCCTATAGTGAAAAGTCAAGAAAGCCCCCTTTCTAATCTACGGGTTAATACATTGGTAAGGGGTTAAGTCGGGGCTAGTTTAGTCATTCCAACTAACTCTAATCTAATTAATCCTAACCAAATAATTTAGCCTAGTCACTAACTAAAATAACTAACATGTGGGCCATGGCTAACTAGTGTGTGGGCCTGCTAGAGTCAACACTACCCCGGGTCTCCGATACAAGTCGGAATAAGTTGAAATTCGAACCCGACTCAAACAACCCCAAAATAATACAATAAATAAATAAATAAATAATTCCAAAATAATTTTAAAGTGAAAAATTACCAAAATACCCCTGTTCATGAAAACTGGGGGTGACAACCTCTGGAAAGCTTCCACTGACTATTCCCGAAGAGACTGAAGAATCCCTCTTCATCCAACCTTCCAATCGACACCAGGTTGAAACGGATATCAGGGACATGATGAACATCTTTGAGAATAAGAACTGCACCTATCTGCATCCTCAAATGCACATCTCCAATGGCAACCGCCTTCGACACATCTCCATTGCCCATCTTCAATACTCCACAGTCATCTGTCGTATAAGTGGTAAATAGTGCCCTTTTATGAGATACGTGCGCTGAAGCCCCTGAGTCCACCAGCCAAAAATTATCATCGCAGGCGAGATTTGTGATAACCTCATCACCTACGACGATCATATCGCCTCCATGTATCGAGGCCGTCGCTGTAGTGTTTTCATCTTGCTTTCCCTTGTCGCCCTTCTTCTCTCTCTTCCAAGCGAAACAGTTCCGCTTGATGTGGCCCTTTTTGCCACAATAGTAACACTCCGAGTCCTCATATCGACCCTTGGACTTTCCTCTACTCTTGTCTTTGCCACCACCTGGACCTTTGCTTTTGCCCCTTCCGCGGCTCTCTGAAACTAGTGTCTCTGAGTGATGGGATGTGGATGAAGTGCCCTGAGAACGTCTCCGCATCTTTTCATTCAGTACCCTGCTCTTGGCAAACTCCAGACTGACCACGCCTTCTGGAGCAGAAGCGATCTGTCACGACCCGCACCCGGATATACAGATATGAATACGTGGGCTACGCCTAGCCTACGCCGCATTATCGGCGGTAGAACGCTGTCTAGTACCCAATAATTATACACTACATCTAGAAGGTCCATGAACTATAATGTACTCAATCACAACCCAACATCTAAAGAAGATAAGACATGAAAGATAACTAAGGCACAAGAACAATAGAAACTACTAGAAGGAATCATAAGACAGAAAAATAAAGAAGGAAAAACAAGACCAACTAAGGATAACTACCAGGCAACTCACATAGGAGGATAGTGAGATCCACCTCAGCTAGCAACATCATGAAGTCCAATAATGGTATAACAACTCCTAAAGTATTATCAACGGTATCCTGTCAGGAAAATGAGCAAGTACAATTACTAACAGCAGTTCCATATGAATTGACAAATTCTATAAGAGACAGTATAATGAACTACAAGACAAAGATATAGGAAAACTTGGGAACCGTTCGGAAGTTGAGTTACAACCCTTAAACCAAACAAGGACCGGGGTTGTAACCCTTCTTCCGAGCAGAACTTAGTCTCCAATCAAGGTACAATATAAAGGCATGTAGAACACGTGAGTAACTGTATATCATAGCATGGTGAGAAAGTACTGAATGTAGAATAGAGCAGGATATATGATAAGATAAAGTAAATATAAAACGTGCCTTGAATTATTAGAGCGTTATGTGATCGGCTTGGGATAAGTGACAGGACAGGCTATCCACTTGGCCCGGTAATCCTCGGTGACCTCAACCGAAAGTCATGCCGGCCAACCTAGATAACGAGCCCAAGGTAAATGGGATCTCGCTACACCCTACGTGAGGGAAGAGTGGCGCGAGCACAATAATAGTGACATGGTGGCTTTGATCACATAACCCCTAATAATTTCCCATCTTCGAATAGTACAATAGATCTGGACATGACACGTCATGACACGGGATTCCCTAAGAGGATAGCTACTCCCTCTCAGGAATCGTTGTCTATACAAGTACAGGGAACAAGACAGAAAATGTATATATATACCAAGAAAATCCAGGAACAACATTTCATGTCATGATCCAACGTATACTAGTCCGTGAACTATCGTGACTGGAAATCGAGTAAGTCACTACAACTGAATCGAATATAGCAGATATCAAGATAATGAAAACTATCAGTGAATGTACTCGCCTGCGGTCCTGAGCTGTCAAATGGGGTCGATGCTCAGAGTAATGCCACAGACCTAAAGATAAGATATATATAAGCTAATTAGAGTTCGATAGTGTTAGGCTTGATTCTATAGTATAAGCTATGCAATCTAGGTCAGACTCAGTCAACTAAGTCAAACTAGGTCACACTGAGTCACATTAGGTCGAACTGGGTCAATAGTTGACTTACAGTTGGCTTTTGGTCAACTGGTCAACTCTAGTCAACTCTAGTCAACTCTGGTCAACTCTAGGTCAAACTAGGCTAATGTTGACTAACAGTTGACTTTGGGTCAACTGGTCAACTTTGGTCAAGTTCTAGTCAATTTTAGGCTACGGTTGACTTCCGGTTGACTTTTGGTCAAAATAGTCAACTGTGGTCAACCAAGGTCAAAACTAGTCTAACCTAGGTCAATTGTTGACTCTACTTCGACGTTCAGTCAAAGTAGTCAACCATGGTAAACTGGTCAAGGCTAGTCTCTATAAATATCTACAGGGTCAACACATTCAATTTCAGTGGTTGTAAAATTACTAAAATCGATGGATCTCAATTCCGATACAAGGATCTAAAATACGAATAAAAAGAGAAGGATTATAATAATAGGGTGAAAACCTACAAGTGTTGTCGGATGGTGAAACAACCATCACCAACGTGTCCAGAATGGTCAAATTAGTTAGGATAGCCTATCCATAAGTCCAATTTGGACACAGAGGCAAAAAGGTAATTTCGGATCAAAATGGTGTCCATGTCGGACACACTTTGCACCAAAAAATGTGCCAAAATAAAAGTGTACTAAATCAAACAAATTATATGTCCACGAATTCAGAATGACGATACGAACTCAACGGTTTATCCGGAATTGGATTCTGATGACCCGATCCCAAATTGGTCCGTTGACCCAGATATTAGAATCCGAATTGCACGAAAAAGCGTGTCGGAGCCAATGTTCTCAAAACTTAATAAATTATATGTCAACGAGTCCAGAATGACAATACGAACTCAATGGCATATCCGAAATTGGATTTCGATGAGCCGATCTCAAAATGACCCGTTTACCCGGATATTGGTATCCGACTTGCACCGAAATGCGTATCGGAACCAATGTCCGCTAAAACCTAGCAAATTATATGTCAACGAGTCCAGAATGATGATATGAACTCAACGGTGTATCCGAAATTGGATTCCGATGAGCCGACGTCAAAAAGTCCTGTTGACCCGGATTGTGGGGCCCACTTTGCACCGAAATACGTGCCAGGGTCCACGTCCTCCAAATCTAACAAACTTTATATAAAAATGTGCCAGAACGATGCCACGAGTCTACTGGTGGTGTCATAAATTGAATCCGGAGTCCCGGGTTCAAAAATAGAATTTAATAACTTGAAAATTACGAATTTGGACGGCCAACTTTGGCGTCGAATTTAACCAATCAAATGTGCTCACAATAAAACAAAACTGGAGGGGTAGGAAGAGGGTTATACCAGCTTCGCACAGGAACTGATGGCACGCCAGACGGAGCTGCGACAGAGGAGATACGAGTCGACGAAGTCGGCTCCACAAACTGTCCAAAAATAACATAATTTAAAGTGTCAACTTGGTGGCCGGTTTTGATCTATCAAACGACGAAATTAACGGATGAAATTTGAGAGGGATGAAGGGGTATATACCGAGATTGAGACGGAGTAAAGAAATCACCGATCTAACAGTTGGATTGTCCAAAAAATCGATGCGAAGTTGTTGTCCTGAAACGAGATTCTGACTTCGTTTTCGAGCGCGTCACGGCGGGAACCCGTGCCAAACGCACGAATCGGCTAGGCGGCGCGTCGGAGAAGTCGACGCGCGCCACGGGAGAGCTCGTCGGGGTCGCCCGGCCATGGGTGGCCGGCTACGGCGGCCACGGCCGACGACAGCACCGTGCGGCGGCGCGGCAGCGCGCGACGGCGGTCCGCGCGCGCGCGCACAATGCGCTGCTGCTGCTGCGGCTGCTGTGGCGCATGGCCCGGCGCGGTGGCACGCTGGTTGTGGGCGGCGAGGGTGGTGGTTGAAGTGGTGGTGGTGCGGTGAAGAGAATGGTGGTGGTGATGGTTTTAAATGGTGGTGGTGATGGTTTTAAAGAAGAAGAAGAAGTGAAGAAGAAGAAGAAGGGAATGGAGAAGGAGAAGGAGGAGGCCGACCATGGAGTGGTGGTTGGCCGTGAGGTGTTCGACAGTAGGGGGGCTGGTGAGTGTGTGTTTGTTTAGAGGTGGGGGAGAGAGAGAGTTTTGTATTATTGTGTGTGTGAGTGTAAATAATATAGAAAGAGAGAGAGAGAGATATATTTGAGAGAGAGTGGAAAAGGAGGTCGGCCACATTAGTGGGGGGGGCTGGTGAGTATGTGTTGGCTGTGATGGGGAGTGAGGGGGTGAGGTGATGGGTGAGAGGAGAGAGAGAGATTATATATATATATATATATATATATATATATATATATATATATATATATATATATATATATAAAATATATATATATATATATATATATATATATATATATATATATATATATATATATATATATATATATTTTAAGATATTTAATAAAGTAGAGGGAGGAAGAGATACTTTTAAAATAGGAAAAAGAAAAATATTGTGTGGGGTATTTGGGCAGTCATGAGAGAACAACAGGAAGCTTGGGTTCTGGTTCGGTCGAGCCGGGTCGGGTCGAAATCGGACAGGGTGCAATAATTAAATTAAAATAGGTATTTATGATCACGGGTAAATAAGTAACATGCGGGGGCTCAAATAAATGGGACACCAGTTTCATGTGGGTAGTAGGCTTCATGTGGGCCATGTCCATACTTTGGGTTGACTAGGTTGGATCGATGTCGGGTCCCGAAATTAAATTAGAAATTAAATCAGGTTTTACGGTAGATAATTAATTGGCCTAAATTGAACCGAAAGTTGTGCGAAGGAAATGAAGCACAAAATAGAGTGTCTGAGTGGAACACGAAGGTCATGGGTGAAGAACGTCTCGAGTAGATCATTCATGAGAAGTTGGTCTCAAGAAAAAGACTAGTCTGGTGCTCCTAAATTAAAAGTCATGGTAACGTGCATATGATGATCAAGGAAAAGAGTGGGAATTCAATTAATAATTAAATAGTCTAAATTGACCAGAACTTGGGCGAAGCAAAAAGAGTACAAGGGAACAAGTTCGAGTGGGACACGAAATATCAATGTCAAGATAATCTCGTCTACTACAAACTCCAAGAAGGAAGTTTCCAGAGACTGGCATCCCTAATGCTCTAGAATTCCAAGTCACGGTAAAGAGCATTTAATGATCAAAATTAATTATCGAGAATAAATTATTTAAAAATTTTGAAAATAAATTCCAGAAATTCAGGGGACTTACACGATCATAGATACTCGTACGGTCTCCCACGAGTCTGGCAATGTACATAGCAACCAAAGTCCTTGAACCTCGTCGTTGAACTTGACTCCGATCGAGGATAGCTGGTCCACCACGCCCTGGAACTCACTCAAGTGATTCGTAATGGATGCACCATCTTTGTACTGCAGACCCATCATCATCCGGATCAGGAATTACCCCAGTTTTTTTATGTACAAAGATTCCAGCTTCTCCCACAACGTCTTCGCATGCTCAATATTGGCAACATGGTTGTACACGTTCTCGTCAACGAACTGCCGTATGTACCCACACACCTGTATATGCTCGAAGTTTCTGTCCTTATCGGATTTGTCACTGGGCTTCTCGGATGCAAATACTGGAAGATGCAGCTTCTTGACGAACAGAAAATCCTTCATCTTGTTCCACCAATAATGGTAGTTGGTACCGTTCAGGTTCACCATGCACACCGACTTCGCGTCCATCTCTGCTTCCTGGTTTGACTGTCAACTCCTGACACTTCTTTGAACCCAAAGCTCTGATACCACTCTGTTGGAAACGAAGCGCGGAAACCGTTCCCCCAAACCAGAAAGTCCTGCGAGAGAACCGAGCAAAAGCATACAAACTAAAAAATGTCAAACACAATCGCAGACACAAAGATTTTTGATGTAGAAAACCCTTGCGAAAAAAACCACGGGACGATCGGAGTCCAACCCTGAAGAACCTCCACTAATGGAATAAAGAGAATACACCATCTACAAGCTCCTCCCGATCCAACACGGATCACCACAACTCATTTGAAAGAAGAAAATTTTTGATTGCGGACTCCGAAGAATAAGAGATGCCGAAAAATTATTCGAAGCAATCTCACCTTCACAATAGTCCTTAATCCTCTCTCTCTATCTCAAAAATTATAAAGCACTCTTGTTTTGAGATGAGTTTACAATTAGCATGCATCACCCTTTTATAAGCCCTTGGTAACCCATACATGGAAGGCCAATATATATGGAAACTTTCAATATGCATCAATTATATATTTAATGGAAATTCAATCATAATTAGCCTGCCATAATTGGAAGCCCAATTATATGAAAACCTACTATATGAAGGGTCCAATCATAAATATATGATCAAAGTAAATATGGAATCCAATCATATATTTTTTTACCATATATGTCCCAAAATATGATCCATACACTCCCCGAGCTTCTCCGACACACGGATGGAGCTCGTCGCTCTCCGAGGTATTCTTCACATAGGTTGGGAACCCCACCCACTCCAACATTTATTTTGTGTCGGTAATGTAGATAAACTTTTTGCCTCCTTTGGTTCGCGGAAAGGAAAGGAAAGGAAATCAATTCCTTATTCTTTTTATTTTTTTGAAAAAATTTAATTTTTATCCAATTTTTTTTCGGTTTTTGTAGAGGACAAAAAATTAGAAAAAAAATAAATTTCCTATAGTGATAAAGTGAATTCTTGGTTGGATTATTTTACTTCCCTATGGCAATCATTTTTATTTTTTCATACTTTCTTTTGACATCCAAACACGGTAATGGAATGGTTTTCCTTTCCCTTTCTCATGATTCTGTCAACCAAACCGATGTTGATAATATACTTAGATAAAACATGTCAAAAAATTAGAATAAAGATAAACTGTCATTTATTAAGGAATTAATTTTTTATTTATTTTGTGACTAATGTTTAAATATGCTAGAAATTTAATTTGTCACACTTTTCATTGCCGTCCTCACCTTGTCATCGGAAATCCTCATCTCAATCCAACTGATGGATCCTCACACCACAAAATAAAGACACGTGTCAGCAACCTAGTGGCTTCCAACTTATCCACAACGGGACGGGCAGATAAGGCACCCTGCCCGCTGCCCGGGATCAATAAAATGCCACTCTGCTCTCTCCCTCCCGACTTTAAACATCACAGCAACAACGCAGAGAATGGCCCAAGCTATGGCTTCGATGACTGGCTTATGCGGGAGCCTCCAAATCGGCGGCTCGAGCAGGCTCCTGTGCCCCGGCGGAGGCGGTCGGGCGGCGGCCGCGGGGCGGCCTGGCGCGGCCGTAGTCCGTGCTCAGCAGCCGCAAGCCGCCGAGATCGAAGAAGCCGCAGCGGCTCAGATCAGCCGCCGAGCCGCCCTCGGGCTGGTCGCGGCAGGACTAGCCGGTGGGTCCTTCGTTAAGGCCGTGCTCGCCGATGCCAAGCCGATCAAGCTGGGCCCACCGCCTCCTCCCTCCGGCGGACTTCGTATGTTCTTCCCCCAAACTTTTTTCTTTCTATTCGATCGTTACAGTATTTACACTATTCATGGCAAATATCGATTTGTTAGTAATATTGCATGAATAATTATCATCACATCGTTCATTGCCAGTGGGCACTTGGATATGTGACGTTTGCTTTTCATTAAATTTTGACACATTTTTATGAGTGAGAAAATGTTTATTAACCCACATAAATGCAAATATTATACTGAATTTATACTACTATATAATTAGAAAAAGTTAGTTTTATCTTTTTTTTTTTTTCCCTTCCAAATATGTCATTACTTAACTTTACTAATTAAAATTGTTCATTAAATTTAACGAGAACAGTAATTACATATAGAATATTTTTTAAGAAAAAAAAATGTAGTTTAACTTTTAGGTCCCGTTTGGTTGATGGAAAGTAAAAAAAATTAAAGAAAATTAAAAAAAAAATTCTTTCCTTTGAAAAATTGTAATTTTTATCAATTTTTTATTCCGCTTGGAAAAACAAAGAAAATTGTAAGAAAAAAAATAAATCCTTAGAGTGAAAAAACAAATTCTTGGATGGTTGGGGACCATTTTTTCTCCTATATTTATTTCCTTTGGGAATTATTTTCTTTTCCTCCACTATTTCATTGACACCTAAATACAGAAAATAAATTTTCTTTTCCAAGGTTATAATTATGGGAACGAAATTCTCCGCCACGTGGCGCTTCTTTATTGGCCCAAACAAATAGGGGGGTGGTTGTGGGAAAACATGAGCCAATAGAAGAAGACCATGTGATGGAGGGATATGGAGGAATAAATTTTTGGAGGTACATAAAATATTTTCTTATTTATTTGGTAGTATCTATCTTCATAATAATCTATCCTCAGGTACATACGGTCGAATTTACCTAAAACGTAAGGATCAAATATGCTGTGCATGCAACAATGGAGTAAAACTTTGATACCGAAGGAGGTATCAAAATTTTGATATCCCCTTCGGTATCAAAGTTTTCTCCCAACAATGTCATGTCATACTGCTAGCTACTTGGTTTGTTTCGATAGCTCTACTAGTTATACATAGCGCATTGCGAATTTTTGTCCAACAGCCGGAACGGAGAACTCCGACCAGGCGAGGGACTTCGAGCTCCCGCTGAAGGAGCGGTTCTTCCTGCAGCCGTTGCCTCCGGCGGAGGCTGCCGCGAGGGCTAAGGAGTCGGCCAAGGAGATCCTCGGCGTCAAGGCGGACATAGACAAGAAGGCCTGGCCGTACGTCATGAACGACCTCCGGAACAAGGCGGGCTACCTCCGCTACGACCTCAACACCGTCATCGGCGCCAAGCCCAAGGAGGAGAAGAAGGCCCTCAAGGAGCTCACTTCGAAGCTCTTTGCCACCATCGACGGAGTAATTAAGTTCCTCCTTATAAGCTTTTTAACACTAGTGATGGATAGAGATAATACATCATACTTACTTGGGCCCGTGTTTGTTGTTGGCAGCTTGACCATGCCGCAAAGATCAAGAGCAGCGCAGAGGCAGAGAAGTACTACGAGGAGACCAAATCCGTGCTGGACCAAGTCATTTCCAAGCTAGGATGAGAGGAGGGGAAATTAAGTTTGATGTGTTTCTGAACTTGTGTTTATTATTCTTTGTCAATATCAGACTATATCTCTGTGTTTGGTTTCCAGCATCAGGGTATATATCGGTAGCTCGCAAAAAGAAGAAGCTACGGGTATTTTTTTTTTCCTGACACACTCTATTGACGTGACAGTACATTATTAGATGTCAATTATTACCACCCTTTTAAGGTTTTTCTTGACATCCAATAATGTATTGTGTACATTATTGGATGTCAATTATTACCACCCTTTTAAGGTTTTTCTTGACATCCAATAATATATTGTGTGTCAAAAAAAAAGTATGCCCCCGTAATATTACTCTAGAACTTAATCTTGATAAAGCTTTAGCACACTAGAGTGTAATATTACTCTAGAACTAAATCTTGATAAAGCTTTAGCACACTAGAGTGTAATATTACTCTAGAACTTAATCTTGATAAAGCTTTAGCACACTAGAGTGTGTATATATATATATATATATATATATATATATATATATATATATATATATATATATATAAAATATATATATATATATATATATATAAAATATATATATATATATATATATATATATATATATATATATATATATATATATATATAAAATATATATATATATATATATATAAAATATATATATATATATATATATATATATATATATATAGGATTAGAGGCCAAGTAAAAGAGGGATCTAGCAGGCTTAATGACATTGTTTGTTGTGCATATCAAATTGGAGTTGGAGTAAGTGGAATAGGAAGACGTTAATTACATATATAGTTGCACATACCAAACTAGCGTTGTACAGAGAATCAACTATTTATAATAATATCAAATTAGAAATAGCTAATAAGGTACGATATTTATTAAATATAGAAAATCTACTATTAGCACGAGCAAGTTCCCCTCATGTTGACAAAGCTTCAAATTCAACTCCATATGACCAGAAATAGGTGAAATAGTATATTACATTAGTACAGTCTGCTTGAGAATGCCAAAAATGTACTTTTGTTGTGAAACAAAGTAGCCGCGAGATGAAGAAGCAAACTCATTCCCCGGAATTAAGTAAGTAAGATGACCAAGATATTTTTATCGCATACTTATTCTGCAGATGACACATTTGAAATGGACATAATTAATAAGGCTTTCTGTAAAGCCAATTGTAAGAACATACTGGCAAAAGTGCTCAAGTCAAGCTTGTGAGGTTGTCTGAGTCCATAAATATCACGTCGAAGACCACAAAACATGATTTGGAGGAGCCAGAATACCCCCGACAAGGTTGCATGTAAACGACTTCAGAAAGATCACCATTAAGAAAAGTATTCTAAATGCCCATTTTATAATATTTCGAGTAGCAACTTCAGCAATAAGGGTGCGAATAGATGTCATATTAGCAACTAGGTCAAAAGTCTCTTCGTAGTCAATGCCATATGTTGACATTTATGCCTTTAAGTCAATTCATATTTATGAATGAGTGTATACATAATAGTTTCTAAATATACCATTGAATTCGATTTGAATAATTTTTTTTAATCTTATTTATCATATATGTGAGTATTAATTATTTGTATTCTTATATGATATAGTCCAAAGTAATGGATATTGGTGGATGATGTATAATATAGATTATACCAAATATATGATCTACTCCACTTGTAATGCTCAATTAAACAAGGTTCCTAGTTGTAGGAATACACAATTGGACTTTGATCATTTCGACTGGATATTGATGAGTTTGATAAAACGGAGTCGTAGATCATGTACATGAGATGTATATCAAAGGTATAGCTACTCTTTAGAGAATGATTTCACTGAACACTCACTTAGTCTTACCATATTCCTAATAAATTAATCTTTACATCTAATGATGGTCTATTGGAATCTAGAGTTACAAGTAGTTTAACATCCTCTGACTTGAGGTACCATGGTTGTCTTGTATGCAAGCAATGTACTTTGATGCTATTATCTTGTGTTGCCTTATAGGATTGGGTATATTGGTTTTGTAAGAAGATACGCAAGTAGCCAACAAAAGACTTGTCACTCTCTAAGTATATATATAGGGAGAGTGCTTGTATATGCCAACATTATACCATAATAGTCATTTCCTAACGACTATAAGTGTTAGGAAAATTGTTACTAATAGTTTTTTTTACCGTTGGTAATATGACGTGGAAAATTTTCCTAATGGTAAAATTTCAGTGGAAAAATAAATTTACTAATGGTGAAAAAACCGGTGCGAAAATGAATCTTCTAACGGTTAAAAAGGGTTGGAAAATTCACTTTCTTAACGGCAAAAAACCGTTAGAAAATCATTTTCCTAACAGTAAAAAAAACATTGTAAAAATAAATTTCTTACTCCCAACAATTTTATACCACTACCAATGGATAAAAAATATTAAAAAAAATTCATGGCTCTATTGAGCCTTAACTTTCAACTCTCAATTATCAGTCAATAATATTCGTAATGATAATACAATTCACACGACAATTTGGACCAACACATTCAAAATTAAAAAGAAGAACATACCACTCGTTGTATTTATAAATAAATGTATTCGAACATTACAATTATTCTCCTTATAATCACTACACCAAACAGAAAGAATACTGGATGTTTCTGATAACATTCTCTGATCAGAATTACATTTATGAACCTGCTTTTCCTGGCTATACCGGTACCAACATATCAAGTCCTTGTTCATTGCCAATTGATACCACCTCTAGGACCAGCTGTACCAGGCATAAAGTGGAATATTTCTGACATACCTATCACTGTGGCAAGTGCTAATTGATATTAAACATACAAGAAAAAGATCAGCTGGCTCATATCCTAAGAAGGCCTTTGAGTGATTAATGTTGCAACAATCAGCACCACTATAATATCATTTCCCATATGAGCAACTTGTGGGGCTTCAAAGGTAATAGTTTCATGTTGAATTGTTCTAGGGCCGATCACAGAATTGACTGCTCTGTGAGCAACACTACTGCCAGTACCAAAAGCTATACCTACCGATAGTCCCAAGTCATACGCTATGTAACATAAAAAAAAGAGAGTAGATTTTAGTAGGAAAAAACAAGTTGCACCTGCGTGAACTGGGGATGGAGGAGGAGCATGATTGACTAGAAACTCAAAACAGAAACCAAGTTAATATCCAGCAATAGAAGTAAGAGAGAACCTATGCATAAAGACAACAAAAACCAAGTTAATATCCAGCAATATAAGTAAGAGAGAACCTATGCATAAAGACAACAAAGAAAGTATACACACCGAGAAAAACTATATATCAGTAGCTTGTGCATCCAAGTATGTCAGAACATCAAAAGAAAAAGGAGGACAATGGAGAATAAACAAATAAGAGCAAGAAAGGTCCGAGTATTGTGCTCTCCCGTAACCATTAGGTGAAGGAGAAAGAAAAAAGGTAGAGCAGAATTTTACTAAAGTATTTGCATCAATCATTCAGATAGTAGCAATTAAACTTTTCAAAAACATAAATCCTCCAGTCAAACTCTCAACTGACTTCTATAACCAAATGTTAACTTAATGCAACTCTTTCAATCAAACTGAAAACATGTTCTAGTCAAGGAAAGTATAAGCAACTTGGTCTATGATATAATTGTAGATACATCTTTATATCAATTTAACAACATTAGCAATTTCTCCCATCTTTAGGAATTTTTTTAATGTATATCGAGTCTGGAAGTAAATTGAGCATTGTAATAAGATTAGCAATTCCTACTTAAAATGAAGTAAATTGAACATTGTAAAACCCCTGTCCAGGTAAACCACTATTCTGTTGGGAAAGAAGTGCGAAAACCTTTCCCCAAACCGGAGAGTACCTGCGAGAGGACCGAGCAATACAACGCACGAACCCAAAAACAACCACACAAAACAATCCACGCAGACACAGAGAATTTTTGACGTGGAAAACCCTTGCGGGAAAAACCACGGGACGATCGGAGTCCAACCCTGAGAAGCCTCCACTAATGGAATAGAAGAATTACACCCTCTACAAACTCCTCCCGATCCAAATCGGATCCCCACAACACTCAGAAGTAAGAACAATGATTACATGGCTACGAAGAGCGAGAACGACGAGTAGAGATTACCCGAAACACGATCTCCTTCGAAAACGACCTTCAATCCTCCGTCTTCTCTTCCGAAGTTGTAATGGCACTCTTGCCTCCTTCCTCTCTCAAAGTTGTGTTACCGTGTGATATGAATTAGGGTTGGAAAATCCCAACTTAACTCCCTAATCCCGCAGCAACCTGGACCGTTGGATTAGATCCAGTGGTGAAAAATCACCCAAATTCCCGCATCAGCCCCGACGACACAGAGTTCGGCCAGAACTCTGTGTCGAGCAAACAGAACCTAGCGCCACAATTCTGGAATGGCCAGACCGAGTTCGGCCAGAACTCGGCCTGGGACCGAGTTCGGCCCGAACTCGGCTGCCCCATTCCAGAACCTCCTTCTGGGTCACCAACAGCAGCAGCGACTCCGCGTCGCCTACTTTCCGAGCTTCTTCGACACACGAACGGCGCTCGTCGCACTCCGGGGTCTTCTCCACATAGGTTGGGAACCCCACCCACTCCAACATATTCCACCATCTTTTCCCTGAAAATCACAAAGGCAACATACTTTGTTAAAAACTTTAACACAATTTTTTTCCCTTTGTCTATGCAAAGAAAAAAGATTCCATCAAATTCACTTGATGTGTGGAGACTACAAAGCATAGTCTAAAGAAGTATCACTCTGAAGTGTCAACTTACCACTTGAACTGTGATATCGTCATTATGTGGAGACTTGAAGGTTACTCTGAGAGTCCTATAAGTGTCCGTGTATTTTTCAACACATCAAGAAATATATGACCTTACAATCTCTAGAGTTACCAGATATGCAGAAAAAACTTGCTTGTTGGTATGACCTGTCAGATACCTAATAAACTTTTCCCTGAGCAGTGGCTTGTCTAATTTGAGGTCTAATTAGATGTGCAATCTAAACCACACTTCTCAACAATAGACGACCTTACAATCTCTCAGACGTATAAACCCCTCTTTTTGAAACCTCTGAAACAACCCAATTAATAAGAGTCATTTCTCAAAACTGCCTTGTTCTTTAAGTAGTAGAACTTCGAACCATTGACATGTAGAAGACAAAGTAGATACTTTAAACTTCTAAGATGGAAAAAAGAAATTTACCTCATCTTCCTAAGCACATTAGCCATTTCCACGCTTCTTCTTCGCCCGCTTGTGTGTTCCCACCTTCAATGCACGCTTGTCCTTACCAAAAAAAATATAACTTGAGCTCCAAGATATTTTACAACATGCACTAGAACTGCCCATGAGTTACCAAAAGAAGTTTTCCTAATAAACAGAGATCTATAAAAAATACAAGAAGTCCGCACAGTACTACTTACAGACAAGTCAGACTCTCTAGTGTCTGGAATTCCAAAGGAATGGTGCCACTTAATCGATTGCCATGCACATTGCTTAAGAGAAAAAGAGTCAGAAAAATAGAATCATGCCAAGCTAGCTAGATGGTTGGACTAAAAGCGAAGGACTCACAATTGGTTCAGAGCAGTGCAGGAGCTGATATTTTGAGGAATTGGACCCTCAAGGTTATTATTGGCAAGGTTCCTAATAGAACATTAATGAAATTAAGCATGATGGAAGGCATGAATTCATAAACATTAAGACTCAAGTTGGCATGTTTGATGCTTACAGTTAAAACATCTAGTTCAGATGGAATAGTACCCTCTAGCTGATTGTCATTTAGCTGCCTGTGCATTTATAAGATAAAAACTTACATATTAAAATTGATTTCCGAGAGAGTATTTCTAACATTGAAGAAGAGAAGGGCTCTCACAGATAGCTAAGTCTTGACATGTTCCCCAATTCAGGAGGAATAGGTCCAGTAAACTTATTGCCATGTGGGTATCTGGGAAGCATAGAAAAAGAGGTCAGTGACAACACCCACTGTTTGAACTATTCTACAATATGTAACAGTTTTAACTACTAAAGAAACTCATAGCTTGCCAGTGTAAGAAGATTGCCAAGTAATCGGGGAATGCTACCAACCAGCTCATTTTCACTCTGCTCTGACACATAACACGACAACAGAGGAGTCAGGTGCAATCCCAGAAACTAAAATTCCAAAACTGAGATTCAAACTACCATGTTAGTCAACAACATTTACAACAAATTGGGAGATTCTGTTTTCAAAATCTCGGTGAAATTGTGTACGAGCAAAAAATATAGTTTGTTTGCCCAGAAGAAAAATAGATAATCAATCATCAATACTCAGTAGCATACAAAAGAATCACGTCCAAAACCACCTTTTAGTACAAACTCCAATACCTGCCAAAAGTAGCAATTTCCCAAGTTCCTAGCAAATATCTGAGTGAGTTACCTGGAGAATCACTCTTTCAGACCATGCCGACATCGAGGGCATCAACACAATCTCGACATGTAAAGCACATCCAACCAATGTACACTGTGTA
The DNA here is from genome assembly GCA_029216955.1 of Iris pallida. Taxonomy (NCBI): domain Eukaryota; kingdom Viridiplantae; phylum Streptophyta; class Magnoliopsida; order Asparagales; family Iridaceae; genus Iris; species Iris pallida. The sequence continues at coordinate 40,540,579 of JANAVB010040818.1, forward strand.
TCAAAACTCAGAAAACTCTTATCCTCACTAACACTACTTTATTTCAGAATCTTAAGAGATCATGATGTGCAATTTAAAATCTCTAGCTATCATTGGAGAAATTGAGAGTTCATCAAATAAAATTATAGGCAGTTGCAATATACAAGCGTTACAAATTTCCGTACTTGTCAGGTGAGTGTCATTCTAGGCATGTACCAAGATTTGAAATTTTACTCCAGGAATATAAATCATGATTTATGTGGCACTCGAATCTGAATAAAATTATATGATTCAAGTCATAATCATAAGCCACCACCAAACAAGGACTCATTATCAATCATAAACAATAATTTGAGATAAAAAAAAGAAGTCATGAAAGAATGGAAGAAAGATCAAAGTTCTGACTGCAACCTAACAGATCCGCATCCGGAACCCCTGCTTATTTCGAGTTTCGACAGAATATTGGAAGAGTGAAAATTTTGCCTAAAGTTTCCCTAAAATTTCTTTCCTAAACTTATTCACTAAAATTTGCCCTACAGTTATATTGTAAGAGGGGGGGGGGGGGGGGGGGGGGGGGGGGGGGGGATATACCTTCGCCAGCTCGGAGGAGAGATAGAGAGAGAGGTCCTTGGAGGAGAGCCCTGGACTATCATAATCCACGAGTAGCAGCACCGGAGGCGGAGGCCGTAAGGGCCTCTATCCAGTGCCAACAGACTCGCCGTTGTGCCATGTGGACGATCCTCATCGCCAGTGATGTTGGGAAAGAAACGCGGAAACCTTTTCCCAAACTAGAGAGTACCTGCGAGAGAACCGAGCAAAACAACGCACGAACCAAAACACAAAACAAACCACGCAGACACAGAGAATTTTTGACGTGGAAAACCCTTACGAAAAAAAATCACGGGACGATCGGAGTCCAACCCTGAGAAGCCTTCACTAATGAAATAAAGGATTACACCCTCTACAAACTTCTCCCGATCCAAATCGGATCCCCACAACACTTAGGAGCAAGAATAATGATTACAAAGCTACGAAGAATAAGGACGACGAGTAGATATTATCCGAACACGATCCTCCTTGGAAAGTGGCCTTCAATCCTCCTTCTTCTCTCCCAAAGTTGCAATGGTACTCTTGCCTCTTTTCTCTCTCTTGTTCTCCAATGTTGTGTTGTGATTAGGGTTAGAAATAACCATATATAAACACCATAATCCGCAGCAAAACCTGGACCGTAGGATACGATCCAATGGTGATTAAACACCCTGAAAAATGCTTCAGCCCCAACGACACAGAGTTCGGCCAGAACTCTATGTTTGGCAACCAGAACAGTTCTGGAACCAAAAGGCAGAGTTCGGCCAGAACTCTGTGTGGGGGCAGAGTTCGGCCCGAACTCTGCCTCCCCTGTTCCAGAATGTAAAATGGTGGCTCCCGAGCTTCTTCTTCGTCTCCGAATGGCCTCGTCACCTCCCCGAGCTTCTCTGACACACAGCCGGCGCTCGTCTTACTCCAGGGTCTTCTCCACATAGGTTGGGAACCCCACCCACTCCAACAGGTGATACGTACCCATTCCTGGGGACAACCAAGAGTATCAGAGTTCGGCTCAGTATGGGAGAAGAATCATTATAGCAGCAGTGTAGAGGCAATGTGGTCAGCTGGGAGAGTCTAGTCAGTATCAAGAAGAGCTCAGTCAGCATCACTGGAATTGTCCAGCTCAGCATCCAGCTCATGTGATCTAACTGTCAAGTAACTGCCAAAAAGAAATAGGTATCAGTAGTAGTATAAATAGAGGAAGAGTATCAGAGGAAGGGGATTAGAAATTGTAGGCAGCTTTTGTTTTTCTTTTGCAATTCTTGTTTAGTTGTAATCATCTTCTTCCCCAAATAAAAACCCTAGATTCTTGTGAAGCTTTCTTTATTTCTGTCGATGGCAATGTTAACCACAGTTAGGTCATCACCAATTCCCAATCAATTTGGGAACGGACCTAACAATTGGTATAAGTGCTATGATCCAATTCTTGAAGCTCATGGTTGGCAAAGGTACCGCAGCTATGGTGGATCAGGAGCACAACAGGGAGTTCCACATGAACCACTGCCATGGCAGAGCCGATTCTATCCAAGTCTTGAAGCCGGTGGATGGAAAATCTCGAGCAGCTATGGCGGCCAAGCTCCATCTCCAGGATGGCCTCAAGATCGTTCCCTCTTGTAGAAAATAGTTGTTATATTTTATTGATAATCTCTTGGTTATTTATAGCCTTACAACCTCCTCATTACATTAACTCTCTATAGGAATATCCTATGGCATATTCTCATTACATTAACTCTCTATAGGAATATCCTATGGCATATTCTAACATACCAAATATACTAATAGGATATTTCAACACATATTCCAACACACCAAAAATACCAATAGGATATTCCAACACTCCCCCTCAAGATGGACGAAAAATATTCACTAAGCCCATCTTGTCACATCCTCTCATCATGCTGACAGAGCTAAGCCCCTTAGTCAGTCCGTCTGCTACATGATCTTTGGTTGGAACATAGCCCAACTCTAGTAGTCCACTATCTAGCTTTTCTTTGATGAAGAATCTGTCAATCTCGATATGCTTGGTCCTGTCATGCTATACTGGATTGTTGGCAATACTAATAGCTAACTGGTTGTCACACCACAGCTTTATCTTAGCTTCCTGGTCCAGCTTCAGCTCTATCAGCATATTCTTCAACCACAATAGCTCTGTGACTCCCCAGCCATAGCTATATATTCTGCTTTAGCTGTTGATCTGGCCACCACTGACTGCTTTTTACTCCTCTAAGAGACCAAGTTGCCTCCTACAAATATGCAGTATTCCGAGGTGGATCTCCTGTCGTCAACATAGCTAGCCAAGTCAAAATCATAATAACCTTCGATGCTCACATGATTATTCCTTCTAAAAATCAGTCCCTTCCCGGGGCCTCCCTTCAAGTACCTCAAAAATCTGGTACACTGTGTCCATATGACCCTTCCAGGGGTCATGCATGTAACAGCTCACTATGCTGATCGCAAAGCTGATATCAGGTCGGGTGTGGCTCAAGTAGATCAACTTGTCCACCAATCTCTGATATCTATCTCGGTCAACTGGTTCTCCGACTTCAGCTTCCAGCTTGAACTTCTGGTCTATCGGTGTCATAGCTGGTTTGCATTCCATCATCCCTGTTTTTCGTAAGCAGGTCTAGTGCGTACTTTCTCTGAGAAAGAACAATTCCCTCTGTATCTCGAGCAATCTCAATCCCAAGCAAGTATCGAAGAGAGCTAAGATCCTTCACCTCGAACTCCTTGCCAAGCTTCCTCTTGAGTTGGGCGATCTCCTGCTCATCATTGCCTGTGATAATCATATCATCCACATGCACCGCAAGCATGGTGATGTGGCCTCCACTTCGTCTGAAGAACACAATATGATCAGCATTGATCTGCTGATTTTCCATCCCTATCTTTGATCTCCTGAACCTGTCAAACCACGCTTGAGGAGACTGCTTCAGTCCATAGAGGGACTTCTTCAGCCTGCAGACCTTGCCTTCTGTCTGATTGGTATCGAATCCTGGTAGTATCTCTATGTACACCTCCTCCACTAGATCCCTATGAAGAAATACATTCTTCACATCCAGTTGGTGTAGCTTCCATCCTCCATCGGCTGCCAGAGGGATCAAGTTCCTGACAGTACTCATCTTCGCCACTGGTGCAAAGGTCTCGTCATAGTCGATGCCGTACGTCTGACTGTATCCTTTTGCCACCAGTCGAGCTTTGCAGCGCTCAACTTGTCCATCTGGGTTTTGCTTCACAGTGAAAACCCACTTCCATCCGACTGCTCTCTTCCCTTCTGGCAGTCTTACCAGCTCCCAAGTTCAGTTCTTCTCCAGAGCTCCCAACTCCTCGTGCATCGCTGCTTTCTACTTTGGATCGTTCTTGGCTACCCGCCAATTGTTAGGTACAGTAATACTATCCAATGATGCAATAAAAGCTCCATAAGAATAAGAGATATGATCATATGAGACAAATTTAGTAAGGTCCCAACCATATCTATCAGGAGGTTTTCCCGTATTACTGCGAGTGGACCTCCATACTGATGATGGTTGGGGAGGAGAAGAAGGAAGGATATCACCTGAAGGGGAAGGTGGTGGTGTAGGTGTCTCAAGAGTCAAGATGGGCACAAGCAAGGGACTTAGCATTGGCACTGTAGGAACTGGTCCTGCAAGTTGCTTCTTTCGCCTGCTGTAGATAAGTATCTCCCCCTGAGCTGTGGGCCTAACACCTGTTATTTGCTCCCCCTGTCCCTTTTCACCTTCCTGTACCCTATTTGTTCCTCCAAGCCATACTCCGAGATCAGTCAAAATGCTTCCCAACAACTCTCCATCTCGCCTCATACTTGCAGTATCAGGTGAGATATTTGGGTTTCCCTCCTAACAGTAGTATGGCTCATGTTTCCTAAAGTGAACATCCATACTTACAAATTTTATTTTTTTACTAGACTTTAGCATACATAGCCTTTCTGAGTTCCCGAGTAGCCTACAAAGATACACTTGGTTGCTCGCAGATCAAGCTTCCCTACCGACGGTCTGTTGTCCTTCATGAAGCATATGCAGCCAAACACCTTTAGTGGGAGCAACCCACTATTATTTTTCTGCAGCATCTCGCATGGAGACCTCCATCCCAACACCTTCGAAGGTATCCTGTTGATCAGTTGAGCTGCTGTCAACACTGCATATCACCACAGACTCTATGGGACATTCATGTCTATCATCATACTTCTCGTCACTTCCAGGAGGTGTCTGTTCTTCCTTTCCGCTACTCCGTTCTGTGCTGGTATATATGCACAGGTGGTCTGATACCGTATCCCGTGGGCGGACAAGTATTCCGCAAGTGTCTTGTTGGTGTACCCCGTTCCATTGTCAGACCTCAGTACCTTCACCAATGCCTTGTACTGAGTCTGGACATGTTTGTGAAAGTTCTGAAAATAGGAGGGGACCTCACTCTTATTTTTTATCAAATACAACCAAGTAGTATGAGAAAAACAATCTATGAAGGTAACAAAATATTTGTAACCATTCATAGGAGTAGTACAAGGCCCCCAGACATCAGAGTATACCACATCAAAAACAGATGAGCTCCTATGACCGCTACTCATATATGAACTCCTAGTAAGTTTACCTAACTCACAAGCATCACAAACTAGTTTCTTTTTATTAACTTTTTCGTAAATTGTAGGGTATAATTTGCTTAAAATACCAAATGAAGAGTGTCCTAACCTCCTCTGGTGGAGTCGTAATGTATCTTCTGCACTCATCTTCTTCAGTCTTTTCATCCCTGCCTTTTCTGCCATAGATACTAATGCTGAATCCAGCCCTTCTCGATCCAGGTACCACAGTCCATCATGCCAAATGCCAGTCCTAAGTCTTCGTCCCGTCTTCTTCTCTTCGAAGATCACCTTAGGAATATCAAAGCAGATAGTGCATTTTAATTGGAGGATTATAGAACTAATGGACAAAAGACTGACTGGAAAAGAAGGATCATGCAAAAAATTGGATAATTTTACGGAACCTTTACAATCGACAGTACCCTTACCGACCACTGGCTAGAAAGTACCATCAGCTGTTTGGATGTTGTCCGTCAATAATAGGTAAGTGTAGGGAGAAAACTCACTAGCATTCCTTGTCACGTGTCGAGATGCAACCGAATCGATATCCAATCCGACGATCTGAGGAAATACATAGATGTAAGGGCGAGCGAGTCGTCAGTGCCTTCTGCCGACAGTGGGCATACATGACAGTGTTGCCTCTGGCGAAGAATGAGGTAGACGCCTCCCCGGTCCTACTCCTCTTGTCTCCATCGCTCGACGCTCTCTGCCTCCTCCTGAGTACTTACAACATGTCCTGCAGTGCCTGATCCTCCTCAGTATAGGCACCGTCAGCTGTCTCCTCGCCTTCTGCTACCAACAGGTTCGCCCAACAACCTCCTCGACCACCCCGTCGACCCCTACAACTACGGTCACATCCTCCAAACTGTCCACGTCTATCGTCTGAATCTCCCTTGGGTGGTTTGGTGCAAGCATACCTCAGATGACCCACCTCCCCGCAGTTGTAGCACTGCCGGAGCTCTTCCTTAGGTCCTGACGGTACTCTTCGTTCTGTCGAGCCCTCATTCGGCTCTGTCTTCTCTGCGAGGGTTCTCCTTTCCTGTCGTGGCCAACTCAGGTAGGTAGTCGGTTTATCAAGCTTTAGATCGATGGAGGGAAGCTCCAACTTCGGCGACGTTCGTGTCGTGCTCTCACCAGCCGACATCTTTATCAACTTCATCAATGTCGCAACCTTTGCAGAATCTAGCTTCTTGATGATCTCCTCCATCGATGCTTCTTATCTCCGATCACATCACGTCCTCTCCACAACTCACGCTCGTCCTCGTCGTCCGCTGCTAGATCCGAACATGTCTATTTTCATCAGATCTAGGCATCAGTGTCCTCTTTCGAAATGATCCAAAAAATGACAACAACGGTGCCGTTACGTACGGTAGGAGGGGCGGCACGCACGTGGAAGGGGCGACTGGCACGCATACCACAACGGGTAGCAGCCATAGCAGCAGTGGGCAGCAGCAGTAGCAGCAGTGGCAGCAGCAGGCACGGGAAGAGGGGCTACTGTGCGCAGGTTAGAGTTTGGTGGCAGAGAGAAAAGAGGGGAAAGGTTAGGGTTTGTGAAAATGTGGCTCTGATACCATGTAAAAAATAGTTGTTATATTTTATTGATAATCTCTTGGCTATTTATAGCCTTACAACCTCCTCATTACATTAACTCTCTATAGGAATATCCTGTGGCATATTTTTATTACATTAACTCTCTATAGGAATATCCTATGACATATTCCAACATACCAATATACTAATAGGATATTTCAAATATTCCAACATACCAAAAATACCAATAGGATATTCCAACACCTGTCCAATGCAATTCTGAAGACAAGAAGATTTCTGAAGGTAAAATTCTTGATCCCAACAACAAGTTCGATAACTGCTAGAAGAGTTCAGTGGATCAAGAAGAACCACCCCCAATATGTGAATGCTCTCATTCCAAACCCTAATCCAATGAGTATTCCCAATGTTCTTGATAATAGTTTTCCACTATCAAACCCTCACCCACAGCATCAAAACCCTTACCAATTCCCTTATGTGTTTCCCTTGGATACCAGTCCAAGAACAAGAACTTCATTATCAAAACCTTTACCAATTTCCTTGTATGTCTCCCTTGTATTCTAATCTAAGAACAAATGAAGATCTTCATTATTACTCAAGTTCTGAACCACTTGTTCAGAACCCTTATCAATACCCAATCATGACACATGGAACTATTCCACTTGGAATGAATTTTCCAACCATGTCTGCATTATATGAGAATGTACCCTTGGAAATGCATCATTTGCAAATGCATCAACACTTAGAAATGCAACATTTGCAAATGCATCAGCACTTGGAAATGCATCAACACAACAATTTTATTGAGTTGCACATATGGGAGTATCAACACCCTCTCCCATAAAAACTACACATGTGAGTGTTCATGTATACACAACACCAAGTTCAGTATCTCTGGGTATCTCAAATTACTCAACACATTTTGGGTCAAGTTCAACTGGTAAGCTACATCCATGGCGACCCATACACCAGAATTCATTCCTACAATTCAGTATACGCAGAGCCCCATGAACACTAGAATGAACTATCAAAGAGTGCCATTATTTTTTGTGCACATGCCTGAGCCTATGGTTACCAATCACCAACAGTTTCATCAGTTTAGTGTGCCAACACCTGCTCCTTCGAGTATGCCAGTGTTGGGTATCAGACCAGAATGAATCGAACCTTCGCTCCGATACCAATTGTTGGGTATCAGACCAGAACGAATCAAACATTTGCTCTGATACTAATTGTTGGGCGTGTGCGAAAGCATTTGCCAACCCACATGACCAAAACCAACCTTCGTCTAACGAACACCAAGCACAAGATGAAGACAAGTATATGGCGGTGACATATGTCACCTGGACAAATTCCAACCTTTAATAACTCAGATGAAATTACAAGGTTGATAGAACTCACGTTGAACCCTTTTTCCTAATAGGTTCAATCTCCTCACCACTCTCAAGAAGAAAAATAGAAGATTACAATTTAGATCACTCACCAACCTGTAGCAATCTCCCTAACCGAAGTTGATGACTCCTCGATTAGATCTTCTTCTTCTTTCTGTTTTGGATGACGAAGTCCTAAGAGCAAAGTACAAACTTTTTCTTAGATTTTCTTGTGGACAAGCACCCCGAATCTCCATTTTAGTACTTTGTGCTTATTCTTTGTGCCTCCACCCTCACCCCATATATATATGATGAGAAAATCCTATTTTAGGTCATAATATGATTTCTTAATTAGGAAGCCCTTAAATAAGAATCCTATTATACCTAAAATAGCCCATCAATTATCCTATTTTAGATCAAATAAGATTTCCTAAAATAAGAATCCTATTATATCTAAAATAGCACAACATCAATTATGGACATCCAAATCTAGTCAAATCAAATATTTAATAAGATTTGGATTCCACAAGTATGTTGTTACCAAATCCAGACTGGACTCCAACAATCTCTCCCTCCAGTCTGATGAGAGGGTATTGACCCCATGGGTCCTCAACTGGACTCCATGCCTGTCGTTTTATGACAAAATTCCTGCTCCCCCATGCCACTGATCTCTGATCCTCCGAGTTGCTTTGTATCTTCTTTTGTCTCCAGCTTCTCGACTGTCACGTTGACGCTAGCTGCTATGCGTAGCACCTCGAGCACCACTGGAATCCTGCCGATATCAATGACACGACCAAGACCGAAGTCCCTGACGATCAGCCTCACCGTAACTCTTGGCTGCTTGTCCCCGACTTTCGTCTTCCACCGAAAAATGTTAACATTTCGACGAGCTTCTTCACCCTTGGCTGGCCCAACCAAGCAGATGGTGCAGTTTTCCCGAGATTTGAACTCCTGAACCTGCCTACCTTTATGTCTGAACTTGAAGCGCCTCCATACACATGCGTCCTCGAGCAGAACATCACGTACTGTGTATACCGTCGATGACCCACAGCCCCTGAACTGTGTGAATGATGGTGCTCCCGCCTCAGATTGAGTTTGCTGCAAACCTTGATCTCCTTTCTGGCTTCAAACTGCTGAAATCGATGTTGCTCCATGAAGATTTAGAAAACCACCTGTCGCCAAAACTAGATCCATAGAGCAACCCCACCTGGAGATCGACCAACTGTCATGGGACCGACAGACTGACCCTCAATCTTTCACTCATCACCATCCGTCGCTTTGTTTCGATGAACCGAATCCTCCGTATCCCTCAAAGCATCTAGCAGCCCCTCCTCAATAAGTTCTCTATGATCTACCTCCTGTCGAATACCCCTCGAGCCTCTATCCAGTGTCTGTGGCCTGCCTGTACAGCTCAGTGGCTTGAGCCTATACATGCCAAAACACAAATCTCTCCGAGCCAGCTGTTGGAAACTCTTCACAAGCATCCAATCTTTGCTCCCAAACAGACTACGGCAACCATCATATGCCAGCCTCCTTTCTGAAACCAAGTTATAGTATATACTCGATACATGTCGCACACCCATGAGGACGAGTTTTTTTTACTAAACTCCGTCATCAAGTGCACATCACCGATGCCTACAACTGCAGCCATCCCCTTCTCTTCCATCTTCACACGTCCAAACCTGCTGCCGCAATATGACGTGAAGATCCTCCTATGTAGAGTAGCGTGATACGATGCTCCCGTATCTATGACCCAGTCGCCATCATGACACATGCCACAAGGTTCCTCTGCGTCGGTCGCTGCGATGATGGTATCTTCCATTGCTGTGAGATCCTCCTGATCATCCTTTTCTTTGGCCTTCTCAGCTTTGAGCTTCATGCAGTTCCTCTTGATATGACCCCTTTCGCCACAGTAATAGCAGCCCTCCTTGTGGTCCACAATCGTAAGATCCCGAGAACTCCTCCCTGTCCTCGCCTGTGACTTGGGTCTTTCCTTTCCGTAGGAAGTCACCAGAGCGGACTCCTGCGACGATTCCACTTGCTTTCGTCGGACCTCCTCATTCAACAAGCTACTTTTGACTGCCTCCATCGTAACAACTCCATCAAGTACGGAGTTGCTCACCGATACCACCAACGTCTCCCAGCTTTCCGATAGAGAACTAATGAGCAGTAGGGCCTGAAGCTCATCATCAATTACCATCTTCATCGCAGATAGCTGATTGATGATACCCTAAAACTCGTTCAGATGTTGTGCCAATAGGGCACCCTCCGTGTACTTCGAGTTCACGAGTTGGCGAATAAGAAACGCCTTGTTGCCAGCCTTCTTCCTTTCGTACAGCGAATGCAGCTTCTCCCATAATGCTTTTGCCGAACTCTCTATGGACACGTGGTGAAACGCTGAATCATCCAACATTGGCGGATGAATCCAAAGGCCTTCCGATCCAGTCATTTTTTAGTCTTCAGTAGCTTTGTCCGTTGACTTTGTGCTGTCGCCCTCTAACGGACAATGCAAGTCCTTGCACCAGAGTAGATCCTCCATCCTTGGCTTTCAAATCGCTCAGTTTCCCCCCATGAGGGTGTTCATACGAGTGTTTATCTGCTCCGTAGACATGGTTGCCAGAACCTCCAAAGCTCTAATACCAATTGTTGGGTATCAGACCAGAACGAATCAAACCTTCGCTCTGATACCAATTGTTGGGTATCAGACCAGAGCAAATCGAACCTTCGCTCTGATACCAATTGTTGGGCACGTGCGAAAGTGTTTGCCAACCTACCTGACCAAAACCAACCCCCGTCTAACGGATACCAAACACAAGATAAAGATAAGTATATGGCAGTGACGTACGTCACCTGGACAAATCCCAACCTTTAATAACTCAGATAAAATTATAAGATTGACAGAACTCACATTGAACCCTTTTCCCTGTAATGCCCCGTCCAGCTCAGTTCAATCGGAGGAATCAAAATGCCAACGACGTTCAGACTTAGCCATGTAACGGCTTGCTCCAAGTCCCGCTCGATCGAGACAACTCCTCGTTTAGGTGGGTAGCTTCAGTGAACTTGCCTCAGCTTGGCCTTCACACTAATAAAATAAAGTTTTTAAATACACAAGTAGGCTTGACAATAAAAGAGGAGAATCCACATAGGTAAGGGAATAATCCCATGTTGGGTCGGACTGAGTTAGAATATGGAGAAGGTCCCACGGTCGACTTAGAATCGTGTACGACGTGCTTTCAAAATGACACTCGATCCTTCGTCCCGTGGCTTGGGAGAAAAAAGTTGGTCTATGTTGCCACAAGGCTATAGACTTAGCATAGCCATAGGCGTCGCACGATATAAATGCTTGGTAAAGCATGCACGATCCACTGTCGAATGCTTGATAAAGCATGCACTGTCCCAATGTCCGATACTTGGCATAGCCAAAGTGTCAATCAAGTCTCAATGCACATTTCTATGATACAAGGCTTGACATAGCCTTTGCTCGTCCCATGGGTTAAGTTGTTGCACAATTGAGTTAGGCAACAAGTTATGTCGGCTAACGAAGTCATTCTAAGCACTGTCCTATGATTTCTACGGTTGTCGTAGCCACAGTCCCACGATCTCAAGGCTCGTCATATAGAGTATGACTTGAGCGATAGTGTCGCATAGAACACAAGATGGTTTAAGGCACGAGCCATGGGTGGTTCAGTTAAGAGTTAGCCACGGTCTATGGCACATAAAGAACTAGTTCTATTCAATTTAAGTAAGAAGGCTATGTAGTAGCTATTTCTTTGATTTTTAAAGAATGGAGAGTTCAAGCGATGGTTTGTCGCCGAGGCGGTCCCTCGTTTGGGAGTCTCATGGTTTCGATGCACGTCTTGCATAATATGGTTCTGAGCATGTTATGCTAAAGTATGGGTCAAGTCGTACCATAAGTTAGGCCATGCATTTACGTGAGTCTAGATGAAGTCTCGTAGGTGCGTGGTCATGGATAACTTGTGCACAAGGGCGATGTTTCTTCGGACGACAACCTGGGGCCACAGGAATTGATCCGGCCATGGAAGAAACACGTTATAGCTGATGCTGGGTAGGCAACCAAGAATTCGATGGGCTATCATTAGGGCTAGCTACCTGTATTGACCGACCCATCCTATTCTTAGCTATGTCCACGATGGCTAGTTAATGCCAGTGACCTTTCATATAGATAAGTTGGTGTGTTGAGCGGCTATCCGCATGCATGGTGTCGATCGAATCAAGGAAGTGTAAATACGGCACAAACTGAGTCAAGGAAAGGTATGCACGATTTCAACACCAGTATGAAGCCTAAGATTTGGCTATAGCAAAGACTTGTGCTTCGGCACGAGACGTGGCGTCGAGTATTAAGTTGTTGGAACAAAGTTGCGTAAGTCAGATTTGAGTCGTTTTGAGTTAAGTCAGGAAGGGTCGTAAGGCGAGTTTGATTAAGTAATATTGAGTTGCAAGGCACGACCTCGATATGTTGAGGCACGGCCACGTTGTCACGACACAAGTATAGGCAAGCCTAAGTGGGGAAGCATTGCCTCAATTACATTGAAGCACGAATAGAGTTTATGGCACGACCAAGTTGTTACGTTCCAAATATGAGCCGAAAGACAAGCACGAGTCGATAAGTTGATGTCGTTGGCACGAGAAGGGTCTAGAGACAAGATATAAGTAAGTTGTAGGTGCAAGGCATGATGATGGTCTAGAGACACAAAATAGGCCAAGAGTTTATGTCCTAAAATCGATCCTAAGGCAAGAATAGAAAGACAATAATAAAGAGATTATGTTGCACAAAGTAAATGAATGTGTTGGTTTTGTATGGGTGGGCAAGGAGCTCACTCCACCAGTACAGTTGAGTACCGACACCCACACAGTTTCTATGTGCAGGCACAGGTAGAAGCTCGTTGGTGCGTAGCTCGCTTGGATATGTCGAGGCACAGAGTTCCTTGACGTTTCGAGACGAGGCAACCGCATGGAGTCTAGACTTATATGGGACATAATGTATGGACATCGCCTTCTGAAGCATCCGCTAGCTCGTCAAGCTTTGTATTGAGAAAGAAGAAAGAGCAGAGTGACTTATAACTTGAGAGAAGATTGAGACTGATTGATTGTAATCATGGCCTTGTGCCACTTTTGTAATCTTTGTTCAATATCAATAAAGAGCCTCTTTTGTTGACTTGCATTTTGGTTCTAAATTTTCGCTGGCTTATTCAATGTTTATGCTTCGGGACTTCTGTGCGACGACCTCGTCGCTAAGCCTATAATCGGCCGTTATGGAACCCTCCTTGCGTGAGCGCAACCTAGGCTTACGCGGTATCACGCCTTAGCGAGGACGATCGGTCCTACAGGATCGGGGTGTGACATAATGGTATCAGAGCATGACTTTACGTCCATGAACTTTCGATTGAATTCTTTAACTCTGGTGTTTGTTTCGTAAACTCTGATGTTGTTTCCGCGATTGATATCAGTGGTACGCTCTCTCTCAATGTTCCACGGGATGTCCATACAATAAGTTTATGTAATTTACAAATCGTATAAGAATAGTTTTTGACAAAAACAAAGATGGTTCACGTATAGCACGGTTGGCTAAGTCGGGCTAGAAATATGCACCAAGAATTACGTTGATCTTAGAAAGTTGTGTGCGGGATTCAATTCATTTTTTTGAATGAGAATGAGTTTGACTCGATTCATAGAATGTGGAATGACTGTCCATAGAGATGTCATCGACCGATGTTATCATCGATGCGATATAGATAGAACGTGCTTGAAATTGAGGAATAGTTCGAACGGAGATTTGAAGTAGTCGATTGTGATTCGAAAATTATTTTAAGGATTTATCAAATGATTTTATTCCTGAGTGGTGTATGGGATAGCCTCGAAAATGTCGATCGATTGAGGATACAGGGTGCCAATGAGTCTATCAGCAAGCATCACAGTAAGCAAAGCCTTAGAATGAGCATCAGTGAGTAAGTTGTAGTCTTGAAGTTTGATAAGTTGATTCGAACGAGCTAAAAATAACATGTATGGGATTGAGATTGCGCAAGTATAAAATGCAAAAATGATTGAGTTGGTAAACTTAATTGAAAAAAAGTTAAGGTATACGAACGGATGACTCGATCGAGGAAATCGATATGAATCGTATACGAAACGTTAGCACGATAGGAAGATAGCGTGCATAAAAAGATTTAATTTTGAAGTTACGAAAGTCACTCTAAGAGTTTGGGATAGATGTTGCTCGATGATTTGAGTTAGCATAGAACGATACGAATTAAGGAAATAAGTTTGCCCGATGACTTAAGATAGACGGATGAACATACGTGATTACGGGTTTGACGAAATGATCATGTGACTAGTTCGAAGATTAATGATCGAATTTGATCTTAAATGTCGAGGAGATTATGGTAATCCAGTTCGAATGATAACATCAGCTGTACAACTCAAAATTCGTTGCAAATGAAGATCGTCCGGTTACGTATATCATCGATGGTATTGAGACGTATCAAGATCGATATGCGATAACTCGAGGGTACTCTGATTCGGAGAATGACGATCGTGTAAAGTGTTATTGTTTTGATGGATGCTATACTTGGAATTTTGATTGGAATGAATGCTTGGATGAAAATGAGAGTGTCTTGATTGCTTCGAAGATAACCACAACGTCGACGATTTTGTCTTGTGCGAGCACAACTTCAGCCTCGCACATGCGTCACGTCGGATTTGGAGCGATCGTTCCGCGTAAGCGCTGACATGGTGATTCATGTCTAGCGAGAATGATCGAACTCAGCAGATCAGGGCATGAAAATTTGGATTGCTTCAACTTGTGGTTTGATGTGAAGGTGAATTCGAGGATTGGTCGGACTTGTGATTGACGATTAGGTAAATTTGAGGATTAAGTAGATCCAATCTGCGTATCGAGAACAAATTAGTCTAGACTCAAGCAAGAGTTACGCCCCGATGATGATGATTATCCTGCGGAAGCGTTAGCATGGTGATTTTATGTCCACCGTGGATAATCAGACTTGTATGATATTAGGGCGTGACATATTGTTATTCTAGACGACCTTGTGATCGAATACGTGAATTGTGATAAACGACTTAGGGAATATGAAATGATGATTGTGGTTTAGTGACAAATCGTGTCATATGCTTGACTTGGGAAGGATGGATAGGTGGATTATATCGAACGTGTTCGAAAAGATAGACTACGCTAATTGCTTGTTGGACGAGCGATATTGATATGTTGAGGAATTGGTTGAACATGACTTACCGTAGGATGGCTTTGCTTAAGGACTCGGACCCCTGGACCGAACGCTGAGAAAGCGAATAGGAGAAAACAATGCTCGAAGTTTAGAAATCTGAGTGATACGAGCTTGGGTAGAAAACCCCGTATTATCAACTTTGGTTTGACCTTAGGATTGGGATCAGTGTTGATATTAGTGTTTGGGAACGGTAATTCCAACACTAACGTTGACTTTAGCCTGGAGAGATGGCCTAGCGGTTAGGAAAGACGTCCCTATT
The DNA here is from genome assembly GCA_029216955.1 of Iris pallida. Taxonomy (NCBI): domain Eukaryota; kingdom Viridiplantae; phylum Streptophyta; class Magnoliopsida; order Asparagales; family Iridaceae; genus Iris; species Iris pallida. The sequence goes on from JANAVB010040818.1 coordinate 40,556,158, forward strand.
TCAAGAGAGCATCAGTATGATTGACTTTCAGGATTAGTAGGATGAATCGAGTAGGTGAGATTGGATTCACTATCCCAAGGCTTGGTTGAAATACATGTATTTCGAAGACGCCTTAAATATGTGCACGATCCAACTAAGTGATACGTGAATTCAAGTGAGACTAGAAGAATGGAACAATGTCGAGGATTTTGAGATTGTGAGTTTCAAAAGAAAATATTGATGGTAGTGCGATCATCGGAATTGAGATGAACTTGAATGTTGGTTGATCGGGTGGTATGTCTAGAACTAAGTTGTCCATGTGTGCGACAAGTATAAGTTACCCAAGTTGAGATATAGCTGTTCGATGTGAAAGATAACCAAAGCACGAGCGTGGCTCGGATTGAAGAAATGCGTAGGCGGAGTGTGTCGATAAGTAGGAACTCAGTAAGTTTCGAGGACGAAACTTTTCTGAGTGGGGTATAATGTAATGCCCCGTCCCGCTCAGTTCAACTAGAGGAATCAAAACACCAACAACGCTCGGACTTAGACATTCAACGGCTTGCTCCAAGTCCCGCTCGGTCGAGGCAACTCCTCATTTAGGTGGGTGGCTTCGGTGAACTTGTCTAAGCTTGGCCTTCGCACTAATAAAATAAAAGTTTTCAAATGCACAAATAGGCTTGATAATAAAAGATGTGAATCCACATAACTAAGGAAATAATCCCAAGTTGGGTCAGACCGAGTTAGAATATGGAGAAGGTTCTACGATCGGCTTAGAATCGTGCACGACGTGCTTTCAAAATGACATTCGATCCTTCGTCCCGTGGCGTGGGAGAAGGAAAGTTGGTCTATATTGCCACAAGGCGATGGACTTAGCATAGCCATAGGCGTCTCATGATATAAATGCTTGGTAAAGCATGCACGACTCACTGTCGAATGCTTGATAAAGCATGCACTGTCCCAATGTCCGATACTTGGCATAGCGAAAGTGTCCCTCAAGTCTCAATGCATATTTCTACGATGCAAGGCTTGGCATAGACTTTGCTCGTCCCACGGGGTAAGTTGTTGCACGATTGAGTTAGGCAACAAGTTATGTCAGCTAATGAAGTCATTCTAAGCATTGTCCCATGATTTTTGTGGTTGTCGTAGCCATATAGTCCCACGATCTCAAGGCTCGTCATATAGAGTATGACTTTTGCGATAGTGTCAAATTGAACACAAGATGGTTTAAGGCACAAGCCATGGGTGGTTCAGTTAAGAGAGCCACGGTCTATGGCACCTAAAGAACACGTTCTGTTCAAGTTAAGTAGGAAGGCTACGCAGTAGCCATTTTCTGGGTTTTCAAAGAATGAAGAGTTCAAGCGATGGTTTGTCGCTGAGGCGGTCCCTCATTTGGGAGTCTCAAGGTTCCGATGTACGTCTTGCACGATATGGTTTCGAGCACATTTTGCTAAAGTATGGGTCAAGTCGTACACAAGTTAGGCCATGCATTTACGTGAGTCTAGATGAAGTCTCGTAGGTGCGTGGTCATGGACAACTTGTGCACAAGGGCAATATTTCTTCGGACGACAACTTGGGGCCACAGAAATTGATCCGACCATGGGGGAAACACGGTATAGCTGATGCTGGGTAGGCAACCAGGAATTTGGTGGGCTGTCATTGGGGCTAGCTACCTGTAACGCCCCAGTCCCAAAATAGTAGGACTAAAAACGTATCATGCCAGCTGTATACATACGAGTAAATATACGACTCGTATATATACATAAGTTGTAAATGTAGAAAGCCACGACACTAAATCTCATCCACAAAGATAAATAATGATATAAAGCAACTTTGAGTTTGTCAAGTACACAATAGTTGGGCGAAGACAAAGTCCACTACCAACCAAATTAAACATGGAAAAATATACAAGGAAAGAATTTAGCAAGCAAGAGCAAGTGACGAGTCCAAGAACAATCATCACGAAGGAAGGAATGGCCTTAGCTAGAGCACCTGCAGAAATCATAAGACACAACTGGAGAGATAACCAGGTCCTCAGAGGGACATAACAAGACACATAATATCATGCCAATAAACTGAATAATGAAGCTCAACAGAAAGTATGCATGAGTAAAGGTTCCTAACCATTCTATGTGGATTTCAATTTAGAGGACAACATTCTACGCAGGGGCTGTCACAAGCAAGTAATAAAGAGTGGCCAACAAGTAGCGCTCATCCGAGACACTATCGGCCGGGTAACACGTAGCGCTCATCCGAGACACTATCTTCCAAATGTGTAAAATAAAAGTAGCCCCTACGCTAGTAGCTGTCCCCTCTCCCCAATGATACTATACGTATGTCGTAACCATGACACCCAAACACGTGTTGTTTCCACCACACTGTTTTAATATAGATAACTGTCAAGTCTTCTAATTATGCATCTATTGACAGTTATTCCTACGCATGCGCACGGGGGATCAGCCCACACGCAAGTGACCTCTATATGATACTCATAACTCTCACACACAACTCGTGTACAATCGTGGCAAGTCAATGAGACACACTAAATTTGATGGTGGTCGCTTAACTCTAAGCCAATTTTATAAAATATAGTAATTTGTATCTACATATAATTTAGAAAGAAACAATCTTGAAATTAAACACAACATGCATGATATGAGCAGGAAATTTAAACAGTAAAGCCAAGGTGTCTTGCCTGGTGTTACGCCTGGTGTGGTGCAATGATCCAACAAGTCCGGTTCTGTCCAATGGCCGGGGGTCGATGTATGAGGGTCCAGTATTTCATGAGAAGAGGAACGCGTGATCAGTCGTAATCAATGGTGAAAACGAGGAGAAATTGTGAAGAACATACTCCTACTATTTTTAGAAAAGTATTTCTAATACTTAAGACTAGAAAAGTAATTTTGGTAAATACGTAAAATAAAATAAAAAAATGTTTTAGGTAAAAATTCTCTGTTTGTAAAAATAGATTAATCATATCTTTATTTATTTGATAATAAAAATACTAGAATACTTTTTATAATTGGATGCTACATTTCTGGAATATTTTACTATATATATTTAGTCAACAAAATTTGTATAAAGAAATTGAATACTAAAAGAAACCATGTTTATACATATTTATAAATATTTATTTCTAAACCTTTTTAATAAGGAAAAAGATATCCTTAATAATAATAATATTAATAATAATAATACTAATAATAATAATTATAATAATAATATTATAAAGTAACAGTAATATCAACATTAATTAATAAAAATTTAATAATAATAATGGAATAGTAATAATACCAATTGATAAGTAATAAGACTATCACTATTAATTACAACTAATAATATCCCTATTACTTACTCTCAATCGAAACAGTGAGAGAGAGAGAGTTAGCGATGGAAGAGTGAAGAAAGGGAAAAAGGGGAACGGCGGGGGAGAACTCACCAGAGGGTCGTCGGCGGCGCGTGGTCCGGCTGGGAGGAGGCGACGACCGGTGCGGCGGCGCGTCAGGGGCGTCGCGTCGCCAGAAGGAGGTGGTGCCGGAGTTGGCGTGGTGCTCAGGCGCCGGCGTGCGGAGCGGATGGGAGCGCCTGGCGCGGAGGCGGCCGGTCGGAAGCGGCAGACCTAGGCAGAGAGGAGAAGGAGCGGCAGTCGTCGGTCTACCGGCGCGGCGAAGAGGGATGAAGCGGCGGGTCCTCATCAGAGGAGGTGGAGGCGGCCGGATGCCCTAGGTGCGGAGGATGGCGACGACTTGGCCAGCGGTCGTGCGCTCAACGGAGGTCGGCGCCGTCTGCACAGGGGCGGTCGGTCTGCACGGCGGGGCGGAGCACGGCCACGCGGGAGGCGGAGGAAGCCCCACGGGTCGGCGGATCACAGAGGTACGTGGCGTTTGTGGTGGTGTTTTCTTTTCGATTTTGGAGGTTTCGAGTAGACGACCGGTCGCGGAGGCGGTGACTGTGTTTGTTGTCTTGGCTGTGGTTGTCGCCGTAGTAGGTAGACGGATGTCCATGGGTGTGGTGGTGACGGGGGTTTGACCGAGATGTCGAGAACTGTGGACGGGGTCGACGTGGTGGTGGCAATGGCCGGGACGGCTATGGGGTGGTGGTGAATGGTGAAGTCGGAGGAAAAGAGAGGCTGACTGCGGGTTTGGTGGGTGAGGTTTGGTGTTGGGAACGGCGGGGCTGTCGGTGTTGATGGCAGCGGGTTGGCGGGGTAGTGATGGAAGGTGGTGGTGGTCTCTCGATAGGACTGATGTGTCGGCGAATCGGGATATGGGTTTAGGTTAGGGATTTGTTGTCGGGTGTGTCCGACACGAAAAAATTTATGTACATGTAAAAGATGGAATAAGAGTATGGATATGGGCTCACGGACACGATGCACGCACGTTTGTGGTGGAAGAAATTTTGTGGAGAATGATAAAAAGTTGGAGGAGTACCTGCCTATTTATAGGATGTGGGAATTCCCAATCGGATAAGAATTAGGATTCGTTTAAACCCAATTTAGATAATTCGTAATTTAATTTAAAATTAAATCTAAATCTAAATACGAATCCAATTTAAATCAAATTAAATTTTTAGTTTAAAATTAAATGGGATAAATCAAATTTCAAATATTTAACTTTTTTAAATAAATTCATAAATTCAAATCGAGATTTAAAATGAGCACAATAATTTAAAAATATATTTTCTAAAATACTAATAATATTAATTTCAAAAATTACATTAAAAATAACTAATAAATAATTATAAATATATATATATGCACAAATAATGTTTTCATAATTATGTTTCAGCAAGAATAATAATTATATATAATATTTTGAAAGGCATAATAAATAGAAAATTGTTTATCTAAAATATGTACGCTCGCACATATTCGCGCTCGACGAGCAAGAAAATAAAATTTTGTGCGCGACGTACAATATGACTACGTGACGTACAATACAAATAAAAAATTAATCAGTACTAAAATAAAAAAAATAGTAGAAATTTAGGAGTTTTACACTACCTGTATTGACCGACCCATCATATTCCTAGTTATGTCCACGATGGCTAGTTAATGCCAGTGACCTTTTATATAGATAAGTTGGTGTGTTGAGAGGCTGTCCGCATGCACGATGTCGGTTGAATCAAGGAAGTGTAAACACGGCATAAACTGAGTCAAGAAAAGGTATGCACAGTTTCAACACCAGTATGAAGCCTAAGATTTGGCTATAGCAAAGACACGTACTTCGGCACGAGACGTGGCGTCGAGTATTAAGTTGTTGGCACAGAGTTGCATAAGTCAAATTTGAGTCATTTTGAGTGAAGTCAGGAAGGGCCGTAAGGCGAGTTTGATTAAGTAATGTTGAGTTGCGAGGCACGACCTTGATATATTAAGGCACGGCCACGTTGTCACGGCACAACTATAGGCAAGACTAAGTGGGGAAGCACTTCCTCAATTACATTGAAGCACGAATAGAATTTATGGCACGACCAAGTTGTTGCATTCCAAATATAGGCCGAAAGACAAGCACGAGTCGATAAGTTGATTCCTTGGCACGAGAAGGGTCTAGAGGCTAGGTATAAGTAAGTTGTTAGTGAAATGCACGATGATGGTCTAGAGACACAAAATATGTCAAGAGTTTATGTCCTAAAATCGATCCTAAGACAAGAATAGAAAGAAAATCATAAAGGGATTATGTTGCACAAAGTAAATAAACGTGTTGGTTTTGTATGGGTGGACGAGGAGCTCACTCCACCAGTACAGTTGAGTACTGATACCCACACAGTTTCCATGTGCAGGCACAGGTAGAAGCTCGTTGGAGCGTAGCTCGCTTGGATGCGTCGAGGCACGGAGTTTCTTGGCATTTTGAGGCGAGGCGGCCACATGGAGTCTGGACTTATACGGGACATAATGTATGGACATCACCTTCTGAAGCATCCGCTAGCTCGTCAAGCTTTGTATTGAGAAAGGAAAGAGAGTAGAGTGACTTGTAACTTGAGAGAAGAGTGAGACTGAGTTATTATAATTATGGCCTTGTGCCACTTTTGTAATCCTTGTTCAATATCAATAAAGAGCCTATTTTGTTGACTAGCGTTTTGATTCTAACTTTTCGTTGGCTTATTCAATGTTTCTGGTTTGGGACTTCTGTGCGACGACCTCGTCGCTTTGCCTATAATTTGCCGTTATGGAACCCGCCTTGCGTGAGCGCAACCTAGGCTCATGCGGCATCATGTCTTAGCGAGGACGATCGGTCCTACGGGATTGGGGCATGACATAATGGTATTAGAGCACGGCTTTATGTCCTTGGACTTTCGATTGAATTATTTAACTTTGGTGTTTATTCTGCAAACTCTGATGTTGTTTCTGTGATTGATATCATTGGTGCGCTCTCTCTCAATGTTCTGCGGGATAACCATACAAAAAGTTTATATAATTTACAAATGATATAAGAATAGTTTTTGATAAAAACAAAGATGGTTCACGTATAGCACGGTTGGCTAAGTCGAGCTGGGCATATACACCAAGAATTACGTTGATCTTAGCAAGTCGTGTGCGGGATTCAATTCATTTTTTGAATGAGAATGAGTTTGACTTGATTCAAAGAATATGGAATGACTGTCCATGGAGATGTCATCGAACGATGTTATCATCGATGCGATATAGATGAAACGTGCTTGAAATTAAGGAATGGTTCGAACAGAGATTTGAAGTAGTCGATTGTGATTCAAATTTTTTTGAGGATTTATTGAATAATTTTATTCCTGAGTGGTATATGGGATAGCCTCGAAAATGTTGATCGACTGAGGATACGGGGTGCCAATCAGTTTATCAGCAAGCGCCGCAGTGAGCAAAGCCTTAGAATGAACATAATTAAGTAAGTTGTAGTCTTGAAGTTTGATAAGTTGATTCGAACGAGGTAAAAATGACGTGTATGGGATTGAGATTGCGCAAGTATAAATTATGCGAAAATGATTGAGTAGGTAAACTGAATTGAGGAAAAGTTAAGGTGTACGAACAGATGACTCGATCGAGGAAATCGAATTGAATCGTATACGAAAAGTTAGCACGATAGGAAGATAGCGTGCATGAAAAAGTTTAATTTTGAAGTTACGAAAGTGACCCTAAGAGTTTGGGATAGATGTTGCTCGATGATTTGAGTTAGCATAGAATGATACAAATTGAGGAAATAAGTTTGCTCGATGACTTAAGATAGACGGATGAACATACGTGATTACGGGTTTGAACGAAATGATCATGTGAGTAGTTCGGGGATTAATAATCAAATTTGATCTCGAATGTCAAGAAGATTGTGGTAATCCAGTTCGAATGATAGCATCAGTTGTACGACTCAAAATTTGTTGCAAATGAAGATCGTCAGGTTACGTATATCATTGATGGTATTGAGGCGTATCATGATCGATATGCAATAACTTGGGGGTACTCCGATTCGGGGAATGATGATCGTGTAAAGTGTTATTGTTTTGATAGATGCTATACTTGGGATTTTGATTGGAATGAATGCTTGGATAAAAATGAGAGTGTCCTGATTGCTTTAAAAATAACCACAATGTTGATGATCTTGTCTTGTGTGAGTGCAACTCCAGCCTCGCACATACATCACGTCAGATTTGGGATAAATGTTTCGTGTGAGCGCTGACATGGTGATTCATGTCTAGCGGGAATGATCGAACTCGGGAGATCATTGCATGGCAATTTGGATTGCTTCGACTTGTGGTTTGATGCAAAGGTAAATTTGAGGATTGGTCGGACTTGTGGTTGACGATTAAGTAAATTTGAGGATTGAGTAGATCCAATCTGCGTATCGAAAATGAATTAGTCTAGACTCAAGCAAGAGTTACGCCTTGATGATGATGATTATCCTGCGGGAGCGTTAGCATGGTGATTTCATGTCCACCATGGATAATCAGACTTGCATGATATTGGGGCATGACATATTGTTATGCTAGACGACCTTGTGATCGAATACGTGAATTGTGATAAGCGACTTAGGGAATATGGAATGAGGATTGTGGTTTAGTGACAAATCGTGTCATAATATGCTTGAGTTGGGAAGGATGGATAGGTGGTTTATATCGAACGTGTTCGAAAAAATAGACTACGCAAATTGCTTGTTGGACAAGCGATATTGATATGTCGAGGAATTGGTTGAACAAGACTTACCGTAGGATGGCTTTGCTGAATGACTCGGACGCCTGGACCAAACACTGAGAAAGCAAATAGGAGAAAACTATGCTCGAAGTTTAGAAATTGGGGTGATACGAGCTTGGGTAAAAAATCCTGTATTATCAACTTTGGTTTGACCTTAGGATTGGGGCCAGTGTTGATATTATTGTTTGGAAACGGTGATTTCAATACTGACGTTGACTTTAGCATGGAGAGACGGCCTAGCGGTTAGGCAAGACGTCCATGTTTCGAAAGATAGCATTGGTATGATTGACTTTCAGGATTAATAGGATGAATCGAGTATGTGAGATTGGATTCACTATCATAAGGCTTGGCTAAAATGCATGTATTTCGAGGACGCCTTAAATATGTGCACGATCCAACTAAGTGATATGTGAATTCAACTAAGACTAGAAGAATGGAACGTTGTCGAGGATTTTGAGATTGTGAGTTTCAAAAGAAAATATTGATGGTAGTGCGATCATCGAAATTGAGATGAACTTGAATATTGGTTGATCGGGTGGTTTGTCTAGAACTGAGTTGTCCGTGTGTGCGACGAGTATAAGTTACCCAAGCTGAGATATAACTGTTCGATGTGAAAGATAACCAAAGTACGAGCGTGGCTCGGATTGTTGAAACGCGTAGGCGGAGTGTGTCGATAAGTAGGTACTCAGTAAGTTTTGAGTACGAAACTTTTTCTGAGTGGTGTATAATGTAATGCTCGGTCCTGCTCAGTTCAATTGGAGGAATCAAAATGCCAATGACGTTCGGACTTAGTGTCACTACCAGTTTTAAAAAAAGGGTAATATGGTCATTTCCTATTATTTTTTATATTTAAATAATAATTTAAATTCTGGTTGTTAATATAATTACCTGGATGATTATTAAACAATTATGTTTAGATAAAAAATATATATATGAGAAAGAAAAAGGAAAATTTTTTTAATTATATTTTAAAAATAGAAATATTATAGAAAATATTAAATGGATTTATATATATATATTTTTTTTTTATTGTAACCAATATCAGATGCATTGTTTATATTGATCATGAGATTAAAGAACTAGTTCACCAAAATAATTTCTAAAAAGATAAGGCAACTAATTTCATACAAATGGAATTTTGAGGCACATATGCAATAATCAAATGATTTAGCAGTCGACATAAAGAAAAATAAAAGAATCTAACCGTGCAAATGATCCTCCAGTGACCCCAATGACATAAACTCATAAACTAGTAGGTGTTCATCTCCTTCAGCATAATAACCAATCCAATTGACAAGATTAGGGTAGTCCAAATTGAGCATGAGGACCTCCACCAGAAACTCTCCATTTTCCTTGAAGACCATTCCTATGGAGCTGTTTCGCGGCAACAACCAGAACCAGCTATGGCCACGTGATGAGCAGATGGGTTAGCTGACCCTTCCGTCCTGAAATCCCCACCATCCTTCCTCGGAGCTCTCCTCTCCTCTCCTCTCCTCCTCCTTCTCAGTTCATCCAAAGCATGGAAAACAACCAAAGATATATATTTTATATTATATATATATATATATATAATATATATATATATATATATATATATATATATAATATTATATATATACTTCTCCGTTGATTATCCCCCGTTCAACTATCTGGGTTGCCCCCTCCTGTATGGTAAATCTAATGTCGGTATTTTTGAGACTCTGATCACTCGCATCAGGAATAAATTTGTCGGGTGGCACAATGCTACTTTATCTCCTGCCGGCAAGATTATCCTTATCAATCACGTGCTCACATCTATTCCCATCTACACCTTAGCAGCGTGCTCACCTCCTTTGAAGGTTCTTTCGTCAATCGAGCAGATCTTTTGTAATTTCTTCTGGGGGCATTGCAATGGCATTAACAAACATGATTGGGCTAGCTGGGATTCCATGGCTCATCCTACTGAGGAGGGGGATTGGGATTTACCAAACTCAATCACATCATGAAAGCGTTCTCGATGAAACTGTGGTGGAAACTTCGCACGCATGTGAATTTATGGACCAGATTCATGAAGAACAGGTACTTCAAGCATAGCCATCCATCAGAGGCCATATCCAACTGCAGATCATCAGCGACTTGGCGCCGTATCCTTACCGGGCGTGACCTCGCCGAGCCAGAGATGAGGCTTCAATTGGGGGACGATCAGTCGGACCCTTTCCGGGAGCGATGGATAGGGGATAGCCTGATCACGTGGCGCACGGAGATCCCCAGGGACAGCACAATCAGAGACTTGTGGAACATCCTCAACGAAAACTGGAACTGGGATAAGATTCGCGAATGGGCCGGCAACAACACGGTGGAGATCATTCAAGTGAGCGGATTGAAGATCGGTAGCGAGACAGACGCCCTGCGATGGACGCACGAGGCTTCCGGGGCATTCTCGGTGAGGTCGGCGAGACTCGTTGTCCGCGGTCCGGGGCAACCGCAGCTGCCCATCTATCGATACTGGCACTCCTGCATCGCCATAAAATGGTCCTTCCTCATGTTAAGAGTCATTAGAAAGAAGCTGCCTACCGACGATATCCTCAACACCATAGGGATTAGCCTGGCTTCCACATGCAATTGCTGCTCAGATCGCAATATCGAGACTATCGACCACATCTTCTACCATGGTAGCCTGTCTGGCAGGGTATGGAGGATCCTCAGCCAAACCTTCAGAATGGAGCAAGGCGGCGGATGCTTCCACGATTTAGCGGTCTCCTGGGGAAGAGCTTCCCACGGCCACCAGATCGTCGCAGCAGCCGCCACATGGGCAATTTGGAAGAATCGCGACAAGGCTAGATACGAAGATCAACAGTACTCAGCCGACCAGCTCATTCGAGAGATCTTCCGCCATGTCGAAAAAGGAGCACTCTGTGCTCCCACAGCCCGCCCTCATTCTGGCTTTCCCAGGCCTAATCCTTGGCGTTTCTGCGTTTTCTCCTCTTTTCTCTTTTTGGGTGGTATACTTGTACAGTTCGGACTTGTATACGTGTCAGGCTTCGGCATTTTGAGCCTTGATTAATAAAGAGGGATTTATTTAAAAAAATAATAAAAAAATATATATATAAAATATATAATATATATATATATATATATATATATAATATATATATATATATATATATATATTATATATATATATATATATATATATATATATATATATATATATACAAATATATATAAAATATATAAAATGAGGACTTGACCACCTTAACCTCCTTTAAGGTTGCCAAGCCCCCGTTCACCTACCTCGGGTGCCCTTTGGTGTACGGGAAGTACAACGCCAGCATCTTCGAGGACTTGACCACCAGAATCAGGAAGAAATTGGAAGGGTGGCATAACGCCACATTATCCCCAGGTGGCAAAATGATCCTCATCAACCACGTTCTTTCCTCCATCCCCATCCACACCCTGGCTGCGTGCTCGCCGCCCATTAAGGTTCTCTCTTCGATCGAACAGATCTTTTGTAATTTCTTTTGGGGGCATAGCAATGGCCATGATAAGCACCACTGGGCCAGCTGGGAATCTATGGCTCAACCGACTGGCGAAGGGGGTCTGGGATTCACTAGACTCACCCACATTGTTAAAGCTTTCTCGATGAAACTTTGGTGGAACCTCCGTACGAGCAACAACTTATGGAGCAGGTTTTTGAAAGCTAGATACTTCAAACACATCCACCCGTCGATGGCCATCTCCAACTGCAGATCCTCGGCAGCATGGCGTCGCATCCTGAGCGGACGTGACCTGGCCGAGCCCGCGATAAGACTCCAGCTGGGAGCAGGCAATTTGAACCCATTCCTTGAGCGATGAGTTGGAGACAACATGATCATGTGTCTTACCGAGACCCCGAGAGATTGTAGGATCGGAGACCTGTGGAACCCCCCCACCGACGACTGGAACTGGGAGCAGATTCGCGTGTGGTCCGATGACGAAGCGGCGAATAGCATCCGAGAGCGAGGGTTACGCAACGGCGGAGAGGCAGATGTGTTAAGATGGACCCTCGAGGCATCGGGGGCATTCTCTGTGAGGTCAGCGAGTATCACTATCAGTGGCGCCGGTCAGCCACACTTCCCTATGGCCCACTACTGGCACTCCTGCATCCCCAAGAAGTGGTCCTTCCTATTGTGGAGAGTCCTCAAAAGGAAGCTACCAACAGACGACATCCTTAACACCATCGGGTTTAGCCTAGCATCGGTTTGCTCCTGCTGTTCCGAACGCCAGACGGAGTCTATCGATCACATTTTCCGTCAGGGGGCGCTGCCAGACAGGACTTGGACTACCGTTTACCAACTTTTCAACATGGAGAAGAGCGGCGGTCGCTTCCACGATCTTCTGGTCTCCTGGGGAACTGCTTCCCACGGCCACCAGATCGTCGCAGCGGCTGCTACATGGGTCATCTGGAAGAATCGCAACAAAGCGAGATACGAAGGTAACCCATATTCGGCGAACCAACTCTTTCGGGTAATTGCCCGACAATGTCGAAAGCGGAGCGTCCTGTGCTCCCACAGTTCTAGAGCATTTTGGTCGGTGCTACCCCTGTAGCCCAGGTTGATTGGTTTGCTTTTTACATCTTTCCTTTTGTGGTTTACCTGCATAGGCTTCGGCATTTTGCGCATTGTATACGGGATAGTCTGCGGTCGTTGTGCCGTCTTTAATAAATAGAGGGGGTTTTTCCAATATATATATATATATATATATATAAGTATAAAAAAAAATATATATATATATATAAGTATACATTTATATATATGTATATATATATATGTTTGTAACAACCTAGCTAAAACCAACTACTAACTAAACCCCACAAAAAGCCACCTATCCCTAAACAAAGTCCACACATGCACACACCTAGCTAAACCCCAACCCACCAAACCGAGATCCAACCTACTAGCAGCTAACCCAAGCCAAACACACACATATATATACACACATAAACTCTTCTTCTCCCATCGGTTACAACCAAAACCCCTCCATAAAACCATGATTTAAGAGAGAGGGAGAGAGAGATTCTCAGGAAACTCAACCCAACCCAAAATAAGACGTCTCCCCGTCGCCAACGACCATCGGGGCACGCCGGAGCGCCGCCCACCGCCGCCCGAAGCCGCGCGCGTGCGCACACCGCGTTCAGGCCGCACAGGAACCCATTTCAGGTAACCATCTTCCCCATCTCGTATCTTTGTGCACGCTCGATCAAATCGAGATCCGTAAATTTCTACGGATATTCTATATGATCCTCTAGGAGTTCCATTAAATAGATTTTTCAATACCAAACCCTACTGTTCGAAAATTCGATGCAAAGTTGTCGAAAAATAACGCAAAAACGGACAAAATTTGGCGCTGGATCGCAGTTTTTGGAGGCGATTTCTCGCCGATCCTTCGACCGATTCAAAAATCCATTTGAAAGGACTTGTAGACAACCTATAGAGCTCTGTGAACCTTCTTTTATTTCCTATTTTTGTGGACATTATGTCTTGGAAACTGAATTCCAAAATCATGAAAAATAGCGTTCCGAAAACCCGAATTTCGGGAAATTTTTACGATACGGCGTGTGTCTCGTCGAACCTGGCCACTTGGTCACAACTCGTAGGCATCGAAAGGCGCGTACGGATGTTGCGGACGTGTGGAATTCGATGAAACTTGATTTTGCTGCGTGTGCACGACGAAATCAGTGCGTATCCGTCGAGATACCCCGTTTTGACCCTTTTGCGAATTTGCCAATTACTTTGTGCCCGTTCGTCGAATCGATACGAAACTTACGCCAACAGGACCGGGTCATTTTTTTGGTCCTGTACGCCAAGTTTGGTCCAATTCTGAGAAGGTCGACCGGAACGCTATTTTGGAGGGCCCACGACCCGATCCAACGGGCGAAATTGTGCACGGCCCACCGGAATCCAACTTTAGACATACGGTTGGGTTCGTCTCGTCAAATCAGACCCGTAGATATAGTTTGATGGCTTTAGAGACCGTAGATACTGGCACATTTTTAGGTGCAAAATGGGTCCAACGGTGGACATCGTTTTGGCCCGAAATTACCGTTTTGCCCCTGTATCCAAAATTGGACTTATGGGTAGGCTATCCTAGGTAATTTGACCATTCTGAATATGTTGGTATTCTCTGTTTCAGCATTAGGAGACTATTACATGAGTTGACCCTTCGAGGCTCATTGAGTGGCAGTATTTGATTCCCAGTTCAGAACTAGGCGAGTACATTCTCTGATGATTTTTCATTCATGATATTTACTATGTTTCATGTATTTAGTGTAGATATTCATGACTCTTGACATATTGGTTACACGGATTGGTATTTTATGGATCCCATCATGGATTGTTATTCTTTGTTTACCTTGGTGTCCCTTGTGTAAGCCTTGTTGTAGTTCTTGTGCAATGTACGAACACTGATTCTCGAGAAGACTTGCTACCTTCTCTTAGAATCCCATATCGTAACGAGTCATGGTTAGATCCACTATATCAGTCGGGGCGGGGGAATATTTAGTTTAGACATGTGGTCAATACCTACCTTGTTCGTTGTATAGATCCTTGTGAGTGTTAATCATACACTTCTCGTATGATTAACCAGGCCAGTAGACCTTATGCAAGTTCCCAAGCCGGCCACATGTCAAAGCTAATATTCACTCACGTAGATAGTTGTTCTTGACTCTTGTATATGACATGTTCAGATATCTTCATTCTTGCTCTAGTTTACTGTATTACCCTTGCCATGCTACTTTCATGTACATTTATTTTACTCATGTTTATTCTCTCTATTTACTGTTACATAGCACTTGTTATTTATTGGGAACCGTTGTTAGAAATATGCTCGTTCCAATCCTGACTGGATATGTTGACAAAATTTTTCAGATTATGGCGAGAACGAGTGTCCTACCTACTACGGTCCTCATGACGTAGTGGGCGTAGACCAGGAGACCCTAGTCCAGCAGGGGTTAGTGCCAGCTGAGGAGGCTCTAGCAGTGATTCAGTCAGACTAAGATTTGACTGGACTTTGTCTCCAGCTTTTATATTAGACATGTTATGTTATTTCAGACTTATTTGACTACTTTGTGACTCACTATGGATTTGTGTTAGCTACTTTGCACTCTGAGTTTATCTTTATCTTTATCCTTATTCGTGCCATATATTCTTCCTGCTAGATTGTGATTGATTTATATGTATTTATATTATATCCTCCATTCGGAGATGACAAGATATTATATATTGTTAGATAGTAGACCTATAGCAAACTACGCCATTTCTGCGGCATAGGCTGGGCGCTGTTACGCACTCGTACCCTTATATTGGGTGCGGGTCGTGACACATTTTTATGGTGGCCCATGCAGGTCAGAAGTTGCCACTAATACGATGTTGTAGTGGCGCTCGACTTAGAGTGCTGTTACGAGCCTGCTGTATATACATAGGATATAGGCTATAGGTTAAGGATACTCAATCACAAATAGGAAAAACTTTCAATTCATTGCTCTATACAACTGTCCTTCTAATATTGATTCTTTTACTCTAACTGTCCTCCTTTGAGATAATCCATCTTGCTATATTGACTTCTTCTTTCGATCTGTCTTCAGGATGGCGAAGACTAGATCTCAATAATTGGGACCCACAGATACTGAGAGGTCTGCTATATCCGGCGGACCGAATGCAGTTGCATCTACTGCAGTCGGAGTATCTACAGCAGCATTCGGGGGCGCTCCTCTGCCAGTTACGAGGATCGTTCCTGCGGTCGTTACGGTTGCTTCTACCACAGTACTGGGGGCTACGACGGGATCAATCACTGGTGTTCTTCCTCATTCTACACATAGAAATCCTCCATCTGTTGCTGGAGATCTGCCTCCTCCGCCTCCACTGCCTACCGATATATGGCAGATGTTTGCCTTCTTTCGGGAGATGATGGAGGCCCAGCGGGCTCAATTTGAGATGATTCAGTAGAGACAGGCATACACGATGCGTCGGGGCATGGAGGATGCCCACCAGCTCGCTCTAGCAGCAGTTGAGCGAGGAGCTCTAGCTCGGGGAGAGCAGCCGAGGCCGGGCAACATTTAAGACTTTAAGAAATTGTGGCCTCGAGATTTCAAGGGACCGAGGGCATTATCTATGCAGATGACTGGCTCGAGGATATCGAGCGTATCATGAGGGTTTCCTGTCTCGCAGATGACTTAAAGGTCGAGGCGGTTGGACTGCAGCTGTTAGACATCGCCCGTACTTGGTTAAGGAACGAGCCGGATCTAGCTGGAGAAGGCCACACCTGGGCGGAGTTCAAGGACTTGTTTCAGAAGAAGTTTTTCTCCCCCACGGACGAGATTGATCTTGCGAGGCAGTTTCAGAACCTCCAGCAGGAAGGCATGTCTGTTGAGGAGTACGCTGCAGAGTTCGGCAGGCTGAGCCGATACGCAAATACGGTACGGGACCCGGAGATCAGGGCGAGCCGCTTCAGAGAGGGATTATCTTGGGATGTGAAGATCCTCATTCCCTCTTTTTACTCGACGAATGTTGAGATCCTTGCGGAGGCACCCAAGGTGGAGCGAGAGTGGGCCTGAAGCCCAAGAGGGACCGTGACTTCTTTTCGGGGGATACTAGCAGCGCGGGGGCTGCTAAGCATCCTAAGCTCCAGCACCGTTCTTTCCAGGCACCATAGCAACTTCAGAGTCCGGCTAAGGCGTCCGTCCAGCAGGCATCACAGCAGCAGCAGAGGCAGGTGCAGCACGTCCCTCAGTGCCACTTCTGTAAGAAGCCTAGACACATTTGGAAGATTTGCAGAAAGAGGCTGGGGGTGTGTCTCTATTGTGGTACTGCGGGCCATCAGTTGAGGGAGTGTCCTATGAACCCTCGTAGGGCAGTCCAGGAAGCAAGTGCAGCTCCGGGAGCACCAGCGAAACCATCTACAACATAGCCGAGGGGTCCACCACTTCCGACTCAGCAGCAGCGATTTGTTCAGCACCAGAAGCAGAGGGGTGCTCAGGACAGAGCGTTTGCTCTAGCTGTTGAGGAGGCCGAGCCCATCGGCGATGTTATAGCAGGTTCTGTTCTTCTTGATTCCATTCCAGCTTTAGCTTTATTCGATAGTGGTGTATCTTTTAGCTTTATATCTGTATCTTTTGCTCTCAAGCATCATATACCTGCTGAACCTTTGGGTAGGACTTGTAAGATCATGACCGGGGGCGGTATTATCCTGGTTGGTGATGTTTGCAAGGGACAAAGTGTTTCATTGGAAGACCGAGAATTGAGCGTGTGTTTGCTCGTAATACCACTCTCGAGCTACGATATTATACTCGGGATGGATTGGTTGAGTAGGCACTTTGCTAGCATAGACTGTAGAGGAGGTAGGGTTGTGTTCAGTCCTCCAGGGGAGCCAGTATTTGAGATTGCTAGGGAAGCAGCGGGACAGAATGATAATGATATTTGTGGAGCTATGGTGGAAGGCAAGGAACTGCCTCATCCCTTGATTGCAGAGTTTATGGATGTCTTCCCAGACGAGTTGCCGGGGATGCTAACGGACAGGGATATTGAGTTCTCTATAGACTTAGTGTCGGGCGTAGAACCTATCTCACAACATGTTTATAGAGTTAACCAAAGCGAGTTGAAGGAGCTGAAAAAGCAAGTGGATGAGTTACAGGACAAGGGATTCATCAGGTGCAGTTCTTCGCCTTGAGATGCTCCGGTATTGTTTATACCGAAGAAGAATGGATCGGTGCGTATATGCATCGATTACAGGGTGCTGAACAACCTCACTGTCAAGAACAAATACCCGCTACCGAGAATCGATGACTTATTTGATCAGTTGAGTGGCGTAAAAGTATTTTCAAAGATAGACTTGAGGTCTGGGTATCATCAGCTGAAGGTGAAGAAGGAAGACATTCCAACGACTGCTTTTTGGACTCGTTATGGCCAGTATGAGTTCACTGTCATATCGTTTGGGTTGACTAATGCCCTGGCAGTGTTCATAAACTTGATGAAAAAGGTATTCCATCAGTACCTTGACAAGTTCGTGGTGGTCTTCATCGAAGACATTCTCATTTATTCGAAGACGCCAGAAGAGCACGAGGAGCATCTGAGGATTGTATTGGAGACTCTCAGAAGGGAGCAACTATATGGGAAGCTGTTGAAGTGTGAATTCTTTTTGGACCAGGTGGAGTTTCTGGGCCACGTCGTATATGGTGATGGAATTTTAGTGGATCCGAAGAAGATCGCAGCAGTAAAGTCCTGGTCTACACCGAGCTCAACTGTAGTGGTTTGAAGTTTTCTGGGTCTGGCAGGCTATTACAGGAAGTTCGTACATAATTTTTCCAGGATTACCGAGCCAATGACCCGACTCACCAGGAAGGACGTAGAATTTGTTTGGTCTGAGGAGTGCCAGGCCGCCTTTGAGGAGTTGAAGAGGAGATTGACATCGGCTCCTATTCTGACGTTGCCATCTGGGTCCGAAGGATTCACGATCTACAGTGATGCTTTGGGAAAAGGTTTGTGATGCGTTCTTCAGCAGCATGGGACGGTGATTTCCTATGCGTCCAGGCAGTTATGCCCGTATGAGAAGAAATACCCGAGTCATGACTTGGAGTTGGCAGCAGTCATTTTTGCCTTGAAGTTGTGGAGACACTATCTGTACGGAGAGCGTGTGGAGATCTTCACTGACCACAAGAGCTTGAAGTATGTGTTTACACAAAAGGAGCTGAAAATAAGGAAGAGGCGATGGTTAGAGATGATGAAGGATTTTGATATATCCTTACAGTACCATCCCGGAAAGGCTAACATGGTTGCCGATGCTCTGAGCATGTATCCGGTAGCCATGTGTTTGACGATGGACCGTCATCTTTTGGCAGAGTTGGAGATTTTGGATATTGAGGTTACAGTACCTGGGATCGAAGAGCAGATATAGGGCTTACAGATCCAGTCTGAGCTGATGGACATGATCAGAGCAGCACAGTTTGAGGATGAAGCTCTAAAGGTCATCAGGGAGCAGGTACAGACAGGATTATTGGATGATTTCTCTATCGCCAAGGATGGGTCGCTGAGGCATGGTGCCAGATTGTGTGTGCCAAGCGGAGAGCTTCGGGAGGAGGTTCTTTAGGAGGCGTATCGTTCTCAGTACTCTATGCATCCTGATACCAACAAGATGTATAGAGACCCGAGACAGCACATTTGGTGGTATGGCATAAAGCGCGAGGTGTCTCAGTTTATTACTAGATGCTTGGTGTGCCAGCAGGTGAAAGCTGAGAGATAGAGGCCAGGAGGTCTGCTACAACTACTACCCATTCCAAAGTGGAAGTGGGAGCACATCACTATGGACTTTGTGTCTGGACTTCCACGTTCTCCAGGAGGGAAAGATGCGATATGGGTCATCGTTGATAGATTGACCAAATCGGCCCACTTCTTGCCTTTCAAAGTGGGTTTGTCTATGGAGAAGCTGACAGAGATGTACGTGCGGCAGATAGACAGATTGCACGGGGTCCCAGTAAGCATATTCTCGGATCAGTATAGTCGTTTTACTTCCCATTTCTGGAGGAGTTTACAGGCTAGCTTGGGCACTCAGCTCAAGTTTAGTACCGTGTATCACCCCCAGATAGACGGGCAGTCGGAGAGGACCATCCAGACACTCGAGGATATGCTTCATACTTGTGTGCTGGATTTTAGGGAATCTTGGGAGGACCATCTTCACTTGGTAGAGTTTGCTTACAACAACAGTTACCAAGCCAATATAGAGATGTCACCATTTGAGGCTCTATACGGACGGAGGTGCCGTACTCCCTTGTTATGGAATGATGTCGGCGAGAGGATTTTGCTTGGCCCGGAGATGATTGTGGATGCAGCTGAGAAGGTCAGGTTGATCAGGGATAGACTTCGGGTGGCTCAGGATAGACAGTGATATTGGGCCGATAGCCACTGGAGACCTTTGGAGTTTGAGGTATAGTTTATTTTTTTCTAGTGTTTGAGTCTGGTTGTGATTGTTTGTTTTAGATCGAGTTTTAAGTTTCTGTTTTGTGCTAGGTTGGTGATCTTGTGTTTCTGCAAATTTCTCCAACGTGGGGCATGATTCGCTTTGGCCGGGGCAGAAAACTTAGTCCACGATTCATCGGACCATTTCGTATCCTGGAGAGGGTCGGTGCAGTGGCATATTGATTGGAGTTACCGCCTACGCTCGAGGGAGTGCACAACGTATTCCATGTGTCGTAGCTGAGACGGTACGTAGAAGATCCTAGCCATGTATTGGATCATTCTGCGATAGAGGTGGGGCCTACTCTCCGCTATCCAGAGCAGCCTGTGGAGATTCTGGATCGTCGAGAGAAGGTGCTCCAGAACCAGGTCATTCCTTTGGTTCGAGTTGTATGGAGGCATTACTCTCCAGGTGAGTCTATCTGGGAGAGAGAAGACGACATGCGGGAGCGTTTTCCGTATCTCTTCGAGCTGTGAGGTATTGCTTTTTTGTTTTCTTTTGTGTCCTTGTGCTAGTTTGTTCTAATTTCGAGGACGAAATTATTTTAAAGGGGTAGACTTATCACTACCAGTTTTCAAAATAGGGGTAATATGGTCATTTCATATTTTTTAATATTTAAATAATAATTTAAATTATGGTTGTTAATATAATTACGTAGACGATTATTAAACAATTATTTATATATATATATATATATATATATATATATATATATATATATATATATATATATATATATATATATATATATATATGAAAAAGAAAAAGGAAAATAAATTTTAATTGTATTTTAAAATTAGAAATATTATAGAAAATATTAAAAGGATATATATATATATATATATATATATATATATATATATATATATATATATATATATATATATATATATATATATATATTGAGTTTTAATTATATGAATAAATATATATATTATATAGGTAGGTATGTACATATGTATGTATATGTATGGGTAAATATATATGATATATAATTTATGTGGTTATATATATAGTGTATATATATTTGTACATAGTCCACACACGTACATAGTCTACTAATAAACCCCACAACAACCCATCTATCACCCAAACAAAGTCCACACACGCACATACCTAGCTAAACCCCAACCCACCTAACCGAGACCCAACATACCAGCAGCTAACCCAAGCAAAACACGCACACACACACACACACACACACACACACACACACACACACACACACATACACACAATCTCTTTTTCTCCCATCGGTTACAACCAAAACCCCTCCATAAAACCATGATTTAAGAGAGAGAGAGAGAGAGAGAGATTCTCAGGGAAACTCAACCCAACCCCAACTCAGAAGTCTCCCCATCGCCGACGAACACCGGGGCACACCGGAGCACCGCCCACTGCCGCCCGAAGCCGTGCACACGCACACCTCGTTCAGGCCGCGCAGGCACCCATTTCAGGTAACCATCTTCCCCATCTCGTATCTTTGTGCACGCTCGATCAAATCGAGATCCGTAAATTTCTACGGATAGTCGATATGACCCTCTAGGAGTCCCATTAAATAGATTTTCCAATACCAAACCCTGCTGTTCGAAAATCCGACGCAAGGTTGTAGAAAAATCATGCGAAAATGGACATAATTTGGAACCCGGATCGCTGTATTTAGAGGCGATTTCTTGCCGATCCTTCGACCGATTCAAAAATCGGTTTGAAGGGACTTGTAGAAAACCTATAGGGCTCTGTGAACCTTCTTTTATTTCTTGTTTTTGTGGATAGTACGTCGCAAAAACTGATTTCCAAAATCAGGAAAAATAGCATTTTGAAAACCCAAATTTCAGGAAAATTTCTCGATATGGCGTGCGTCCCGTCAAACCGGTCCACTTGGTCGCAACCCGTAGGCATCGAAAGGCGCGTACGAATGTTACGGACGTGTGGAATTCGACGAAACTTGATTTTGCTGCGTGTGCGCGATAGAATCAGTGCGTATCCGTCGAGATACCCCGTTTCGACCCTTTTACGAATTTGCCAATTACTTTGTGCACGTTCGTCGAATCGAGACGAAACATGCACCAACAGGACTAGGTCATTTTTCTGGTCCTGTACGCCAAGTTTGGTCCGAGCCATGGGTGGTTCAGTTAAGAGTTAGCTACGGTCTATGGCACATAAAGAACACGTTCTGTTCAAGTTAAGTAAGAAGGCAATGTAGTAGCCATTTCCTGGATTTTTAAAGAATGGAGTGTTCAAGCGATGGTTTGTCGCCGAGGCGGTCCCTCGTTTGGGAGTCTCATGGTTTCGATGCACGTCTGGCATAATATGGTTCTGAGCACGTTTTGCTAAAGTATGGGTCAGTCGTACCACAAGTTAGGCCATGCATTTACGTGAGTCTAGATGAAGTCTTGTAGGTGCGTGGTTATGGACAACTTGTGCACAAGGGCGATGTTTCTTCGGACGACAACCTGGGGCCGCAAGAATCGATCCGGCCATGGGGAAATACGGTATAGCTGATGCTGGGTAGGCAACCAGGAATTCGGTGGCCTGTCAATAGGGCTTCTTATACTGTCTGGTGCAGGTCATCGCCCCGACGATCTTGTGACGCTAGCAATTTCGTGATGAGCCCTACTAGGGTTCCATTGTCAGGCTCTGCAGGCTGGACTGAATGAACTGGGGGCTTTGGATCCCCGGAATGCAGGACTCGGAAGGCTTGTCCTGAGTGTTGGGCTTGGTCTCCAGGTTGCTACTGGTTCGCTGGAGGTGCTCCGTCTTGCTGATTGGTAGGACCAGGAGCAATGCCACTGAAGAAATGACATGGGAATAATAAGGAAGGACCATGATAGATCGAGGATATAAGCATGTGATCAGGTCAAGATTTCAGAAAGATTAGAAGACACGAGTAGAGATCAAGGGCGAGTGCTGATTGAGACATCTATTCAGTGAAACCCTCACACATCTTGATTTACTAGGCCTGTATGAGCTACTACTTAAACCGTGTCACGCCCCAGAACCAGAATACTGGAGAGCGGGGGACAGACACAGACAGCTACGTATATTGAAGTGAATCCCACCTCGCAATACGGTCACGACTGTCTAGATGCATGAGGATTTAACAACAAGCCATTAGTCTCTTATGGCCAAGTACAAGCCTAGTGTCTCAATCTCAATCAAGCAAGTAAATGTAACAAGATGGTAGATCATCAGACATACAAAGTAAGGCATCCCAAACATTACATATTCAGATGATAATGAAGCTAGTCATAAAAAATACGAAGACTAGCAAGAGTTTAAGTCATACATGATCAATCCTAGGATTTGTCAATCATGTTACAGCCCTTAGCCAGATAGGAATGTAAATTCAACACGAGCTAACATTTGTTCGACGGCTAAACGTCTCAAAAGAATAATCTACAATAGAGAGGGAGAGCAAAATAAAACCCACTCGTTGCCAGGGTTGCGTCTAGTATTCACCATATGGCTGGAAGGCTGGGATATCCTCGGGAGCTACTCCGAAATCTGACCATGCAAAACCAGCTGGGTCAGACCCCAGAAAGAGCAAGTGCCATAAGGGAGGCTTTACTTAAGAACTAAAACCAGCATATTACCATATAAATACATCAATGATAATGAAAGTCATGAGTTAAAGAAAAAGGCGATAAACGATAAGATAACTAACGGACTATTCCAGTAACTAAGTTACAACCCGTAAACCAAACAAGGACCGGGATTGCAACCCTTCACCGGAACAAAACTTAGTCTCTAACCAATTATCGATAAAGTAAAGTATAACAGTAACGTGCTGAAGTAACCATGCACTGGGCTTGCCTAGACAAGACTAGACGGGACTCCATTCATCAATCACGGCCAAGCAAGGTGTACGGCTTGATACTTTAACTAACTAGGGTTATCACAAGCCTAATTACTACAAGATGCATTGAGATGTCCCAGCAGTCACAAGCCCTGCAGCTATCTAGTTATCCTTCCGCAGGTTGAAAGAGTTGATTAGGTGACTTGGAGGTGCAACACATGACAGCGTGCTAGAAATGTGTCCTACTCGATGGCAGGCTACAAGTTTAATTAGAGCGCCCAGATAACGAGATTGCCTGTGACTGGGGAATCTCACTATGAACTACTTGATCAATCTAGTTGTTAACTTAGTCAGATTCAGTATAAATTCCTGACCGTGGAAATCAGGATTTCATGTCCTAGACATGATGCAAGACAAGACATGTAGCTTATACAAGCATAAACACACACGGTGTCAAAACAAGAGTTACTTAGCAAGTCAAGATAGCCGTCGCAACAGCATATCAGAATTATCATGTTAGGTAACTTATCAAGATTTTTTGTCAAGAGTGCGCCTCAGCGGGCCACTATCAAGTCTATTCATGTCATGTTTCTTGTCAAGAGTGCACCACGACGGGTTACTATTAATAGTTATCATGTAAAGTCATATTGCCATGTCGTGTTCATGTAAGTGCACCATGATGGGCCACTATCAAGGAGTTGTTAAAGAGTGCACGTGCCATACCAAGGTCGTATTTAATGCTTAGAGTACATGTGCAACATAGAAAGTAACATTATAGGACTAGTCAAGTAAAGAGTACAAACAAAGTCACAATTCACACTAAGGACAATGTGGAACAAATACGGACATTTACAAAGAGATGGCACAAAGGGTCAATGGTGTCTCATGAAGAGCATGCACCCAAAATGCATGTGCTGAGAGTGGCATGCGCCTAAGGGCATGCGCCCACATGTATGCACATAGGACTAAACACATAATGTAGGGCATATGTTATGGAAGGAATGCACAAAAGAGTGCATGCGCCCATGGCCTATGCGCCCACAAGCATGCACCTATAGCCTATGCGCCCACATGTATGCACCTATGATCTATGTGCTTGCATGCATGCATGCTCCTATGGTCTATGCGCCCACATGAGTGAGACAGGGAGCAATGAGAGGCTAAGTCAGGAGCCATCTATATTTGCCATGTGGGCACATAATAAGGGCTATGCGCCCATCGCAAAGGGACTATGACTTAACACATATTTAAAGTTATGTGCAAAAGCAAGTAAAAGTTATGGGCACATATAGAGCCATGCGCCCTCACTGAGAAAGGCAGGGAGCTTGGGCGCATATAAAGGGCTATGCACCCAAGGCTGAAGTCACTGTGGGCGCATAAAATGCCATGTGCCCGCACACTGTTTTTCTTCTCCAACCCGAGAAGAAGAACCATGGAACCCATGATCTTCCCAAGTCCATAAATTACTCAAAATTACTCGAAATTCGGGTTTTCAAAGGTCCATTTTGAGTAAAATTAAATTCTCTACAACATAGAATAATCAAAACTTGAAAACAAAGAAGTTTGAGAGATCAAAACACAAGAAAAGCAAAATTTGAGAAAACTTAGATCTACAAGTTTTAATCCACCAAAACCAAAAGTGCTAAGTACTAAATAGTATTAGAAGCTTGTAGGGAAGACAATAGAACAAATAAAATAGAGTTCCTCCATGAAGCAAGTTATACTTGCCTAAGGTGGTTGGAGAGAATTTATGGAGGAAGAAGAAGTAAATGAAGAAGTAAAGGAAATAATTAAGAAAGAGAGAGAGAGTGGAGTTGATATTTATATCAATCCTCTCCATCTCTAACCAAAACTAAAATAAACCAAGCCAAGCTAAACCAAGTTAAACCAAGACCAAACTAATCCAAGCCATGCTAGACAAGTCAAAATACGGGTCGGATATCCGTACACGTATACTGAAAATACGTATAATAGAAAACATGAGTGACAACTCTACCCACCTTAAAAAAATTCTGTCCTCAGAATTTAATCAAGAGGTTAGAGAT
This sequence comes from Iris pallida, assembly GCA_029216955.1. Lineage (NCBI taxonomy): Eukaryota > Viridiplantae > Streptophyta > Magnoliopsida > Asparagales > Iridaceae > Iris > Iris pallida. Next base: position 40,582,085 of record JANAVB010040818.1, read on the forward strand.
GTCGGGACAAGCTATACTAATCACGAACATTCTATTACTAGCAGTCAATCAAGCAATCATTCATGCAAGCAAGGAATTAAAAGCATAAGGCATAAGGCATAAGGAAGACAATATACCTTATGAGTCAAACATGTGTGGATATCCTGATCGGATATCATCCTCATGCTCCCACGTTGACTCACCCAAAGAGTGATGACCCCAAGCAACATGGACTAAACTAATAGTCTTGTTCTTGAGTACCTTCTCTCTTCGGTCCAATATGGATACAGGTCTTTCCTCATACAAAAGGTTGGTACCAACAACCAATTCCAAATGATCAAGGACATGACTCGGATCCGAGATATACCGTCGCATTTGGGATACATGAAAGACGTCATGTACTTCACGTAACGATGGCGGAAGAGCAAGACGATAGGACACATCACCTACTCGCTCAAGAATGTCGAACGGCCCTATATACTTAGGACTAAACTTTCTCTGCACGTCGAATCGAATGATGTCATGGGTAGGCGACATCCTAAGGAATACGTGGTCGCCGATAGAAAATTCAAGGGGACGCTGATAAGAATCGGCCCAATGACGCTGGCAATCTTGTGCAACTCGAAGATGATCGCTAATTTGCCTGACCACTTCGATAGTCCGCGTAATCATCTCTGGACCAAGCATCTATCTCTCGTCGGCATCATCCCATGCTAATGGGGATCTGTACTTTCTGCCGTACAAGGCCTCAAAGGGTGCCATCTAGATACTGGCCTGGAAACTGTTGTTATAGGAGAACTCCACGAGATGCAGGTGATCTTCCTACGAACCACCGAAGTCAAGCGTATATGACCGCAACATATCTTCAAGAGTCTGGATCGTACGTTCTGACTGATCATCTGTCTGCAGATGATAAACTGAACTGAACTTGAGACGAGTCTCCAAACTTTTCTGAAGACTCCGCCAAAAGTGCGATGTAAATCTTGAATCTTTGTCGAATACAATACTGATTGGTACTCCGTACAATTTGGCTATCTGCCTAAGGTACATGTCTGCAAGCTGATCCGTCGACTGGCCAATTCTGAAAGGGATAAAATGAGCTACCTTGGTGAGTCTGTCAACTATAACCCAGATAGCATCTCTCCCAGCTGGGGATTTAGGTAACCCAGTTATAAAATCCGTAGTGATATGCTCCCACTTCCATTCAGGGATCGGTAAAGGTTGAAGAAGTCCAGCCGATCTCTGATGTTCAGCCTTAATTTGTTGGCAAACTAAACAACGAGAGATAAACAAGGCTATCTCCCTCTTTATGCCATTACACCAAAAATGCTGACGGATATCACAATACATCTTCGTACCGCCGGAATGAATTAAATACTATAAACTGTGAGCTTCTGCCATGATCACTTGCCTGATATCACCACTGGGTATACAAAGATGCCTTCTATGTCAAAGTTTACCATCCTCATGAATACATAACTCTGCTCTCCGTCCTGCTACACATTCTGCCCTAAGCCGCTGAAGCTTAGAATCTGTTGACTGAGCTAACTTAATCCTCTCAACTATACTGGACTGAACTTGCATACTGGCCATCAATGCCACATTGGTAGGAAGAACAACTTCAATAACCATCTTCTGAAGATCTGCTAACAACTCTGGCTATACTGTTAGAAAATAAACTCCGGCTCTTCTGCTCAATGCATCTGCAACAACGTTGGCCTTTCCATGATGATACTGTAAGTTGAGGTCGTAATCCACAAGTAGCTCTAGCCATCTCCTCTGACGCATATTAAGATCCTTCTGGGTAAACACATACTTAAGTCTCTTGTGGTCGGTGAAAATCTCTATCCGATCCCCATACAAGTAATGCCTCCAAAGCTTAAGTACGAAAAGCACCGCTTCTAACTCCAAGTCATGGGTTGGATAATTTCTCTCATGATCATGAAGCTGACGTGACGTATAAGCTACTACCTTACCATGCTGCATCAAGACGCATCCTAATCCCTTACCGGAAGCGTCACACTAAACTGAAAATCCTCCAGTCCCATCTGAAAGTGTAAGAATGGGTGCTGTTATCAATCCTTGCTTCAACTTCTCAAATGAACTCTGACACTCTGCTGTCCAAGCAAACTGCACATCCTTACGGGTCAACTGCGTCAATGGTGCTGAAATTCGAGCAAATCTGATACAAACCGTCGGTAATAGTCGACTAATCCTAGAAAACTTCGAACTTCTGCGACGGTACTGGGTACTAGCCATGTCCCTATGGCTACTATCTTCTGGGGGTCCACTTCGACTCTACCTCTGGTGATGATGTGACCCAAGTACGAGATGCGATCTAGCCAAAACTCGCACTTACTAAACATTGCGTACAACTGGTGCTCTCTAAGAACCTGAAGGACTACAGGAAGATGCTGCTCATGCTCTACCTCATTCTTTCTATAGACTAAGATGTCATCTATAAATACTATCATGAACTGGTCCAAATAGGGCATGAAGATACGATTCATGAGGTCCATAAATATGGCTGACACATTGGTCGCGCCAAATGGCATAACAAGGAACTCCCAATGCCTATATCTAGATCTGAATGCTGTCTTCGGGATGTCTTGCTCTCTGACTCTGATCTGATGGTATTCTGACTATAAGTCAATCTTCTTGAATACTGTCTCCACTCTGAGTTCATTAAATAAATCATCTATCCTTTGTAGAGGATATCTGTTCTTGATTGTTACGGAGTTCAAGGTACGATAATCAACACATAATTTTGATGTACCATCCTTCTTTTTTACAAGAAGTATCATGGCTCCCCAAGGTGATCCACTAGCACGAATGAATCCTTTGGTTCTAAGTTCTTCAATCATCTTGTATAAGATCTCTAACTCTGAAGGTGCCATCCTGTAGACTCCTCCTGACACTGGTGCCGTCCCTGGAAGCAAATTAATGGTGAACTCTATCTCTCTCTCTCTGGGGGCATGCCTGGAAGCTCTTCGGAAAATACATCAGAAAACTCTTCTACTACTCTAGGAAACTGAACTGCTACTGCTACTGCCATCCGCAAGACTGGTGGAGAAGGTTCTACTTCGCCTCTGGAAAATAAAAACTCTAGTTCGCTGGGAATACCAAAAATAATCCTGCCAATATGGCAGTCTATTCTTGCATATTGATCCTTCAATCAATCCATTCCTAGGACCATATCATAGTCGGCCATCGAAAATTCTATCAATCTAGCGGGAAACTTTCTACCGCTAACTATGATTCGACACGAGGAATAGACTCTATCTACTCCCATAAGACCGTTACCAGTAAGTATATTGAGCCTCACTGATAATGACTCGGGCTCCAGTCCTATCCGTGTTGCGAATCGTGCAGACATAAATGAATGCGATGCACCCAAATCAAATAAGACTGATGCTGGAAAAGAGTTAATGAGAATGGTACCTGCCAACACCTCACCTGATGTCAATTTTTCTGCTATGGTCAGAGCCATAGCCTGTCATTGTCCTCTTGGTGCTGGTCCCCTAACCGATGGACTGGTTAGGTTTGACGACGATGAACTGGCTCTATTCGGACAAGATCCTATCTTATGGTCCGGTGCCCCACAAGCCAAGCATAATCCCTGTACTCTGCGACACTTATACTATATGTCCTAGCTTCCCACAATGAGAGCAGCCCATTACGGAAGACTGCTTCTGCTTCTGCTGCTGAGAATACGTCAGTTTCGAGGGCTGAACCGAAGAAGCTGTGGTCGTCCTCCTAGAAGATCCGATAGTCAAAGCCCTAGCTACCGGGGCTGGTGCTGATGACTGGGACATCTGCCCATTATACCTCTTCCTTCCTTCGCTTCTATCTATAATCCTCTGCGAGGTATACTTATGCCTCTTTGCTGCTCGTAAGACGGTATCAAACGTCTGGTGCTTAAACTTCTCTATCGATATAATGATCTCTAGGTGGAGTCCCTGCTGGAATCGCTGGGCATGATTTAATTCGGTCGCCACCAATGTGGGAGCAAACCGACTGAGTCTAGAAAACTCGGCCGCATATCCATCGGCCGTCCTTTCCATTTGTTTTAAATTGGTAAATCTCGTCTGCAGATCATAGTGAGCCACTACGTTGAAGTACTTGGTCTGGAACTTATTGCTGAATACCGCACAAGAGACAGGCGTTGATAATCCAACTGCTAGCATCGCCTACCAGCTGCGGGCTAAGTCCAATAACTACAGGCGTACAACGGCCACCTTCTCTTCCACAGAAATCTTAGCTGCCTCCAGGATAACTTCTATGCCCTGAAGCCATGCATCAACAGCGATAGCATCTTCATTGCCGTCAAAGAAGGGAGGGTTCAGGCGCTTGAAGCTGTTGGCCACGTTGTTTCCTTGGTAACCAACTCTACCCATGGCATCTTGTACAGTCTGGTACAGGTCATCGCCTCGACGATCTTGTGACACTAGCAATTCCCTAATGAGCCCCACTAGAGTTCCATTGTCAGGCTCTGCAGGCTGGACTGGCTGAACTGGGGGCTCTGGATCCCCGAAATGTATGACTCAGGAGGCTGCTCTTGAGTGCTGGGCTTGGTCTCCAGGTTGCTGCTGGTTCGCTGGAGGTGCTCCACCTTGCTGATCGGTAGGACCAGGAGCAATGCTACTGAAGAAATGACATAGGAAACAATAAGGAAGGACCATAATAGATCGAGGATATAAGCATGTGATCAGGTCAAGATTTTAGAAAGATTAGAAGACATGAGTAGAAATCAAGGGCGAGTGCTGATTGAGATATCTATTCAGTGAAACCCTTACACATCTTGATTTACAAGGCCTGCATGGGCTAACACTTAAACCGTGTTACGCCCCAAAACCAGAATACTGGAGAGCGTGGTACAGACATAGCCAGCTACGTATATCGAAGTGAATCCCACCTCGCAATACGGTCACGACTGTCTAGATGCTTGAGGGTTTAACTACAAGCCATTAGTCTCTTATGGTCAAGTACAAGCCTAGTGTCTCAATCTCAATCAAGCAAGTAAATGTAACAAGATGGTAGATCATCAGACATACAAAGTAAGGCGTCCCAAACATTACATATTCAGATGATCATGAAGCTAATCATATAAAATGTGAAGACTAGCAAAAGTTTAAGTCATACATGATCAACCCTAGGATTTGTCAATCATGTTACAGCCCTTAGGTACACAGGAATATAAATTCAACACGAGCTATCACTTGCTCGGCGGCTAAACATCTCAAAAGAATAATTTATAATAGAGTGGAAGAGCAAAATAAAACCCACTCGTTGCCAGGGTTGTGTTTAGTGTTCACCATCTGGTTGGAAGGCTGGGAGATCCTCGGGAGCTACTCCGAAATCTAGCCATACAAAACCAGCTAGGTTAGACCCCAGAAAGAGCAAGTGCCATAAGGGAGGCTTCACTTAAGAACTAAAACCAGCATATTAGCACATAAATACATCAATGATAACGAAAGACATGAGTTAGAGAAACAAGGATTTAAACGATAAAATAACTAACGGACTATTCCAGTAACCAAGTTACAACTCGTAAACCAAACAAGGACCGGGATTGTAACCCTTCACCGGAACAGAACTTATTCTCTAACCAATTATCGATAAAGTAAAGTATAACAGTAATGTGCTAAAGTAACCATGCACTGGCCTTGCCTAGACAAGACTAGATGGGACTCCATTCATCAATCACGGCCAAGCAAGGTGTACAGCTTGATACTTTAACTAACTAGGGTTATCACAAGCCTGATTACTACAAGATGTATTGAGATGTCCCAGCAGTCACAAGCCCTGTGGATATCCAGTTATCCTTCCGCAGGTTGAGAGAGTTGATTAGGTGACTTGGGGGTGCAACATATGACAGCATGCTGGAAATATGCCCTACTCGACGGCAGGCTAGAAGTCCAATTAGAGCGTCCCAATAACGGGATTGCCTGTGACTGGGGAATCTCACTATGAACTACTTGATCAATCTAGTTGTTAACTTAGTCAGATTTAGTATAAATTCTTGACCGTAGAAATCAGGAATTCATGTCCTAGACATGATATAAGACGAGACATGTAGCTTATACAAGCACAAATACCCATGGTGTCATGACAAGAGTTACTTAGCAAGTCAAGATAGCCGTCGCAACAGCATATCAAAATTATCATGTTAGGTTACTTATCAAGATTTATTGTCAAGAGTGCACCTCAGCGAGTCACTATCAAGTCTATTCATGTCATGTTTCTTGTCAAGAGTGCACCACGACGGGTCACTATATATTAAGAGTTATCATATGAAGTCACATTGCAATGTCGTGTTCATGTAAGTGCACCATGACGGACCACTATCAAGGAGTTGTTAAAGAGTGCACGTGCCATACCAAGGTCGTGTTTAATGCTCAGAGTACATGTGCAACATAGAAAGTAACATTATAGGACTAGTCAAGTAAAAAGTACAAACAAAGTCATAATTCATACTAAGGACCATGGGGAACAAATACGGACATTTGTAAGAGATGGCACAAAGGGTTTGCGGGGTGTCATGAAGAGCATGCACCCAAAATACATGCGCTGAGAGTGGCATGTGCCCAAGGCTATGTGCCTAAGGGCATGCGCCTACATGTATGCCCATAGGACTAAACACATTATGTATGGCATATGCTATGGATGGAATGCACAAGAGAGTGCATACGCCCATGGCCTATGCGCCCATAAGCATGCGCCTGTAGTCTATGCGCCCACATGTATGCGCCTATGGTCTATGCGCCCATATGCATGCGCCTATGGTCTATGTGCCCACATAAGTGAGGCAGGGATCAATGGGAGGCTAAGTCAGGAGCCATCTATACTTTCCATGTGGGCGCATAATAAGGGCTATGCGCCCACAGCAAAGGGACTATGACTTAACACTTATTTAAAGTTATGTGCATAAGAAGTAAAAGTTGTGGGCGCATATAAAGTCATGCACCCACACTGAGGAAGGCAGCGAGCTTGGGCGCATATAAAGGGCTATGCGCCCAAGGCTGAAGTCACTGTGGGCGCATAAAATGCCATGCGCCCACACACTGTTTTTCTTCTCCAACCCGAGAAGAAGAACCATGGAACCCATGATCTTTCCAAGTCCATAAATCACTCAAAATAACTCAAAATCCGGGTTTTCAAAGGTCCATTTTGAGTAAAATCAAATTCTCTACAACATGGAACAATTAAAACATGAAAACAAAGAAGTTTTAGAGATCAAAACTCAAAAAAACCAAAATTTGAGAAAACTTAGATCTATAAGTTTTAATCCACAAAACCAAAAGTGCTAAGTACTAAATAGTCATAGAAGCTTGTAGGGAAGACAATGGAACAAATAAAATAGAGTTCCTCCATAAAGCAAGTTACACTTGTCTAAGGTGGTTGGAGAGAATTTATGGAGAAAGAAGAAGTAAATGAAGAAGTAAAGGAAATAATGAAGAGAGAGATAGTGGAATTGATATTTATATCAATTCTCTCCATCTCTAACCAATACCAAAATAAACCATGCCAAGCTAAATCAAGTTAAACCAAGACCAAGCCAAGCCAAGCCATGCTAGACAAGTCAAAATAGGGGTCGGCTATCTGTGCACGTATACTAGAAATAATATAATAGAAAACGAGAGTGAAAACGATGATGGTCTAAAGATACAAAATAGGCCAAGAGTTTATGTCCTAAAATCAATCCTAAGGTAAGAATATAAAGACAATCATAAAGGGATTATGTTGCACAAAGTAAATGAACGTGTTCATTTTGTATGGGTGGGCGATGAGCTCACTCCACCAGTACAGATGAGTACTGACACCCATACAGTTTCCATGCGCAGGCACAGGTAGAAGCTCGTTGGCACGTAGCTCGTTTGGATGGGTCGAGCCACGGAGTTCCTTGGCATTTCGAGGCGAGGCGACCACATAGAATCTGGACTTATACGGGACATAATGTATGGATATCGCCTTCTGAAGTATCCACTGGCTCATTAAGCTTTGTATTGAAAAATGAGAGAGAGAGCAGAGTGACTTGTAACTTGAGAGAAGAGTGAGACTGAGAGATTGTAATCATGGCCTTGTGCCACTTTTGTAATCCTTGATCAATATCAATAAAGTGCCTCTTTTGTTGACTTGTATTTTGGTTCTAACTATCCGCTGGCTTATTCAATGTTTCTGCTTCGGGACTTCTGTGCGACGACCCTGTCGCTTAGCCTGTAATCGACCGTTAGGGAACCCACCTTGTATGAGCACAACCTAGGCTCATGTGATATCACGTCTTAGCAAGGATGATCGGTCCTACGAAATTGGGGCATGACATGCCCTAATAGGTTCAACCCCCTCACCGCTCTCAAGAAGAAAAATAGAAGATTATAATTGAGATCACTCATCAACCTGTAGCAATCTCCCTAACCGAAGTTGACGACTCCTCGATTAGATCTTCTTTTTCCTTCTGTCTTGGATGGCGAAGTCCTAAGAGCAAAGTATGAACTTTTTCTTAGATTTCCTTGTGGACAAGCATCCCGAATCCCCACTTTTGGGCTTTGTGCTTATTCTTTGTACCTCCACCCTCATCCCATATATATAGGATGAGAAAATCCTATTTTAGGTTATAATATGATTTCTTAATTAGGAAGCCCTCAAATAAGAATCCTATTACACCTAAAATAGCCCATAAATTATCCTATTTTAGATCATAATCGGATTTCCTAAAATAAGAATCATATTACATCTAAAATTGCACAACACCAATTATGGACATCCAAATCTAATCTAATCAAATATTTAATAAGATTTGGATTCCACAAATATGTTGTTACCAAATCCAGACTGGACTCCAACAGCCAGAAACTAGTGGCTACCAAGGGGATGCTTTTGAATGGTATAATGAATGAGAGACTAAAGAGGAGAGAGGTTTAGATTGTGAGAGTCCAATTACATTGAGTAGAACTGTTGCTATATTAGAATGTATTAGAGGGTCTTATGTAAGATGGAGGTTGTAAGGCTATAAATATAGCCAAGAGATTGTTAAAAATAAGATGAATCACTCCTAAATATTCAACATGGTATCAAAGCCGAAACCCTAGCCGCCACCACCGCTCCCAAACCCTAGCCGCCGCCACCGCTGCCACCGCTGCACCGCTCTCCTGCCACCACCGCCAATGCCGCCGCCGCCGTGCAGCTCGCTCGTCACCACCGCAAAGCCGCGACTCCCGCGGAGCCCGTAAGAGCTTTCTGCCGTGGTTTCTGGCATCTCCCGCGGGTCATTCCAGACGTTGACATTAAAGGCCTAGATTCGATAGGGGTGAGACATGATCGGGTCTAGGAGAGGAAAAAGAGGACGAACGTGAATCATGAGATGGGTGTGAGATGATCGGAGAAGATGAGGATTGATGGAGGAGATCATCAAGAAGTTGGACCCTGCGGAGGTCGCAACCTTAATGAAGATGGTAAAACTGTCGGTTGGTGAGAGCGCAACATGAACAACGACGAAGTTGGAGCTTTCCTCCATCGATCTAAAGCTTGATGGACCGGCTACCTACCTGATTTGGTCACGACAGGTGAGGAGAACCCTTGCAAGAAAGAACCTGGAGGGTTTCTTGTCAGGAGAGAAGACAGAGCCGGATGAGGGCTCTACAGGATGCGATGAGTAGAAGTCCACTCATATGGTGGTATACGTTTGGCTCCTGAATTCTTTAGTCCAGTCGATCGCTGCCATAGTTGATGGCCTTGATATGGTGAAGCATGTGTGGAAAAATTGAGGAGGACCTATGATGGTGTAGGGAATAACTTGAGGGTTTTCCAGATCAAAGGGGAGATTGATGACACCGTACAGGGGGAGAAGACGGTACAGGAGTATGCTACGGAGGTGGAGCGTCTATGGTTGGATTACGATCACTTCTTAGATCAGACGAGCTGCTCGGACCTGAAGTGTATGGAGAGACATGTATGTCTGCAGGAAAGGATGATGAAATTTCTTAAGGGGTTGGCCGCAGTGTTTGCTTAGAGGAGAGTACTACTTATAGCCCAACCGAAGATCCCTACACTTGAGGAGGCTATCGCGACCAGGATCCAGGAGAAGACTCACATCAAGCTGCATGCAGGGACAAGTGGTCCTCCTTAAATGAAGTCAGCACTGGTGGTTGCTAATTCAGGCGGCACATGACTTAAGGGAGAGCCCCGACAGTACTATAACTGCAGGGAGGTGGGTCATCTGAGGTATGCTTGTACCAAGACACCTAAGATGGAAGATTCAGGTGGTGGACATGGACAGTTTGGAGGATGTGACCGTGGTCATGGGGGTCGACGGGGTGGTTAAGGAGGTTATCGAGCGAACCTGCTGGTACCAAAAGGCGATGAGGGAGCTGGTGGTGCCTATACTGAAGAGGATTAGGCACTGCTGGACATTTCGGATGTACTCAGGATGAAGCTAAGAGCGTCAAGCAATAGAGCAGGAGGAGTAGAACCGAGAAGGTGTCTACCTTATTCTTTGCCAGAGACAACGCTGTCATGTATGCCCATCCATCGGAAGGTACTGACGACTCACTCTCCTTGCATCTATATCTTTCCTTAGATCGTCGAACTGGATTATCGATTCGAGTGCGTCTTGATACGTGACAGGGAATGCTAGTAAGATCTCTTCCTTCACTCACCTAGCATCGGAGGACAACAATCAAACAGCTAATAGTACTTTTCATCTAATGGTCGGTAAGGGTACCATCGATTGTATATGATCAGTAAAATTATTCAATATTTTGCATGCTCTTTCTTTTCTAGTCAGTCTTTTGTCCATTAGTTCTATAATTCTCCAACTAAAATGTATTGTCTCTTTTGATATTCCTAAGGTAATCTTCTAGAAGAAGGAGACGAGACAAAGACTTGGGACTGGCACTTGGCATGATGGACTGTGGTACCTGGATCGGTAAGGGTTGGATTGGACATTGGTGTATGTGGCAAAGAGGGCAGGAATGGGAGGAATTAAGATGAGTGTCGAGGATATACTGATACTCCATAACAGGAGGTTGGAGCACTCCTCTTTTGGTATTTTGAGCAGGTTGTATCCATCTATTTATGAGAAAGTAAATAAGGAAAAACTAGTATGTGATACATGTGATTTAGGCAAACTTACTAGGAGCTCATATGTTAGTACGGGTCGTAGGAACTTTTCTATTTTTGATATTATACATTATGATGTTTGGGGGTCGTGCGCCACATCTACTATGAATGGTTACAACTATTTCGTTTCTTTTGTTGATTGTACCTCTCGTGTCACCTGGCTATATTTGATAAAGAATAAGAGTGATGTCTTTGCCTGTTCCCGAAACTTTAATAAACATTTCCTGACTCAGTACAGAGCAGTAGTGAAGGTACTGAGGTCTGACAATAGGACATAGTGTACCAACAAATCACTTGAGGAATACCGGTCACCACAAGGGATACAACATCAGACCACCTGTGTATACACACCAACACAGAATAGAGTAGCAGAGAGAAAGAACAGACACCTTCTGGAGGTGGCAAGGAGCATGATGATCGCCATGAATGTCGTACAGAGTCTGTGGGGCATGCAGTATTGACAACAACTCAACTGATCAACATAATGCCCGACGGTACTGGAATAAAAGTCTCCATGTAAGATATTGCAAGGAAATAATAGTAGAATACTTTCGTTGTGTAGTGTCCCGCTCCGCAAAGGTACTAGATAAAGAGAGAAATAGGATTGCTGACTCTGCAATAGAAGACAATTAATCTGGGTGAGTGGACGAAGTCTCATTTGCTGATTCGCTTACGCCTAATAAGAATCTGAGTTTTTGATTGAATGCTATTATTAATAACAAGATGGTAAATCATTGAGTATGCTTTAAGAGAATCTATATGTTGCTATGCTAATAGGAGAAAAAATATAATCTGCATGCTAAGAAGTAGAATTGTTGCCTGCTAATAAGAAATGAACTGATGCCTGTATGCTAAAGTAAGATTGTTGCCTGATAAAAAAAAGAAATGAACGTTTGCTATATTAAATCAAATGAGATGATGCCATGCTAATATAGATCTTTGTTCTAATATGACTCATTGTCATGCTTGATAAGAAAAGAGAGAAGTTGTTGGCTATGTGATCCGAAAAGAAGAAAGGCACGAAATGGACATGTCGTACATCTGCAAAGGCATGAAAAAAAATGTCGTATATCTGCTAAGGTACGAAATGAACATATTGTTTATAAGAAAGACCTGATCAAATCTGTTACATCTGATAGAATTGCTAGAGCATGTATTTGGTCTCGGATAACTTATGCACAAGTAAAATTTGTCTCTCGGGTGGTATCTGGGGCGCCTGGAACTACTCAGCCTAGGAGAGATTAGGGCCTCCTTGTGAAAATAGAAGTCGATATCTGAGTCCTTAGCGACGAGCTGAACCAAAGAGTCACAGCGGCTAATCATGGGATTTCGTATGGACCATCATATAAATAAGTGTTGATTGGTGCAGAGCTGAACCGTTGAGTCACAGCTGCCAATCGAGTCTGCATGTGTCAAGAATATTTTGCTAAGAGCTAACGATGCAGAGACGAACATGAAATAAGAATGTTGGTTATGTTATGTTTATGCTAATCCTTGTCTTATGTAGGGATGGACCGTCGACTATGGTAAGAATCACTAAAAAAGTGATACATTCATTGCTAAGTTTCCTGAACATGAGTTGCTTAAAGAATAAATTATTGCCAAGAATTGCTATGTTCCGTCCAAAGAAGTTATGATAATCATGCTTGTAATCTGCCTGAGAATGTCTTGAATAAGAAAAAAAATGCCAATGCTATTGTCCCTAATGAAATGATATGGTTTACGAAACATGCTGCACACTGCACATAAAATGAATAGTCATCGTGCTTGAATTGAATAGTCCCTTGTATGGTTCAAATGAAATGAAATGAATTATGGCTTTTCAAAGATGTTTTCAAAGAATATAAACTGACTCTGTATGCATGAAATAAATATAGGTAAAAGTAGCAAGATCACATCACAAGAAATATTTTCTTACTAAATAAATAGTGATCGTTTCAGACAAATGTAGCCCTTTGGTCACAATCACCAGTATGCGGATATACTGACCCACCATCAGTCTGCATGCAGGTGCAATATGCATCGAGAAGGATAGTTCGAAGCGATAGCCCGTGCCTCATCCTCAGGAGCCAGAAATCAGAAAAGATGCCAAAAGATGGACATCTATTGCAAGAGTTGGTTTTGTATAAAAATGGATGTAATATATGGGAACGAGATCATTATAATCTGTAATATTTCTGAGAAAATATAAATATTGTATTAGAGAGAAATGAGAGCTTGTAATCTGTTCAAATAAAATCAATAAAGAGAATTGTTTCTTGTTACCATTGTGTTTAATTCATATATCTGCAAAATGTCTGCTGCTGCTTTAATTATCTGCTATATATTCCGCTGCGCTATTGTCAACCTTGTCTATCTTGTCTTGTTACAGGTCTTGGCCTTGTGCAAGTGTAACTTAGGCTTGCACGGCATCACGCCCAAGCGAGGATAAACGGTCTCACAGAGTTCGAAGCGAGGACAAAAAGACTCCGCGGGATTGGGGCGTGACAAAATGGTATCAGAGCAACACGATCCTTTGGCCAATTGTTGATTCGATTGAATTCGAAAATATTTCCCTGATCAAAATTTTCTTGCCTGCTTGATATCATCAATGAGATGAATGTTCCATACAATAAGTTCGTAAATATTTTTATGATGTCGGTATATATTTTTATCGCTTTGATTGATTGAGATTGATGCTTTATTGAACAAGAGTTTTAATATAATCTGAATTAAGAATTGTACCGATTGATGATGGCAAAGGATGAGGACTATCGCTGCTAAGGATATCGTAAGTTTCGAGGACAAAATTTTTTCTCGGTGGGTAATTATGTAGTGCCCCGTTCCGCAAAGGCACTAGATAAACAGAAAAATCAGATTGCTGGCTCTGCAATATAAGACGATTAATCTGGGTGAGTGGACGAAGTCTCATTTGCTGATTCGCTTACGCCTAATAAGAATCTGAGTTTTTGATTGAATGTTGTTATTAATAATAAGATGGTAAATCATTGAGTATGCTTTAAGCGAATCCACATGTTGCTATGCTAATACGAGAAAAGAGATAATCTGCATGCTAAGAAGTAGAACTGTTGCCTGCTAATAAGAAATGAACTGATGCCTGTATGCTAAAGTAAGATTGTTGCCTGATAAAAAAAGAAATGAACGTTTGCTATGTTAAATCAAATAAGATGATGCCATGCTAATATAGATCTTTGTTCTGAATATGACTCATTGTCATGCTTGTAGGAAAAGAGAGAAGCTGTTAGCTATGTGATCCGAAAAGAAGAAAGCCACAAAATGAACGTGTCGTACATCTGCAAAGGCATGAAAAGAATATGTCGTATATCTGCTAAGGCACGAAATGAACGTGTCGTATATCTGAAAGATCTGATCAAATCTGTTACATTTGATAGAACTGCTAGAGCATGCATTTGGTCTTGGATAACTTGTGCACAAGTAAAATTTGTCTCTCGGGTGGTATCTGGTGGTGCGTGGAACCACTCGGCCTAAGAAAGATTAGGGCCTCCATATGGAAATAGGAGTCGATATCTGAGTCCTTAAGAGGAGCTGAACCAAAGAGTCACATCAGCTAATCATAAGATTTTTCATGGACCATCATATAGATAAGTGTTGATTGGTGCAGAGCTGAATCGGAGAGTCACAGCTGCCAATCAAGTCTGCATGTGTCAAGAATATTTTGCTAAGATCTAACGATGCAGAGACGAACAAGAAATACGAATGTTGGTTATGTTATGTTTATGCTAATCCTTATCTTATGCAGGAATTGACTGTCGGCTATGGTAAGAATTACTGAAAAAGTAATACATTCGTTGCTAAGTTTCCTGAACATGAGTTGCTTAAAGAATAAATTGTTGCCAAGAATTACTATGTTCCGTCCAAAGAAGTTATGATAATCATGCTTGTAATCTGCTTGAGAATGTCTTGAATAAGAGAAAAGAATGCCAATGCTATTGTCCCTAATGAAATAATATGGTTCACGAAACACGCTGTGCACTGCACATGAAATGAATAGTCATCGTGGTTGAATTGAATAGTCCCTTGTATGCTTCAAATGAAATGAAACAAATTGTGGCTTTTCAAAGATGTTTTTAAAGAATGTAAACTGACTCTGTATGCATGAAATGAATATAGGTAAAAGTAGCAAGATCACATCATAAAAAATATTTTCTCACTAAATAAACAGTGATCGTTTCAGACAAATGTAGCCCTTTGTTCACAATCACCAGTATGCTTATATACTGACCCACCATCAGTCTACA
The DNA here is from genome assembly GCA_029216955.1 of Iris pallida. NCBI lineage: Eukaryota > Viridiplantae > Streptophyta > Magnoliopsida > Asparagales > Iridaceae > Iris > Iris pallida. Next base: position 40,597,441 of record JANAVB010040818.1, read on the forward strand.
TGCAGGTGCAATATGCATCGAGAAGGATAGTCCAAAGCGATAGCCCGTGCCTCATCCTAGGAGCCAGAAATCAGAAGAGATGCCAAAAGATGGACATCTATTGCAAAAGTTGGTTTTGTATAAAAAAGGATTAATATATGGAAACGAGATCATTGTAATCTGTAATATTTCTGAGAGAATATAAACATTGTATTAGAGAGAAATGAGAGCCTGTAATCTGTTCAAATGAAATCAATAAAGAGAATTATTTTTTGTTACCATTGTGTTCAATTCATATATCTGCAAAATGTCTGCTGATGCTTCAATTATCTGCTATTTGTTCCGTTGCGCTATTGTCAACCTTGTCTATCTTGTCTTGTTACAGGTCTTGGGCTTATGCAAGCACAACTTAGGCTTGCACAGCATTACGCCCAAGCGAGAACGAACGGTCTCACAGAGTCCGAAGCGAGGACAAAAAGACTCTGCAGGATCGGGGCGTGACAGATGATGGTGTTTGACTGTGTATGTTTTGTGAAGGACAACATACCGTCTGTTGGGAAACTTGACCCTAGAGCAGTCAAGTGTGTCTTTGTGGGCTATTCAGTGACTCAGAAAGGGAACGTGTGCCGGAGCCCAATAGAGAAGAAGAGGTTTGTGAGCATGGATGTTCACTTCAGGGAGCTTGAGCCATACTACCATCAGGAGGGAACCTCATCCATGGACAAATCACCTTATACTAAGATTATGAGGCAAGAGAGGGAGATTGGTGAGAGTTTGGTTACCAATTTAGGAGTATGGCGTAGAGGAACGGTTAAGGAGGAGCAAGAGAGTGAAGAGGAACAGGGAGAGGAGATGAGAGGTGTTAGGCCCACGGCTCAGGGGGAGTTACTTACCTACAACAAGAAAGGGAAGCAAATTCTAGGACTAGTACCTGCAGTACCAGTGCCAAGTCCCTTGCCTGCATCCGTCTCGACTCCTGAGACACCTACAGCACCACCACCAGATTCCCCTTTAGATGATATTATTCTTCCTACTCCTCCCACACCATTATAAGTACGGAGGATGTCATGACCCGCATCCTATTTAGGGGCACGAACACGTGGGTACGTCTAGCCTACACCGCAGTGTCAATGGTAGAATGCTATATAGGTCATCTACAATATCTATCATCTAACAATGTGAAGTATAAACCTGTCATCTCCGTACGGAGGAATTATATGACATCTCAAATATATAATCCTAATCACAAGTCTAAAGGAAGATAGAGCATGATATGGAAATAGATAATAAGGAAGATAACTGAATAAAGAGTAAAGTTATCACAACACATAAGTTTAGATGTCCAACACAAGAAATGCATATCCTGAATATAAAAATAAGTCTCAACTCACAATCAGACAATCCGATGTAATATGAATACTAAATACTCTAAATTATATCTAATGCACTCTCTACTGAGCAGAATCCTCCTCAAACTCTGTGTGCATCCCTCGTATACCCCCTGCTCATAGTAGATCGGACAATCATCTAAATCATCTAAAAAATGTTGGTTATCCAGTCAGGATTGGTGCGAAGTACAAATGCCAACAGTAGTTCCAATGAATTGACAAATACTATAAGAAACAGTTATAATGGAATACAAGATAGAATATCAAGAATGGAAGTAAAATAGTACAAGGTAGACTGAATATCATGTCATGTTGTGAGATATAAGGTAAAAATGGAATGTAAGCAGTATAGGTAAATCTGATGTACAATGTAAATATAAACGGTACCTTGAGATATTAGAGCGTTATGTTATCGGCTTGGGTCCAGATCAGGCTGTTCCATTTGATCGACTATGCACAAGAACAAGCACAGGTAAACCTGGAGATCAGGCCGGTCAAAATAGAAAGCTATTACTCAAGTAGTATCAGGTCAGGCTACACCCAATGTATGGTGAGGGTGAAGCTATGCACAAGTAGTTACAGGAGGGTTATTGCTCACATAACCTCTAATAACTCCCTAATCCCTCGAATAGTATAATGGATCCAACCATGACAGGTCATGACACGGGATTCAAAGAGCAGGGGGCCAACCCACTCCCAAATCGGTGTCTATACAAGTACAAAAAATAAGATCGAACCATGCATCAATATACCAGGTAAACCGGGAATAACATCTCATGAAGAGATTCAACGTATACTAGTCCATATATCCTCATGTCAAAAATCAAGTAAAATACTATTACTGAACAGATATAAGAAATATCAAAGTAATAAAAACTATCAGAGAATGTACTCGCCTGCGGTCCTGAGCTGTCAATATGAATCGAGGCTCAAAGTGGAGTCACAGACCTATAGATGAAATATACATGTGTTAAATAGGGTTTAACAGTGATAGACATGGTTTTCTAGTGCATGATATACAATCTAGGTCAAACTAGGTCAAGTGTTGACTCATTTGACTTTTGGTCAACTGGTCAACTCTAGTCAAACCCTAGTCCACTCTAGGTCAGATGTTGACTCAAAGTTGACTCCTAGTCTAAATAGTCAACCTTGGTCAACCATGTCAAATCTAAGTCTAGTATCCTATATCAAGCCATTACCTACTAAGATACCCTAGTCTAGGTATTCATATACCCAACATTACTCTTACATGTATATTTACCTATATCAATCTATCCTAGACTATAGGCTAATCCTCATATACCTTGCTAGTAGGTAAATACCCAAAACCATATATATATATATATATATATATATATATATATATGTATATATATATATATATATATATATATATATATATATATATATATATATAAAATTATATATATATATATATATATATATAATTTTATATATATATATATATATATATATATATATATATATATATATATATATATATATATATATATATATATATAGTATCCTATCTATACTACTAGGATACATACATCCTAACATGTAACTAACTCAAATCCTAACTAACCTATCAATTTTCCTTAACCCTTCACAGATTCACACAGTAAACCCCTTCCATGCTCATACCCATACTCTCTAATACTCTCTTGAACAAACCCCAACCCTCTAACTCTCTAGACCAAGGACTAAGGGAGACAACCCCTGCTGCCTAGAGCAGCAGGGCAGCTGCTACTAGCTACTGCCTACATCTGCTGCATGCTTTCCAATGCAGCTGCTGCATATGCCTGCTCTGCATACTGTTGCTGCTGCAATGCTCTACAGTAGCTTTGTATTGGCTTGCTACAGCTGCTACTGTAATATGAACTATTTTCTACTGCTGCATAGCAAGCAAATTGTAATGCCTTAGTCCCAAAATACAAGGACTAAGTACGTAGACATGTCAGCTGCATACATACGAAGTATTCTCTAATATATGGAACCATCGTATGCATACATAAGCTGTAAAATTCAGTAAACCATGACACTAATCTCATCCGTAAATAAAGAAGAAATAATTTATAAATCAACTCATGAATTGTCATGTATACAATCGTTGGGCGGAGACAAATCCACTACCAACTAAAAAAAGAGAAATACATGGTAGTAGAATTTTGTCGAGCGATACGAAGACGATCCAAGTGTATTCATCCTCGAAGAAATGGCCTTGGCTAGAGCACCTGCAAAACCATAAAAGACACATCTGGAGAATTCACCAGGTCCTCAGAGGGACGTAACAAGATACATAAAGAACATGCCATATAAATACTGAATTTAAAATATGTCACAAATAAAAGTAAGTGACAAGACACCAATAAGGTAACCCAACAATACTAAATTGAATAAGCAGTTAAGAATAAACCTTTCATCGCATGAACCCTGGCTGTAAATGGGATCTGGTATAGTCCCCACTTGGGCACCAGTGACCTAAGCGCATGACTTTCAAAAACGACAATGGCCAACCTGAGGGGGTCATCATACCGGTATCTCCAGCGGAGCTTCCAGGTTACAAGGAAATGTGTAGTAGAAGCCCATACGACAAGGAAATGTTCTCCCCACATGATGCACCTATCTAGGTCGCATCCGCGATCATATACCTCTACTAACTGCTAAGTCTCCTAACATGCCTCTATTAGCAGTTTTATCTAACACATATGCACGAGTGATCATCCAACACGCAAGGAATTCTACATGCTACTCATCTCACACATACTCGCGGTACAACTGTGTCGAGGTATATACGATACACTACAAATTATAGTCCCTTATCTCTAGGCCCACATGCAAAAAAGAAAAATAATAAACTAAAAATATAGATACAATTAAATGAATAATAAAATGCAACTATATGTTAGCAGTAAATATGGCAAGATATCTTGCCTGGTGTCGCCTGATGTGATGCGATGCTCCGACAAGTCCTGTTTTGTCCAATTGCTAGGGTCGAGGGGCAAGGGTCCGAAGTTCACAAGAAAATGAGAACGCGCAATTAGTTGTGATCAATGGTGATAATCAAGGAGGATGTGTGGAGATAGATACATATATAGTGTTTACAAAATATCCATAATATAGTTTTTTAAAAAAAATAGATTTTATTAGTATCAAAATTTTGGGAAAATATACTTTGAAAAATATCACAATTAGATTATTTTAGGTCAATATCTATTTTCAAAAATATATTATTTTCTCCTTAGTAATTGAAAACATGACTTACTAGTAAAACTTTTTAAGGTTTAAATACTTGAAAAATATGAAGTATCGCTTTTGGCTTAGATATTATAAATTCATATATAGAAAGCTATATATATATATATATATATATATATATATATATATATATATATATATATATATATATATATATATATATATATATTTAATATTGCTCAAAATACTAGAAATTAGTTTTAAATCAGGAATATACGTTTTGAAAATATCTAGTAATTCAATTTTCCAAGGTAATAATAGTATTGACAATAATCCCAATAATGATAAAACCAAATTGATAATAATACTAGCAAATATTGACCATACGAAAAACTCTAATACTGATACAACATTATTACTAATAATAGCATAATTTTTGTAACAGTTATAATATAGTACTATCAGTAAAAAAAAAAATCAAACAGTGAGTCAACTCACCACAGTAAATCTAAAAGACTACTACTAAATAACTAAATGCTAACCTAACGAAAACCATATAGTGTACACAGCTGTTATATGCTGTTCTCATTCATTAGAAAGGAAATAGGGAAGGTAAGAAATTTTGAGAGGGAGAGATGAGCGGAGGAGAGAGAGGGGGTCTTACCAGAGGTCGGCGGCGATGGGGGTTTTTCGGTCGGTGTAGCAAGGGGTGACGTCGGCGAGAGTCTCCACGCGGAGGGCGGCGTCGGCTGCACGGAAGGCAGGCGGCCACGCGGGAACGGGGCGGCGCTCGGCTCGGATGCAAGTGGCGACCGAGATCTGAAGGTCGACAGTACTGGCAGCACGGCTGCGATGTTGGCGGTGGCGTGCTCGTGGTCGTCACGGCGCAGCGCTCAATCCAGCACGGAGGCAAGGTCAGGGCTGTTGGCTAGGCCTCGGCGCTGTCGGTGGCCGCGGCAGAGGTAAGAGTGGTGGTAGGTATATAATTATTATGGGCCTTTTATGCTTATGGTTGTGGTGATGACAATTTTTTTTTGGGGGGGAGGGTTGATGGTGGTGGTGACCGGCGTCGGCGGTGGACGTGTCCGGTTTGTGCGGGCGGCGCATCACCAGAAGGAGGCGGTGTGTCGATCTGTCGAGGGTGGCAGAACTGGTGACCGTGGTGGTTGTGGGGGTGTGGTAATGCTGATAGAGATGGTGATGGCAATGGGGGGTTCGATTTGGGTCATGGTGGCCGAGATGGCGATGGCGGGGGTGACGCTGGTGGTGGTCGTACTGGGATGGCCGGATTTCATTGTTGATGGTGGTGGAGTTGTTAACGGGAATGGTGGTAGGATTTTGGTGGCAGTGGCCACGGTCGGGAATCACCGTGGTGGCGGTCGGGATGCTGGAGGCGCCGGTTGGGTTGTGTCCGACACGACGGAAAGGATGCCCGGACTGAGATGGGAAACTGTTGTAAATGTAATAGACATATATAGTGGATGGACAGGGAACACAGACACGATGCACCTTGTGTTTGTGGAGAATTTTATGGGTTGTGGAATTTATGGAGAAGAGCCAATAAGCCTCTCCTTATATAGGAGGTGATGCTCATAGTTGGGTAAGATTAGGATTGATTTAAATCCCCTATGGATAATTCCATTATTAATTCAAATCGATATAAAATTAATTCAATCAACTCCTAATCAAATCTAGATAAAACTTCCTTTAATTTAAAGTCTATTTAAAATAAAATCCTTTCCAAATTTAAATTATCATAATTAATCGAATATCAAATAAAACAAGATCCAAAATATCTTTTTCATAAATATTAAAATATAATAAAAATTAATTTCGAAAATCACAATAAATGTTTGAAATATCATTTAATAAAATAATTATAATTTGTTTTCATAAAATCGAAGAGGACATGAAATAAATTTTATGTCACTTGCACACAAAAATAATATATTTACATAAACAATAGTTTTCTAAATTACTACTTATATTTGTACTAAAATAAAATAGCATTTTACAAGGTAAAATAAATGAAGTTTTGAAATTCTTTTTGCTCATAACCTTAAACAAGTTAAGTATTTAACATATATATATATATATATATATATATATATATATATATATATATATATATATATATATATATATATATATTTTAAAAAAATATATTTTTTAACATATATATATATATATATATATATATATATATATATTTTAACATATATATATATATATATATATATATATATATATATATATACATATTGGTAATACTATACTTCCTTTATAATAAAATAAAAATGATTTTCTAAAAATATGTACCTCGCACATATTCGCACTCGTCGAGAAAATACGAAATGCAAACCCGTACGCGACGTACAATACGACAAATGCCAACTTGTATGCGACGTACAAATCCAAATTACAAAATCAATACTAAATTATTTATTAAAAAAATTGTGGTAAAAATTTAGGGGTTTTACATCCTACCCAACTTACAAGAATTTCGTCCTCGAAATTTAGAATGAGTAGGGGGGTTTGAGAAGGTACAAGGGTATATCGATACGGAATACGATCAAATCATTAGGCGAGGCAAGGAGACGACGTTTAACACAAACATGTATTTAGAGAGACAGAAATAAATCATGGATATGGTTGTGGGTGAGGTTGCTAACTAACGCAAGTAAAAGATTAAGAGTTTTGAAAGTGAAGGTAAAATAAATTGAGAACAAGGCACATGGTTCCTTGAAACATGTAGTCATCTAGGTTTAGGGTATGACTAAGAAAACATTTTTAGTCATTCCTAAGTTCCAAACGATTAGATGGTCCAGATAATAGATTGAGGGTCAAGGAAAGGTGAATAACTTGAGACGAGGTTGTAGTCACATGGCTTGGTCGATAGCTAATTATCTTGGCAATCGGTGGTGGGGAAACTAAGGGGATAACAAGAACGAGCGTTATCTTTCTAAAATAGGTGAAAGAAAGACAAATAAGCTTTTATCGAATACGAATACGTGGTTCAAAGGCGACCGAATAATTCCAAAGAGAATTGTCAAGGCAATCGCGGTGAGACTCTAGCGGGAAAGTTTAACTATGTCTCCATCCGCGTAGAATAATATATAAAAATGAACCAAAATACACTAGGTTGATATGACCATCATGCACCAGTTCCGATTAGACAATATGTTAGTGGATGCGCACCCAATAAAACATGTCATGATCAAGCTTGGTAAAGAAATAAGCTTGCAAAACTGAGGCTAAATTAGCAGCATAAGATAGTCAAAATATAAGTAGGGGTAATGACAAAGAAAATTAATAGACAAGATCATTTAAAATCGAAGTCTTGTCCGAAGTTTGGGTCCATGCAATTGTCCTAGTGTTTTCTTATCTATAGCTTGGTTGGCTAGATAAGCTAGGTCCAAGTAAACTTTTTCAATATGGGTCACAGGGACAAAGGGTTTGTTAGGTCGTGAGGTATTCTGCACAACTTACAAGGGTTAAACTAGTAGGGTCAAGCAATCAAGATAATGTACAAATTTAAGCATTTAAGGAATTTAGTAGAACACAATCAAAAATCGGTTCGAAAGAATTGTGTTGAGGTTTGATCTCTAATTAGAGTCAGAAAGTATTTTGGTATCATGGTAAAGATTATAGTTTAGCCATTTTGAACCGAAAGTCGAATCATGAAAATAGTGTACAAAAAGACGTGTTTTAGTAGAACATGATATACCTACATGAATGTGCGCTCGTCTAGGTCCTGTATATGAGATTTGTTGGAAGGTAACAGCTAGTATTATACTCCAAAAGTGAAAGTCACGGTAAGGAACGCCAAAAGATCTAAAATAGAAAATGGGAGTTCATGAGGTTACAATTAATGCACAAAAATAAAGAAGATCAAGCTGAAGCATGAAATAACATTAATTAAGGAATCTAGTAAAATAATTTAGGGACATAGTTTCTAGAGAGAAGATAGTCTCCTAGATTGATACAGTCACGAAATGATTAAATCATTTTTCAAATTTCAAACGGTTAGAAGGTCACAATAAAAGATCTAGATTTGAGAAAAGATCGAGTAAGTCAAGATTGAGATATAGTCGCATGGTAGATGACTAGCTACACTTGAGTATATACTACTATCATGGTCGTGAGTGATATGACAATTAGTGTGGAATACTTCTAACTCATTAGGGTTACTTGGTGGCCTACCATTAAAATTTTAACTCGAGTTTCCTCCAAAAAGTTTCTTAATAAAATTTTCAAAATAATATACCATAATTTTGTAACCCTTCATAATGATCACTTAAAAGTTCAACCCCTAATCAATCCCAAAATACGCTCTCATCTCCAACTTCCATATTTTCTAGTTGGTTGAGGTCGTTAAACAAAATTCTAACTTTAAAATTTTCAAACTCAATCAACCCCGAGAGAACCCTTAGCACATCATTTTGTTTCTCTAATAAACCTCGAGATAAACTTTAGCAAATTATAAAAAAAATCCAAACTAAAATTCAAAATTTTATTCACTTAACCGTAAATCATGCGACCTAATTTAAAACTTAATATTTTTATCAAATCTACATCCTATCCTAATATATCATAACTATTTCAAAAACCTTTAAAATAAATTCTTTTTTTTCATAGTCAAACTTCAAAATCTAACTCCATTATAGATCATGCGACAAAATTTGAAACAAAAATAATTTATCAAGTCAAATCCATATATCCAAAGCGGGTGTATCTGTAAACTCAATAAGTCATAATGTTCTAAAATCTTGTAACAATCAAAAATCAATTTGTTTTCTCATATTATGAATACCACCTATACCATTTAGTATTATCAAGATAAAATCTTCAAAGTTGGTAATACTGCTACTACCCAACTCAGAATTAACTAATCCTCAAGATTTTACTTTTAGGAAAATAAAATGCCTTTATAACTCAATTAAGGTCTCAATGTATTCCAATTGTCAATGTAATTCTTCTAGCCACATGTTTGACCTATGATTGTATAGTAGTGTAGTCATCTTTCTAACCGTTGGCAAACATGAATTAAGGGATAAGATTACGGTAGAAAGAGTTCAAGCAAGAGAGGAATCAAAGAAGCCGAACGAGTGATCGAAAAATAGAGTCAAGGAAGGGGTCAAGTATGTGGCTGAGATCCTAGACTCTAATCTAATATGCAGGCTCACAATCAGTACAGTAACATAACCGAAGTGATATACTGACCTGTATGGGCTACCACAAAAATATGTAACGCCTCAGTCCCAAAATACAAGGACTAAGTACGTAGACATGCCAGCTGCATACATACGAAATATTCTCCAATATATGGAACCATCGAATGTATACATAAGCTGTAAAATACAGTAAACCATGATACTAATCTCATCCATAAATAAAGAAGAAAGAATTTATAAATCAACCCATGAATTGTCATGTATACAATCGTTGGGCGGAGACAAATCCATTATAAACTAAAAAGAGAGAAATACATGATAGCGGAATTTTGTCGAGTGTTGCGAAGATGTAAAACCCATAAATTTCTACTATATATTTTTTAATTAAATTTGGTACTGATTTAAAATTTGGTATATTGTATGTCGCGTAGTTACATTGTACGTCGCGCGCGAAATTTTATTTTTCGTAATTGCTCGACGAGTGCGAATATGTGCGAGCGTACATATTTTTAGAAAAATATTTTTCCTATTTTTATAGTTTCAAGAGAATATATATAATAGTTATTTTTAGCTATCAAAATTTCTAAATTTATGACTTTATGAAAAGACTTTTATTTAGACAGTTATAATAATAAATAATATTTTTATAAAATGATATACTAAAAAAGTATGTATATTTGTAAATATTAATTTGTGCATACATATATATTTTGTAATTATTTATTAGTTTATTTTTAATAATGTAATTTTTGAAATTATTATTATTTGTATTTTTGGAAAACATATTTTGAAATTATTGTGGGGATTTAAATCTTGAATTAATTTTATGGATATATTTAAATAGCTAAAATAATATCTATGTTTGAAAATTATTTATCCTATTTGATTTTGAACTAAAAGAATTTAAATAAAATTCAAATTAGAATTGTATTTGGATTTGATTGATTTTAAATAAAGTTACGAAATATCTAAAAGGGGATTTAAATCTTTTCCTAATCCTTATCTAACTGGAAATTTCCACATCCAACAAATAGACAGGTACTCATCCATAAATTTTTATTTTCTACAATTTCTCCACCATCACAACTAGAATACGTGCATCGTGTCTGTGTCAATCCAGATTCTTATTCCAAATTCTACGTATACATTATGTTCTCCTTTGTGTCGACAACCTCGACACGATACATCAAATTCCAATCCTAACCTAACCACGTCTCTATTTTCCTGCTCTTACTACCCCGACCACCATGGACCTCCGCCGCATCTACGGTATCGCCACCGTTACCACCCACTCAATATCACCCTGTCGACCTTGCCCCAGCCACGGACCGTCACCACCGACCACCCAAACCGCCATTGCTGCCAACACCAACCCGACCCCTGACCGTCAACCACCAACCATCCCCGACATCACCAGAACCAGCCCGCTGGCCTCGTCACCACCAAATTACCACCCGCCACCACCACTCCAGCCCATCTCCGCCCTGCCCCATCGACCATCATCCACCACCACTGCCACAACCATAGACAGTCACCTCCCTCTCGCCAAACCCCTACAAACGATGACCACCAAAAGTGAACCCACCACCGTCGCCATTACCACCACCACCGTCGAACCCGGCAACCCCAAACAACCAACAGCACCATCCTCATCACAAGAAATAGAAGGAGAAGGAAAACCCTTACCCAAAGCCGTCGCCGCCGGCGCAAGCCCATCCGCATCCACGTCGTGCAGTCCCCAATCAGATTCCCTCGGCCTCGCCCCGGGACCCGTTCACCTCTCCGCCGGTTGGGCCTCCACCGAGAACCCCCACGTCCCCTCCAACCGAGCACCACCCGCCACACCGCCGGAGTCGGCGGTAATAAACCCGCCATTCAAGGCAGTGCCCGGACTCCATCCCTTTCTGATCTTCTCTCCGCCCCTTGCAGTCGAGAACGACGCCGCACCCTCCGACTGTAGCCGCCGTGCCGCGCAGCCCCGCCGTTCATCCCGACCCCCTTCTCCGCCGGCGTGCGCCTACGCCGACCGCCCGACGCCGACTTCCCCCAAGCCCCTCTACCGCCCTGCCGAGATCCGCCGGCCCCTCCCGCCTTCCTCTCCACCGCTCTCGATCATCTTCTCCGTCCGCTCCCTTTCTCTTCTTCCCCTTCTTCTGATTCTTTTTCTTCTTCTTCTTTTGTGTTTTTGGTTATTCTCTCTCCAAAACGAGGAGAACAACAGCAGTATAGTTGTAAATTTTATTTATTTTTTCTATATATTTTGTGTTGTTTGATTATTAACATCATCATCATCATCATCATCATCATCATTATTATTATTATTATTATTATTATTATTATTATTATTATTTTGCCACCGATTATTTGTATCATATTATATTATTCTGTTTTAGTAAGTAGCTTTATATTTTTGTTGTTTTATTATTATTGTTATTGTTATTATTATTATTTTAAATACAATATGCATGCTTGTAAGTATACATTAGATATTTTTATGATTACCATTGTCATATAAATATGTAAATTATTCTAAATTATTTTGTAACATAAATATAGATTGGTCTTGGCCCAACAATATTAAAAGGATTTTGATTATTAATTTTGAATTTTAGTTCTATTGAATTTTATCTTAAAATTATTACTAGTATATATTGGTGGTACCATAAAAATGAGCCTTTGACCAAAAATCTATTTATATTATTTTATGACTGTAATATTTTCTATCTAGGTATAGTATAATATAAAAATAATTTTTCGTGACTTTCAATATTTATCTAAAACTAATTTTTTAATAAAATATTGTTTTCTAATATAATAAATGTTTTTCTAAAATAGTTATTTATTTACTTTTCTTTGATTTTCAAATCTTGACCTTGCTAGTCATATTCCTACCTTCTTGTAAATCTCAAACTTCTTTATATCATACCTAGCCAATTTGACTATTCCGGACTTAATGACATCGTCCGTACCATCATTTAAAATTATCTTGCATAGTTTTGACATCTAGGACTATTTTGGTGCCAATATGATCATATCACGCCGGTCAACTTTAAATCAAACTGAGAGGTCACCTTGCATAGTTGTTGTACCAAAGTCGCAGTTCGTGACACCTTGATCATCGCGGCCCACTTGGCATCCTACCAGGCAAGACACCTTGCCATTTGCTATTTATTTATTTTAGCTCATATTTTATGCGTTATTTATTATTTTCTTTATGCAAAATAATCTGTGATACATGGCATAACCTGTTAGAACTTACTGTTCATTTATATTTCCTGCTATGTATTGTTTTTTTACACATTAAACCTAGATTTAAGGGACCACCTTTGTGTGTTGCATTCATGGCCTTGACACGTTGTACCACGAAGTTGTGTGTCGCATGTAGAATACGGACGTACGTGATTGGCTGGCCTCCATTACATACAAGCCGTACAATAGGAATAACCACTAATAGAGGTTGCATATTTAGTTTGACTTAGCGGTTATAGAGGTTTACTGTTGTGGATACAACAGAGTAGGCATTGGACGGGGAGGACAATTTCTTAGCGTACGGGCTTCGATGCACTTTTCCTTTTGTAACCCATGAGCTCCGTCGGAGACGCGGGTCAGATTACCCATGATTACTGACGGCCACTGGCGATTCTACGGAACGTCATGCTCTTACTGATGGGGTCTCTGGTGCCCAAGGGGGACCATACCGATCCTATTTAGCCAGGGCCCATGCGTAGGAAGGATTGTTCTTAACTACATTTTACTTAGAACGGTTAGGCACCTTTATCCGTTAGGTACAAGTACTTTTGGTTTGGGTACTTGTATCTGACTGTGGTTTGGAACAATAACTTGTCGCGGATTAGTTTGTCACATCTTGTCCTTATTTGGTTGTAGGTGTGACTTACTACTTTGATGAGATGGTATTGAACCTTGTTGGGGTCCGGATACCATATTGGATTCATATCATGGAAAGATACGTCACCGTGAATTAGTTTACCATCTCCTGTCCTTGTTTGGTTGGGGGGATGGTAAGCTAGTTCAATATGTGTGTATTGGACTATGTTATAATTAAATTGACTTATTTATTTGAGCAATATTTATTCAGTTTATATGGCATGATATTTTGTGTCTTGTTACGTCCCTCTGAGGACCTGGTTATCTTTCCAGGTGTGTGCTCTTATCTTTCACAGGTGTTCTAGCTCTAGCCGTGACCATCTCCATTTTTTTGAGGATGATTGCGCTTGGATCGTCTTCGCTTCGCTCGTCAAACTCTTTCTTTTGTTATATATTTCTTTTCATAGTTGATAGTGGATTTGTCTCCGCCCAACTACATGTACCAATAACAATTCATAGTTGATTATATGTTATCTTTTATTCATTTATGTTGTGTGGATGAGATTAGTTATGGTTCTACTGCATTTTACAGCTTATGTATTCATACGAGGTTTTCATATATTGGAGTGTACTTCGTATGTATATAGCTGGCATGTCTACGTTCCTAGTCCTACGTATTTTGGGACTGGAGGTGTTACATGTTTTTGTGGTGGCTCATGCTGGTCGAGATAAATTGTTTGGTTACTTTACCGTACCAAGCAAGCCTGCGTATAGGATTAGAGTCTAGGATCTCATCCACATACTTAACTTCTTTTCTCGATTTCCTATTCGAACTATCGTTCGACTTATCGACTGCATCTTGCTTGATTCCTTTTACCATAATTCTTATCTTCCATTCGTGATTGCTAGAGATTGACCCTACTAGTTAGATGTCCCAAACACCCTTAGCTTAATTCTTTAAGTTGGGTAGAATGCCTTATGACCTAGCAAACCCTTTGTCCTTGTGACCTATATTAGTAAGTTTACTTAGATTCTAGAATCTAACCCATCTAGACACCCAAAGACTTGGACAAGAAGACTATATGATGACTGTATGAAGACCATCACATGACATGACTTATATCCTTTAGAAGTTCGAACCAACTTCTACTTTCTTCCAATCATAGACTCCCGTGCCTATGTTTTACCACCTTGACTAATGTTGCTACTATAATCTAGCTTTGCAAACTCATCCCTTATCGAGTTTGTTCATGACTTATGCTATTGAGCGCGCTCACTAACATATTGTCTAATCAGAACCGGTGCATAATGGTCTGATCAACCGAGTGCACTTTGGTTTGCTTTTATCTATCGTTCTACGTAGATGGGGACATAGCTAAACTTGTCCTCTATAGTCCCATCCGCGATTGCCTTGGCAACTCTTTTTAAATTATTCGGTGTCACTACCATATTTCTAGTATGAGGATAATTTTGACATTTTTAGGGTAATTTAAATTTATTAGAATTTATTTGAATTTATGGGAATTTTTAGGAATTATTTTGGAATTGTTTGGACTAGGTTGACTTTGACTAGTGTTGACCCTTGTAGACCAACCTAGGAGCTAACCCTAGTTAGTATGGACTTGGTTAGGTTATATGACTCTAGCCTAACCTAGCCTAATCATTGGTTTGGTCATTAGACTCTAGTTAGCAATAGGAATTAGAAAGTCATAAGTCATGGCTTATGATTTAGAGCCTTGATTAATCATTTAACACATAGCCTTGTAAGTTGGCCCAAAGCCCAAAACAATTACCAAACCCTAATCCCTAGGAAATGTTGGCCGGCCACCCTATCCTTATTGGGATTATCACCCTATAAATATCCTCCTAATATTTAGGGTTGCCTCTTTCTTAGGAAAGCTCAAAGTTCAAGAAGGTTTGTTTCCTATTGTATTTTAATCCCTAGAATTCCATTCCTCTTCCTTTTTCACTCTAATCTCTTCCATTAGGTTCTAATATACCTATTCTTGCTGTCATTAAGGTTCCATTTCAGTTTTATGTGATTTGAGTGGATTGGGACATCAAGAGAAGAGCAATTGAAAAAGGAATTTTCTTAAAAGTTCATCCATAGGTAACTTCTCCATTTCTCCATGAAATTTCGATTTGTTTTCATATTTAGGAAGCCCTAGGAGTCCCCTAAATGTCTGCATCTGTAATGTCTGTGGTTCGTAGTACGTATTTTGGAAATACGTGTACGTGTCTTTTCTTGTATTGTTCCTTGTTTAGTTTTCTTGGCTTGGTTTAACTCTCGGTTTGGGCTGGCTTGGTTTGGCCAGCTGGTTGCTTGGTCCATCATGGACCAAGGTGAACCCCCTACCTACCACCAATCCATGATATTTATTTCCCCACCAACCTTCTCTCTCCTCCATACCTCTCATTTATTTCTTCTTCTTCTTCTTCCTTCCTCTCCATAACTCCCCAACCATAGGCAAGTGCAACTTGCTTCCACAAGAGAACTCATTTTTATGGTTCCATTAGCTTCTTCCATGATTCTAAGACACATTAGAACTTGTCATTTTCTATTTTGAGGCTTTGATTCTTGTAGATCTACAATTTAGTATTTTCGGATTTTGGTGGTTTTGATCTATCAAACTCCTTTGTTTTCAAGTTTTTATGGTTCCATGTTGTAGATAATTTTATTCTACCAAATTTTGACCTTTGGAAAGTTGGATTCGGACTTGTTTTGACCAAGTTATGAGCATTTGGAGTTTTGGGTTCCATCCTTGGAGTTCTTGCTGTTCTTGCCATTTGGAGAAGATAGTGAACAGTGAGCTAGCTTTTTAGCTTACGCCGCTGAGCTGTACGCTGCTCTTTAGCGAGCGTACGCTAGCCTTCGTACGCTGCTCTTTAGCGAGCGTACGCTAGCCTTCGTACGCTGCTCTTTAGCGAGCGTACGCTAGCCTTCGTACGCTGCTCTTTAGCGAGCGTACGCTAGCCTTCGTACGCTGCTCTTTAGTGAGCGTACGCTCACCTTGATACGCTGCCTGTTGGCAGCAGTCTTGAGCGTACGCTAGCTTGAGCGTACGCATGCCTTGGTACGCTAGCTTAAGCGAGCAAGACGTACGCTGGCCCCTTTCGTACGCTAGCTCGAGCGTACGCAGTCTTGAGCGTACGCTAGCTTGAGCGTACGCTGACCTATAGCTTGAGCGTGCCCTTGTGTACGCTGACCCTTGCGTACGCTTCCCATTGGAAGTGTATGGCTCCTTTGGTACGCAGACCTGAGCGTACGCTAGCCTGAGCATAGCCTGGCTTGAGCGTAGCCTGATTACCCTTGATCTTCTATAGCCCTGTATATTGATATTTTATTAGATATTTAACGTCCATTTTATATCCTTACGCCTTTCGTCCTGAACTTGATAATCACGAATTTACTTGATATATTTGGAATTGATAAATGAGCATGACGTGATAGTGACCCGTAGTGGTGCACTCCTGACATAATGACCTGACATGATTTGATAGTGGCCCGTCGTGGCGCACTCCTGACAAGTACACTTGACCTGATAAACCTGACATGATATATCTGATAGCTGTTGCGACGGCTACCTAACATGACATGACCTGTATAATAGCCGGACACCGTGGGCGATTGTGTTTGTACAAATAATCCAGTCCTGTCTTGCATCATGTCTAGGACGGGGACTCCTGAGTACCACGGTCAGGAGTACCTACAAAAATGGACTAAGGCTAATAACTAGATTAATACATTAGTCATGAAGGGATTTCCCAGCTACAGGCAATCCCGTTACCTGGGTGCGCTTGGGATCTGTAGCCTGCCGTCGAGTAGGGCACATTTCCAGCACACTGTCATGTGTTGCACCCTTCAAGCTACTTAAGGGTACATGCGTTTCCTGGACGATGTACCCACCTGAATTCAACCCTAATCTTTTGACCTGGGTAGCCTGGATGGTCTGCAGGGCTTGTGGCTGTGGAATAATCTCACTGCATCTTGTTAGTAATTAGGCTGTGATAACCCTAGTTAGTTAAAGTATCAAGCCATAATTCTTGCTTGGTCGTGAAGTGATTGGATGGAGTCTAACCAGTCTAGTCTTGCCCTGATCCTGTTCCAGATTATTGAATGACCAGAATGCTTGTATTTATTTTACCGATAAATGGTGAGAATTCCAAGTTCTGTTCATACGAAGGGTTACAACCCCGGTCCTTGTTTGGTTTACGGGTTGTAACCTGGTTATCTGAATAGTTCCATGGTTATCTCGTCGTATATCATCATAGTGTATTTTCTTTATTTCCAGTTCTTACTTTTATTTATATCTTGTGCTGATTGCTGGTTTTAGTTCTTAAGTGAAGCCTCCTTTGTGGCACTTGCTCTTTCTGGGGTCTGACCCAGCTGGTTTTGTGTGGCCAGATTTCGGAGCAGCTACCGAGGATATACCAACATTCCTGCCAGATGGTGAACACTAGAAGGAATCCTGGCAACTAGTGTGTTATTTTTGGCTCTCCCACTCTATTGTAAAAATATTCTTTTGAGGCATTTAGCCGACGAGCACCTGTTTAGCTCGATTGTACTTACTTACTGTCTGCCTACAGGCTGTAACATGATTAACAAATCCTAGGGTTGATCATGTATGACTGAACTCTTGCTAGTCCTAACATTTTGTAACGACTAGCTTCATGATCAGCTGAATATGTAATATTTGGGACGCCTTATTATTGTATATTTAATGATCATACATCTTGTAACATCTATTTACTTGCTTGTGATTGAGACACTAGGCTTGTTCATGACCTTAAGAGACTGTTGGCTTGTAGATAAACCCTCATGTATCTAGACAGCCGTGACCGTATAGCGAGATGGATTCCATTTCATATACGTAGCTGGCTATGTCTGCCTCCGCTCTCCAGTATTCTGGTTCTGGGGCGTGACAGCATCGGTTTCGTGTCGGATTGCATCAGTTTCGTGTCCGTTTGGACACGTATCAGGAGTTATCCCTAGGTGTTTGTCGAAATGCCTCAAAGGGCATTTCGATTGCTTTTGTGCAATGTTTTTAAATAGAAAGTTAGGTTTTGATAATGCTTATGCATTTCTGTTCTTCTGAGGGGATTTTTGTGTCGGCTTGTGTCGATTTCGATGCGTGGACACGTGCGCGTGCGCTCGGGATTGGATTCCCTGCTGTTCGGGGGCTCTGGAGGACACGACACATATTTTTATGACACGATACTCGACACACGTCATGAGGCCATGACTGACATGCCACGTGTCAAGTCTCACGTGCCCACATGGCGTGTCGGGGGAGAAATCTCCGTCGCACGGGGATTTGCCTGACACTGCGCACTGTTTTTCCCCCACTGATACGACTTTCGTATCTGACACTGACACGACGTGGACACTGGCCAGTTGGCCTATGAGATAGCCCTATAGGTGGGCTATCTATGTGGATGACCATGAGACACTGTTGTGTCCTGTGTCGTGTGCACGACACGAGTGCACGTGTGCACGAGACAGTGTACTAGACAGTACACTGTGTGTCTGTTTTGAGTTTTCTTTGTATTAGACACGCCGTGTCCGGCCTTGGGTGACACGAAATGGAGTGTGGGGCTTGTGCACATGGGTTGTTTCATTTACCAACCAATAGGTTCATATTTTAGTTTAAATTTCCTAATCGAATTCTCATTAACCCAAATTAACTGATACCTATATTCTGTCAACATTTCCAGTTTTCGAATTTGAATTTGTTTGATGTTTTAACCTTTGTAATGATATTAAATATTGGGTTTTAGATTCTAAATGTGTTTCCCTACATGATTCCCTATTGTGTGTTCGGTTTGGTGTGATTTGGAGGTTGTTGATATCAAAATGAACTTGAATGAGAAAACTGGAAGGGGGGTTCAGATTTCTGAACTGGATATCATTTCCAGTTTTTAATATGAACTTGCCATCATTTTATAACCCAATAGTGTTGTTAACCTGTAGGCTTAAGTCCCTAAAACTTTTCTCCTATATATTAACTAATTGTGTGTAAATTTTGGAGTTGTGTTGTGGAGTTTTAATATTAAATTGGAGCCTTGAACCATAGGACTGAAATCTGGGAAATATGAGCTATTTCTTTGGGTTTGTTATGAAGCTATGATGATTTTCCATTATTGCATTGACCTGAGAATATTTGATATGTAGACTGAACTTGGGGGTTTTCTTATATGACTGAAACTGAACATGAGTACACTGTTTTCTCACAATCTAACACACACATTGCTATCTAGTATTCACTCACTCTCTCATTCACCATATGCACACACACACACCAGGGTCCTGTCATATTGGACAGCCCCTCACTCACTCACTCTCTATTTTCTAACCCTCTCCATCATGTATGATGTATATGACTAAGGGGTTGTATGTATAATGTAATGTATGCATTAATTGTGAATATATATATATATATATATATATATATATATATATATAAAAATATATATTAAATATATATATATATATATATATATATATATATATATATATATATATATATATATATATATATATATATATATATATATATATATACATATATATATATATATATATTAATAAGTTGTGTATTGTATATATAGGTACCTAATGTAGATATTTTGTAATGGGATTATAGGTTATGTAGTATATATATATGTCGCATGTATATGTGACTTGTGTGTGTGCACTATATATATGTATTTCATATATGTGGGTTATGGTTAGATTACATTATATATCAAGAGTGTTAGGTTTTAGATATAGGTTTTGACTTGCTAGACTAGTATAGGCTAGTTTGACCAAGTTTAGACTTGTTTGACTTGGTTGACCCAGTTTGACTTCTAGGGTTGACCAGAGTTGACCAAGAGTTGACTTTGGCCTAGATTGACCTAGAATCATGTAGAATGCATAGTAGAACTTCATTATACCATTTTGGACTTGTTGTGACTTGTGCTGTTCTGATTAGGAGCCAGACACCACTCCTCGGACAGTACTTTCATATTGGACACTCAGATACCAGGCGAGTACATTCTCTGATCATTTCATATCCTGCTTAGAATTATTTCCTGCAGTAGATTACTTTACTTGTACTGTCACATTGGTCACACGGATTGGTACTATATGGATCCCTTCTTGAGATGTTATCCTTAGGGAGCATCGGGTACTACATGTTTTGTGCGTTTCACTTACATGGCGTATCACTATACTTCACTGGTTCTTCGATCACTTGTAACATATACTCTTATGATCACAGAGTCTCCTAGAATCTCTTATCCCATTTACTGGGTATCCTAGAATCTCCTAGAATCCCCATTTATGGGACATCCATGTATCACCCTTCGGGGGCCTTGCATGGAATCATAACATAACCTGGTTGGATCCTTGTGTATTGATTGGGGGTACGGGGGAGTAGAAATGGACATGTAAATACTATCCAAGTAGTGTAGTATCAGAATCTTTTCCATAGTGTAGCATCAGAATCTCCTATGCCATTTACATGTCTATATTGTACTCTGACTCACTAGCCACTGTTAGTCTCTATCTATAGTAGATATTTCTATTACAGCTTTCTCTCTCTATTTATATACTGCACTTCTTTCAGTACATGTATCTTACTTTATTGCATGATTATATTTTCTAACCTGCTATGAACTGTTGAGATGTACTGTGCTCGCGCCTGTCCTGACTGGACCTGTTGAAATATTACAAAGGACGAGGAGGAGGCCTGCCTGGACACTTTCTACGGGGCAGCCTTAGATGACACCTGCGAGCTGGACCCTCAGGAGGACCCAGCTCTAGCTGAGGATATCACCCCGATTGCCTAGACTAGACTAGTTAGGCTTATCTTCTTTTATGTAGTCTTGAGACATGTTTTAGCTAGACTTTATTCTGAGTTCTGAGTTGTATATATTCTTTCATTCTGTATCTGAGACCACGTACTTCTGGATATTTGCTGGGATTATCTTAGACTACTTTTCATCTATTTGTTTTCTTGAGTTCTATTTCATATCGTGCTATCTCTTCCCTAGTTGTGATTGAGTTTATTACTGCTATGTCACCCCCATTCGGGGAGTATAAACTGTTTAGAGATATATTGCTAGATGAATGTTGACCTAGGACAATGTTCTACCGCCGACACTGCGGCGTAGGCTGGACGTACCCATGTCTCGTGCCCTTACTCTAGGGTGCGGGTCGTGACATTCGGTCCCCTTTGAACCATGTATTTGTATTTGATAACGCCTCCTTCGAACTCTATATTGCTTTTTGCCTTCACCTATTTTAGAAGGACGAAGGCATTATACTAGAACTTCTTCTAACTGTCCTATCACCATTACCACCCAATGTAACTATATCTTTGTCTTGAACTACTCGACCTTTCTGTCGACCCTAAATCTAGACTCTTGACTTTCTAATCACTTGAATTTAAGAGTGATTACAATCGTCTCTTAATCATATCCTCAACCTAGACTACGACCATATAAACTTCTTTAAGGAACCCTTCTATCTACCGTTGTGCCTTCTCACCCCCTACGAATTCTTAATTTCGAGGAAAAAAATCTTTTAAGTTGTGTAGGATGTAAAACTCCTAAATTTCTACTATATATTTTTTAATTAAATTTGGTACTGATTTAAAATTTTGTATATTATACGTCCCGTAGTTACATTGTACGTCGCGCGCGAAATTTTATTTTTCGTAATTGCTCGATGAGTGCGAATATGTACGAGCGTACATATTTTTAAAAAAATATTTTTTCTATTTTTATAGTTTTAAGATAATATATATAATAATTATTTTCAGCGATCAAAATTTCTAAATTTATGATTTTATGAAAAGCCTTTTATTTAGACAGTTATAATAATAAATAATATTTTTATAAAATGATATACTAAAAAAGTATATATATTTGTAAATATTAATTTGTGCATACATATATATTTCATAATTATTTATTTGTTTATTTTTAAATAATAATGTAATTTTTGAAATTATTATTATTTATATTTTTGGAAAACATATTTTGAAATTATTGTGGTAATTTACATCTTGAATTAATTTTATAGATATATTTAAATAGCTAAAATAATATCTATGTTTGAAAATTATTTATCCTATTTGATTTTAAACTAAAAGAATTTAAATAAAATTTAAATTGGAATTGTATTTGGATTTGATTGATTTTAAATTAAGTTACGAATTATCTAAAAGGGGATTTAAATCTTTTCCTAATCCTTATCTAACTTGGAATTCCCACATCCTATAAATAGGCAGGTACTCATCCATAAATTTTTATTTTCCATAATTTCTCCACCATCACAACTAGAATACGTGCATCGTGTCTGTGTCCATCCAGATTCTTATTTCAAATTCTACATATACATTGTGTTCTTCTTTGTGTCGACAACCCCGGCACGATACATCAAATTCCAATCCTAACCTAACCACGTCTCTACTTCCCTGCTCTTACCACTCTGACCACCATGGACCTCCGTTGCATCTACGGTATCGCCACCGTTACCACCCACTCAACATCACCCTGTCGACCTCGCCCCAGCCACGGACTGTCACCACCGACCACCCAAACCGCCATTGCTGCCAACACCAACCCGACCCCTGACCATCAACCGCCAACCATCCCCGACGTCACCAGAACCAGCCCGCTGGCCTCGTCACCACCAAATTACCACCCGCCACCACCACTCCAGCCTATCTCCGCCCTGCCCCGTCGACCATCACCCACCACCACTACCACAACCATAGACAGTCACCTCCCTCTCGCCAAACCCCTATAAACGATGACCACTAAAAGTGAACCCACCACCGTCGCCATTAACACTACCACCGCCGAACCCGGCAACCCCAAACAACCAACAGCACCATCGCCATCACAAGAAATAGAAGGAGAAGGAAAACCCTTACCCAAAGCCGTCGCCGCCGGCGCAAGCCCGTCCGCGTCCGCGCAGTGCAGTCCCCAATCAGATTCCCTCGGCCTCGTCCCGGGACTCGTTCACCTCTCCGCCGGTCGCGCCTCTACCGAGAACCCCCGCGTCCCCTCCAACCGAGCACCACCCGCCACACCGCTGGAGTCGGCGGTAACAAACCCGCCATTCGAGGCAGTGCCCGAACTCCACCCCTTCCGATCTTCTCTCCGCCCCTTGCAGTTGAGAATGGCGCCGCACCCTCCGCCCGTAGCCGCCGTGCCGCGCAGCCCAGCCGTTCATCCCGACCCCCTTCTCCGCCGGCTTGCGCCGACGCCGACCGCCCCACGCCGACTTCCCCCAAGCCCCTCTGCCGCCCGGCCGAGGTCCGCCGGCCCCTCCCGCCTTTCTCTCCACCGCTCTCGATCATCTCCTCTGCCTGCTCCCTTTCTCTTATTCCCCTTCTTCTAATTCTTCTTCTTCTTCTTTTGTGTTTTTGGTTATTCTCTCTCCAAAACGAGGAGAACAACAGCAGTATAGTTGTAAATTTTTTTCCATATATTTTGTGTTGTTTGATTATTATTATTATTATTATTATTATTATTATTATTATTTTGCCACCAATTATTTGTATCATATTATATTATTCTGTTTTAGTAAGTAGCTTTATATTTTTGTTGTTTTATTATTTTTGTTATTGTTATTATTTTAAATACAATATGCATGCTTGTAAGTATACATTAGATATTTTTATGATTACTATTGTCATATAAATATGTAAACTATTCTAAATTATTTTGTAACATAAATATTGATTGGGCTTGGCCCAACAATATTAAAAGGATTTTGATTATTAATTTTGAATTTTATAATATTTTGGATTTTCGTTCTATTGGATTTTATCTTAAAATTATTACTAGTATATATTGGTAGTACCATAAAAATGAGCCTTTGACCAAAAATCTATTTATATTATTTTATGACTGTAATATTTTCTATCTAAGTATAGTATAATATAAAAATTATTTTTCTTGACTTTCAATATTTATCTAAAACTGTTTTTATTAATAAAATATAGTTTTCTAATATAATAAATATTTTTTCAAAATAGTTATTTATTTACTTTTCTTTGATTTTCAAATCTTGACCTTTCTAGTCATATTCCTACCTTCTTACAAATCTCAAACTTCTTTATATCATACCTAGCCAATTTGACTATTCCGGACTTAATGACATGGTCCGTACCATCATTTGAAATTATCTTGCATAGTTTTGACGTCTAGGACTATTTCGGTGCCAATATGATCATATCACGCCGGTCAACTTTAAATCAAACTCAGAGGTCACCTTGCATAGTTGTTGTACCGAAGTCGCAGTTCGTGCCACCTTGAACATCGCGGCCCACCAGGCATCCTACCAGGCAAGACACCTTGCCATTTGCTGTTTATTTATTTTAGCTCATATTTCATGCATTATTTATTATTTTTCTTATGCAAAATAAACTGTGATACATGGCATAACCTGTTAGAACTTACTGTTCATTTATATTTCCTGCTATGTATTGTTTTTTTACACATTAAACCTAGATTTAAGGGACCACCTTTGTGTGTTGCATTCATGGCCTTGACACGTTGTATCACGAAGTTGTGTGTCGCATGTAGAACACGGACGTACGTGATTGGCTGGCCACCAGTACGTACAAGCCGTGCGATAGGAATAACCGCTAATAGAGGTTGCATGCTTAGTTTGACTTAGCGGTTATAGAGGTTTACTGTTGTGGATACAACAGAGTAGGCATTGGACGGGGAGGACAATTCCTTAGCATATGGGCTTCGATGTACTTTTCCTTTTGTAACCCGTGAGCTCCGTCGGAGACGCGGGTCAGATTACCCATGATTACTGACAGCCACTAGCGATTCTGCGGAACGTCATGCTCTTACTGATGGGGTCTCTGGTGCCTAAGGGGGGACCATGCCGATCCTATTTAGCCAGGGTCCATGCGTAGGAAGGATTGTTCTTAACTATATTTCACTTAGAATGGTTAGGCACCTTTATCCGTTAGGTACGAGTACTTTTGGTTTGGGTACTTGTATCTGACTGTGAGCCCTTAGACCATTTTTCCTATTTATTTATTTTTATTATATTTAACTGAATTGTTAAATATACGAATAGATAATTGAATAATAAATGTATATATGTAAAATATATCTATTAATTGTTTCTTTAAGGGCAGCAGGGGGGAGTTTTATAAATATCACAACTAAAAGAGGGGCTGATGGCAAACTCTATTATTTTAAATAACAGTTTAGCCGACCCCTGTTGATAACCCTGTCGAATTTTTAAATAGGAGATTCCCCCCCAATCCTTGGCAGGACCAGATCAAATCTGATACTCAAAATTCAATCCTATCTAGCCATTGTATTATATATACACATGGGATCAATCAATTCCTTTTCCCAAACCCTAAACTCTTGCGCCCCTCAAGTTCGTGGAGCTCCTGAGTCCAAGTTGGTGATAGCCAGAAGATCCTTCGATTCATCAAAGATAGGTAACCCTCTCCTTTTCACTCATCATGCCCTATGATTCCTTAAACAAGTTAATTCTGTTCACGACTCCATCACGGTTGAATAGAGGAATAGGTGTTTGTGGTATTTCCTGAGTACAACCATAAATGAGAGACTACCTTATTTTTTGTACATTTATTTTCTGATTCTGTTTTCTATGTAGCTTTTAAATTAGTTTCTTTGTTCTTATTAAGGATTTCTTAAACTAATTCAAATCTGCATGCTAAAAATTCAACAAGTGGATTATGAACAAATATCACATGTAATAAAAGAGGGCACAAGGGATCAGATGGAGAAAACTGTGCCTAGGAATCAGATGAACAAAGCCTTTGAGATTGTCATCCAACCATGAACTGTTGATGTAGAACTCAAAGTTATTAACCAGATTCTTACACTTGCAGCCTATATGCATGATTTCCATCTTAGAATAAAGTAATTGCACAGCATTAATAGGGTGCCAATTTCTGCGGAATTTGTTGTATACTTCTCTGGATTCTCTTTTGATCCTTCATTTTCTATCAATGCATGTGAATTGTTTATTTTGATAAGAGGATCACCATGTATGACTGGAGCATGAAACACAACTTTCTATCTAAGAAACCAGGTTATAGTACATACTTGGATGTTGTTAGAGATAAAGGTGTCTTCTATAGTTTGTTATACTGGGTAGTTCACATAATTTTACATAAATATTGACATTGACCTCATCTTCGTGGTGAAACTAAATTCACACACATATACTCATATATGTGCCCTGTTAAAGCTTTCAACTGAATAGACATTCTATTCATGTGTATGAATTATCATCTTTGGATATAAAGTCCATTTTAGCATAACTAGTTATACAAGCAGTGCTTCTCCTAAATTGTTTATTGCTACTAGTTATAAACAATAGATGGTTGGGAATTATATGAGTATTACTGATATTATATCACCTGGAGTCCATTTGAATGGGAATTATCTTCATATATATATATAGATGTGCATGATATCTGAATGGTACAAATACTATGATACCTAACTGGTATAGGTAAATTCCTACTGCCCTATCCTGATACTGTTCTGTATTGGACCACATCTTCCTATTGCCCTGTCCACTGTTGGTTGAGTAGTTAAAGATTTCATTAGATTTCATTGGATGTCCTGAATATGGAATATTTTGGGCTGTCCAAGCATCACCTGGACCTGTGCTCGGTTGATAGGAATGCCCAGTGCCTGCTCCCTATCCTGTCCATGTTAAACTTAGTGTATGTCCCCATTGAACTCTTTCAGTCAAGAGCCATACTGTTTTCTATATAAAATCAGTTAGATATATATATATATATATAAACTAATGTTATATAAATAGATTGAGGTTCAGTCGTGAAACTGATTTTAGAGAGTAATAAGCAGCCTAGCTCGCAGATGCATCAATCCAGTTAGCTTGAACTCCAGTCCAGTTTTGAGTTCACCTTGACACCCATTATGGACATAGACACATTAAGAACAAAGGATTCATTCCTGTTTGATACAGGAAGCAGATGGGTATTCTTAACCCAGACAATAAATTTAGGCCTTGTTTTGTTACAAGGTTAAATAGTTTATTATAGAGTTTGAAATTGGGGTTTGTGTATCAGTATCAATGGGGGGCCTCCCATCCTAGCAGTGACAAACAGAATATTAGAGGCTATATGGGTACTTGGGGTATATTGGAGTACAGCAGGCATGTAGATGCCTATGTGACTGTCATAACTAAACACAGTAGCTATTTCGAGTAGAGGTCCAAGTAGGTATCACTTCAACATGTCCAAACTGTAGAGTAGGTGGGTCACCTACAACTAGCTACAGGAGTGACAAATTACAGTAGGTGGATTTTGGGTGTGAAGGTGAAATTAGTATATATCAATAGCCTATATACATAAGGCTGAGTTAGATAGTTAAAGAAATGCAAGGGAAGTGCCCACTAGTTAGAAATAACAGGATCTTAGTTAAAAGGTTAGGATATATAGGGATATCAACATTGAAAGGTGAGGATGATAGCAGTAAGGCCAGGTTGGGGTATACCCAAGCATCAAGTTTGGGCATGGTGGAAATTAGAATACTTTTAATTAAGAGCAAATAAGATCATCAATAACCAAATACAAATTTCCATAGAAGTCAGCCTAGAAACTTAGCTTGCTATTAATGTTAGATTATATATTGACATTGTAATTTGTCGGACAGGCTACTTGGACCATGATACGGATTCTTGACCCGTATCTGCAGCTCAGGACCCCAGGCAAGTATATCTTGCCAACTTGTACAGTATAATCTATATGCATGTTCATCATCTTGCTACTGCTCTTTTCCTTACATTTCGTTATTGCTTTATTCCATGTCTTGTACACTCACCCTGTCATGGTTTTACTTTACATGTTTCTAGTTTCTTGTTCCTTCTCTGTTATGATATTTTCTACCTGTTACACTGTAATAGTCTTATACGTATTGCTTGATAGAGTCGTCTAGTCCTACACCACGATTCCCTCGACTTGACTTGACTTGACGTGACTTGAGTAGGACTTGACTTTGACATTCTATAGATTGTGAGTACTTACCTTGACTACGGTCTATAGGATTTTATACTAGGATTGGCTACCGTCTTGGTTGTGTGTACTTGCCTTGACAGCGATTGAGATATTATAGATTGTGAGTACTTGCCTTGACTGCAGTTTATAGCCAGCCATTTCTAGTATGGCATGCCAGTGTCTTAGGAACCTTGCGTTTAGATCTTGTGTCTTAGTTCATTTTGTCTCGCTGGATATTCTTGATTGTTCCTTACTTCTTGGTATATTTGTACTGTTACCTGTTGGCTTGTATATTATGTATCTTGCTAGTCCTCTGAGGACCTGATGATCTCTTCAGGTTTAGCCGAGTATTGAACCAGGTGCACGCGAGCAGGTTTGAACCAGCATTGGACCAGTACCACTGCAGACGAGGGTACTTTGATGATTAGCAGTTTTTGACTTGATTATTTCCATTTCCATGTATTCTTTTATTCCGTCTACTGGTAGTGGATTTGTGTCCACCGGACGTGACTTGGTTTCATATTGAGCTGGATACTCTATTTTTATTATCATTCATTATTCAGTTTCATTGTGTTAGTGGATTATATCATATCTTGTGGATGAGATCTAGATTGCCTTGTTAGATTCTGTGACTTGTTTACTAGACAGCGTTCTACCGCCGACACTGCGGCGTAGGCTGGACTTGGACACGTCTCGTATCCGAAAAGCGGGTGCGGGTCGTGACACTGACCGTGGCTTGGAACAATAACTTGTCGTAGATTAGTTCGTCACATCTTATCATTGTTTGGTTGTAGGTCTGCCTTACTACTTCGATGAGAAGGTATTAAACCTTGTTGGGGTCCGGATACCATATTGGATTCATATCATGGAAAGATACGTCACCGTGAATTAGTTTACCATCTCCTGTCCTTGTTTGGTTGGGGGGATGGTAAGCTAGTTCAATAGGTGTGTATTGGACTATGTTATAATTTAATTGACTTATTTATTTGAGCAATATTTATTCAGTTTATATGGCATAATATTATGTGTCTTGTTACGTCCCTCTGAGGACCTGGTTATCTCGCCAGGCCGTGCTCTTGTCTTTCGCAGGTGTTCTAGCTCTAGCCGTGACCATCTCCATTTCTTCGAGGATGATTGCGCTTGGATCGTCTTCGCTTCGCTCGCCAAACTCTTTCTTTTGTTATGTATTTCTTTTCATAGTTGGTAGTGGATTTTTCTCCGCCCAACTACATGTACCAATGACAATTCATAGTTGATTATATGATATCCTTTATTCATTTATGTTGTATGGATGAGATTAGTTATGGTTCTACTGCATTTTACAGCTTATGTATTCATACGAGGTTTTCATATATTGGAGTGTACTTCGTATGTATACAGCTGGCATGTCTATGTTCCTAGTCCTACGTATTTTGGGACTGGGGGCGTTACAGAAGACGATCCAAGTGTAATCATCCTCGAAGAAATAGCCTTGGCTGGAGCACCTGCGAAACCACAAAAGACACACTTGGAGAATTCACCAGGTCCTCAGAGGGACGTAACAAGATACATAAATAACATGCCATGTAAATACTGAATATAAAATATGTCACAAATAAAAGTAAATGACAAGACACCAATAAGGTAACCCAACCATACTAAAGTGAACATGCAGTTAAGAACAAACCTTTCGTCGCATGAGCCCTGGCTGTAAATGGGATCTGGTATAGTCCCTACTTGGGCACCAGTGACCTAAGCGCATGACGTTTAAAAATGACAGTGGCCAACCTAAGGGGGTCATCATACCCGTATCTCCAGTGGATCTTCCGGGTTACAAGGAAATGTGTAGTAGAAGCTCATACGACAAGGAAATATTCTCCCCACCCGATGTACCTATCCAGGTCGCATCCACGATCATGTACCTCTTCTAACTGCTAAGTCTTCTAACATGCCTCTATTTGCATTTTGACCTAACGCATGCGTACGAGTGATCAGCCAACACGCAAGGAACTGTACATGCTACTCATCTCACACATACTCGTGCTACAACTGTGTCGAGGTATATGTGATACACTACAAACGGTAGTCCCTTAACTCTAGGCCCACATGCAAAAAAGGAAAATATAGATAAAATTAAATGAATAATAAAATACAACTATATGTAAGCCGTAAATATGGCAAGGTATCTTGCCTGGTGTCGCCTGATGTGATACGATGCTCCGATAAATCCTGTTTTGTCCAATCGCCAGGGTCCAGGGGCAAGGGTTCGAAGTTAACTAGAAAATGAGAACGCGCAATTAGTTGTGATCAATGGTGATAATCAAGGAGGATGTGTGGAGATAGATACATATATAGTGTTTAAAAAATATCCATAATATAGTTTTTTTAAAAGTAGATTTTATTTTTATCAAAATTTTGGGAAAATATACTTTGAAAAATATGAATATTAGTTTTGGGCTAACTAAAGTATTATTTTAGGCCAATCTCTATTTTCAAAAATATATTGTTTTCTCCATAGTAATAGAAAACTTGACTTACTAGTAAAACTTTTTGAGGATTAAATAATTGAAAATATGAAATATCGCTTTTGGCATAGATATTATAAATTCATATATAGAAAGCTATAAATATATATATATATATATATATATATATATATATATATATATATATATATATATATATATATATATTTATATTTGATTTTTATTTTTATTTAATATTGCTCAAAATACTAGAAATTAGTTTTAAATCAGGAATATACGTTTTGAAAATATCTAGTAATTCAATTTTCCAAGGTAATAATAGTATTGACAATAACCCCAATAATGATAAAACCAAATTGATAATAATACTAGCAAATATTGACCATACGAAAATATCTAATACTGATACAACATTATTACTAATAATAACATAATTTTTGTAACATTAATAATATAATAATAATAATAATAATAATAATAATAATAATAATAATAATAATAATAATAATAATAATAATAATAATAATAATAATAATAATCAAACAGTGAGTCAACTCACCACAATAAAACTAAAAGACTACTACTAAATAACTAAATGCTAAGCTAATGAAAACCATATAGTGTACACAATTGTTATATGCTGTTCTCATTCATTAGAAAGGAAATAGGGAAAGTAAGAAATTTTGAGAGGGAGAGATGAGCGGAGGAGAGAAAGGGGGTCTTACCAGAGGTTGGCAGCGATGGGGGTTTTTCGGCCGGCGTAACAAGAGGGCGGCGTTCGCGAGAGTCTCCACGCGGAGGGCGACATCGGCTGCACGGAAGGCGGACGGCCACGCGAGGACGGGGCGATGCTCGGCTGGGATGTAAGTGGCGGCCGAGATCTGAAGGTCGACAGTAGCGGCAGCATGGAAGCGATGTTGGCGGTGGCGTGCTCGTGGTCGTCGTGGCGCAGCGCTCAATCCGGCACAGAGGCGAGGTCAGGGCTGTTGGCGTGGCCTCGGCACTGATGGTGGCCGCGACAGAGGTAAGAGTGGTGGTAGTGGTGTATAATTATTTTGGGCTTTTCTGTTTATGGTTGTGGTGATGACAATTTTTTTAGGGGGGTTGATGGTGGTGGTGACCGGCGTCGGTGGTGGACGTGTCCGGTTGGTACGGACGGCGCGTCACCGGAAGGAGGCGGCGTGCCGATTTGTCGAGGGTGGCGAAACTGGTGACCGCGGTGGTTGTGAGGGTGTGGTAATGCTGATAGAGATGGTGATGGCAATGGGGGGTTCGATTTGGGTCGTGGTGGCCGAGATGGCCACGACGGGGGTGAAGCTGGTGGTGGTCGTACTGGGAATGGCCGGAGTTGATTGGTGATGGTGGTGGAGCTGTTAACGGGAATGGTGGTAGGATTTTGGTGGCAGTGGCCACGGTCGGGGATCACCCTGGTGGCGGTCAGGATGCTGGGGGCGCCGGTGGGGTTGATGATAGCATCGGGTTGTGTCCGACACGACAGGACGGATGCCCGGACTGAGATGGGAAACTGTTGTATATGTAATGGACATTTATAGTGGATGGACAGGGAACACAGACACAATGCACCTTGTGTTTGTGGAGAATTTTGTGGGTTCTGGAATTTATGGAGAAGAGCCAATAAGCCTCTCCTTATATAGGAGGTGATGCTCATAGTTGGGTAAGATTAGGATTGGTTTAAATCCCCCATGGATAATTCCATTATTAATTCAAATTGATATAAAATTAATTCAATCAACTCCGAATCAAATCTAGATAAAACTTCCTTTAATTTAAAGTCTATTTAAAATAGAATCCTTTCCAAATGTAAATTGTCATAATTAATCAAATATCAAATAAAACAAGATCCAAAATATCTTTTTCATAAATATTTAAATATAATAATACTAATTAATTTTGAAAATCACAATAAATGTTTGAAATATTATTTAATAAAATAATTATAATTTGTTTTCATAAAATCAAAGAGACATGAAATAAATTTTATGTCACTTGCACACAAAAATAATATATTTACATAAAAAATAGTTTTCTAAATTACTACTTATATTTGTACTAAAATTGTCACGCCCCAGAACCAGAATACTGGAGAGCGGGGGCAGACATAGCCAGCTACGTATATTGAAGTGCAACCCACCTCGCTATACGGTCACGGCTGTCTAGGATACATGAGGGTTTACTACAAGCCAATAGTCTTCTAAGGTCATGAACAAGCCTATTGTCTCAATCACAAGCAAGCAAGTAAGAGTTACAAGATGTATGATCATTAAATATACAATAGTAAGGCATCCCAAACATTACATATTCAGCTGATCATGAAGCTAGTCGTTACAGAATGTTAGGACTAGCAAGAGTTTAGTCATACATGATCAACCCTAGGATCTGTCAATCATGTTACAGCCCGTAGGCAGAAAGTAAGTAAAGTGCAACCGAGCTAAACAGGTGCTCGTCGGCTAAACGCCTCAAAAGAATATTTTTACAATAAGTGGGAGATCAAAAATAAACCCACTCGTTGCCAGGGTTCCGTCTAGTGGCCACCATCTGGCTGGAAGGTCGGTCGATCCTCTGGAGCTGCTCCAAAATCTGGCCACACAAAACCAGCTGGGTCAGACCCCAGAAAGAGCAAGTGCCACAAAGGAGGCTTCACTTAGGAACTAAAACCAGCAATCAGCACAAGATATAAATAAAAGTAAGAACTAAAAATAAAGAAATACATCAGGATGATATACGACGAGATAACCATATAACTATTCAGATAACTAGGTTACAACCCGTAAACCAAACAAGGACCGGGGTTGTAACCCTTCGTCTGAACAGAACTTGGAATTCTCACCATTTATCGGTAAAATAAATACAGGCATTCAGGTCATATAGCAATCTGGAGCAGGATCAGGACAAGACTAGACTGGTTAAACTCCATCCAATCATTTCACGGCCAAACAAGACCTACGGCTTGATACTTTAACTAACTAGGGTTATCACAAGCCTAGTTACTAGCAAGATGCAGTAAGATTATTCCACAGCCACAAGCCCTGCAGACCATCCAGGTTACCCAGGTCGAAATTAGGGGTTGAATACAGGTGGGTACATCGTCCAAGAAACGCATGTACCCTTAAGTAGCTTGAAGGGTGCAACACATGATAATGTGCTGGAAATGTGCCCTACTCGACGGCAGGCTACAGATCCCAAACGCGTCCAGGTAACGGGATTGCCTGTAGCTGGAGAATCTCTTCATGACTAAAGTGTTAATCTAGTTATTAACCTTAGTCCATTTCAATAGGTACTCCTGACCGTGGTACTCAGGAGTCCCTGTCCTAGACATGATGCAAGACATGACTGGTTTATTTGTACAAGCACAATCGCCCACGGTGTCCAGGTAATTATACAGGTCATGTCATGTCAGGTAGCCGTCGCAACAGCTTATCAAGAAAATCATGTCAGCTGTACTTGTCAGGAGTGCGCCACGACGGGCCACTATCATGTCATGCCAGGTCACTTATTAGGAGTGCACCACTACGGGTCACCATCGTGTTATGCTAGTTCCTTGTCATACCATGTCATGTACAATAGTCATTCCAAACATAATAAGTAAAAATCAAGTTCATGACAAAAGGCGTAAGGATATAAAATGGGCGTAAAATATCTAATGAAATATCAATATACAGGGCCATAGAAGAGCCATACGGCTAAGGCATATGCGGCCAGGAGAGAATAAGACACATGCGGCTCAAATATGAGAGCGCATGCGGCCAGGGCCGCTGGATCTCATGCGGCCAAGTTCAGGAGGGCGCATGCGGTTCCAAAAGAAATGGGTCTCATACAGCTGGAAGGTGAACAACCCATGCGATTAGGCTAGGAAAAGTCCATGCGGCTAGGCTAGGAAAAGTCCATGCGGCTGGAAGTGCAAAGGCACATGCGGCCAGGAAACTAATCCCCATGCGGCCAGGAAAAAATGGGGCGCATGCGGCCAGGGAGGTGATGGCGCATGCGGCTCCAAGATGTTGGGCCTCATGCGGCCAGCAGAAGAGTGGCTTCATGCGGCTGGGGGGGAGGCAAGCTCATGCGGCTAGGAAGAAATGCAAGTTCATGCGGCTCAAGAAGATGGGCGCATATGCGGCTCGAGGAGCAATGCCTATGCGGCCAGACTGGTCACGGGCCTATGCGGCCAGGAAATGAAGGGCAGCATGCGGCTAAGGGAGTTCAGAACTTATGCGGCTGGGAATTGAGCGAGTTATGCGGCTGAAATAGGTTCGACTCTCATGCGGCTCAAGAACTTCCAGTCATGCAGCTGAAATAGAACACTTGCCGCATGAAGTTTTCATGCGGTCAAGTCAAGCACTGTTCATCTTCTCCAAAATTTCAGAGAAGAGAACACCATGAGAGCCAAGTCCTCAAGCTCCATAACTCCATCATCCGGAGCCTAAATCCAAACTTTTACAGGTCAAAATGGGGTAGAACGAAATTCTCTACAACATGGAACCATCAAAACTCGAAAATAACAAGCTTAAGTAGATCAAATCCAAGAGATCCGAAAATAAGGTAAATATAGATCTACAAGAATCTAGCCATGGAAAGTGAAAATGCCAAGTTCTAAAGTTAGTTAAAATGTTGTAAGGAAGAGAATGAAGCAATAAAATTGGAGTTCCTCCATGAAGCAAGTTGCACTTGCCTAGACCTCTCTCTCCTCTCTCTGGTAGGTGAAGGAGTAAATGAGGAAGAAGAAGATGATAAATGAAGAGAGAGAAAGGATAAGGGGTAATACTACAACAAAAAAGTGTTTTAACGACACTCGAAAAGTGCCGTTAATGACTTTCCATGGCACTTTTTTGGTGCTGTCTAGAGGGGGTGTCATAAAATTTTTTTGACTTTCAACGACACTCGATAAGTGTCATATAATAACTTTATGACGACATTTTCTGAATGTCATGTACTACTTATTCCACGACACTTTACTGGTGTCATGTTAACGTACTTTAATGTCAGTTCATAAGTGTCATCAAAATTAAGACACTTTGTAAATGCCTTCTAAAAATATTCTATAACATCTATTAAATGTCATGGATACTTTTCACGACACTTTTTTAAATGCCTCCCCGGCATCATCAGTACATTTTAAATATAAAATTTATTTTACACACACACACACACACACACACACACACACACACACACACACATATATATATATATATATATATATATATATATATATATAACCAAAACCATCTTCACAAAATCCAAAACTTTAATGTGCCAAATGTAATATATTAAACAAGTTCCAACCCATACAATGTCAATAAAAGGTTACAAGAATATATTATTCAACTTGTTTAGAGTAACAAAGTGTATTACACAATATGCATGTCCTACTACTACTTTTTAGCGTCCACCTTCTCGAGCATCAAATTCGAACCTAATCTGCACTCATCATTAGCCCTGCACAAAAAAAAAGATTAAAATTAATATTTGGACTATAAGATCTTAATATAAAGTAGTAAAACAACTTAAATCCTTTATATTTACTGAAAATTGGACATACCAAAAAATAAGAGGAAGAAAAAATCAATTGTAGTAAGATTTATTCACCGTCAAGTACTTGCAAATATTTTCCTAAAACATTGAATGAAGCTAATATGAACTCCAACAAGCACGCAAAGCCCATATAGATATTGCTAAAGCTATGAGAACTGAATTTAGAAGTTTATATTCTGACCACTACAAACATGCATTCAAGAAACAACTGCTCATTCCAAGTCAATACGATCTAAGATGAATCACATAAAGAATTTACATTATCATTATCAACTTAAATTTGTGTAGAAACATAAATTTGCCCATACCACAAATTTCTCTAATGTTGAGACTGGTATTGACAGCCTGAGATCAATAACAAGCGTTGGAGTTATGAAACCACCTAGAGCCAACTTAATTTCATCTGATTTTTCATTGAACATGGGAACTTTTAGTGGATACTCCCTTCCATTGACCGAAAAAAAATTATTCTGTGAACTATCATCATGCCCGTATATGTAAGCCAAAGAAGAACAAGTTATCCATCCAAAAGGTGCCATCCACATTGTTGCAAATGTTGATAATTGTGCATAAAAACCATGTTAACAGTTCAAAATGTAAGAAACTGAAACTGTATTCATAATTACAACAAAGGAAATCTTACAGTCAAACTGAAACCCTCCGGAGGGTTGTCATGCTAGGAGTCTTCCACATCAAACATGTTAGTGTCTAAAAGCAGTCTTCTTAGGCACTTCAGAACACCCTGATCAAATTCAACTGCACATCCATTCCCAAGTAAACAAGAAAACTAAATTACCAAAAAAACACAAGAATAGAGAAACTTAGATAGGAACCAAAGGTTGACAAGAGCAAGTGACGCATCTGCATGGATCTTCGGCATAGGGATCACCATCGTCAGCATATCTCTATCTGGTGAGCTCCGACATAGGATTTAGTCATATGCACAATTTAAAAATAAGAAATAAAATTTGAGAACAATACCTCGTACATGGCATTTGTAAGAACATTTTCCAAAATTGCTCTTAAACCTCATGCACCTGTACTTTTGGCTATTGCTTTCTTTGCAATTAATATAAGTGCAATGTCTCACCTGGAAAGAGATGGTGTAAACAATAAAAAGTATCAAGAAATGTGAAAGACAAAAAATAAAAGACCCCCAAGTCAAGAGAGAACAGACTCTAAACGAAAGTCACCCACATGCATTGGACTACTATGAGATGTACTAGCATCAAAATATTCTTAGTTTAGAGTATTTGAATAATAACTTAAATCTCTAGAATTGATTCAGTGGTAAAATTGTGGGAAGTACTAGTGTGTTCGAATTGATTCCAGCTTCCCACCTGCATGTAAAACCAATTGGTATCAGTGATGCTATATACCTCAACTTATGTAAATATTAATTTGTTCAATGGCAACTGTAAATATACTTTGTGGACATATATGTTGGATAGTTGTTTTTTTGTCTATTACCAACAAAATTAGGAACCAATTCATAGGGTTGCCTGGGGACTGGACTAGTATAGAGCATCTAAAAATTCTTTGTAGACTGAAAAGTGATCCTCTTACAGTCTTACTTGCCTGTTTCAGGAACATCGTTTCGCAGATAAATCTTAAATTAAGGTCCATATGAGGTTGACTACAACTTGGAGATAGCTCAAATATATCGTTCACCTCAATCATGCTATCTTATTTGATAAGCAACCTCTTAACATAAACACCGAAGATGTGCCTACTAATAAGAATATTATGACAAACCATCGAAAATGCATGAACCTGTCTTCAAGAATTTTCTACTTGTTTTCCTTTGTTCTTGAATGTCTCTGATCAGCTTGTTGACTCTCATGTTTACAAATGATTTTTTAAAGTATATGGCCTCAATTCTTACTGTCAACTTGTCGTACTGCATATAAGTTCAACAGAACAGTATTCGGGTAATCGCCAGAAAAAAAAACACAAATTGCTTGAAACTATTCTAAGATACATAAGCCATAAAGTGCTACAAAGAGAATAGAATCCAAGGAATTTAGAAGGTAATATGTATTTTCCAAAGACTACATCCTAACTAAATTTTCAACTGTTAGACTAGGGAAATCATTAGATCACAACACAGTGACAAAATAAAGCACGCAACAAAGGTGAAACTTGCAGTTGTCTTTGAGATGCCCAACGATACACGCGGCACTTTGTGCACTCTTCAAATCATATCGCCACGCTAGCTAATTTTTATCCAATCGGTGAACTTCAGTGAACCTAACAAATTTTGATCCAAAATCACATTAACACGCTAGTTATCAAACAATACATATGTTCCCTGTAATATTTTTTGGCTACAGGGTGGCTAATGCTTATGGTTAAAGGTGGCTAATTTTACCCCTCCACTAGCTCATTCATTACGGGTGCGTTTGATTACAAGGTGGAAAAGATATGGAAAAGAAATTAATTCCATGGAATTATTTTCCTAGGAAAAAAATCCATGGAATTTTAAAAAAATTCCATGGAAAACTTAATTTGGGTGTTTGGTTGTCATTATTTTCCATGGTAAATAGTTATTTTCCATGGAAAATGATATTTTCCTATGGGTTGGACAAGTTTCATTTTCCACCATTTTAGAAGAAAATATGAAAAATGATAGTTTTTTGGAAAATAATTCCATGGAAAATATAAGCTATCAAACACTACAATTGGTGGAAATTTGTGATAGAAATATTTTCCATGGAAAAAAAGCCCAATCAAACACAGCCTACATGAAATCTAATCTGAACTCCAACTCAAAAGCATATTAGAAATCTCAAACATCATCTCTAAGTGAAATTGTTATGTCATCCATCCCTTGTCCCTCTCTACTAGAAACATATAAAGGTACTGTAGTCAAAATCTTAATATTGTTTGAAAAACCTACCTTTTTTCAAGTACCATATATTTGATACTATCAATTATTTAAGTAGCCCCAAAATCTTGAATTCTAGAACATCTGAATCTTGATTTGAACAAGATATAAACAACTAAAACATCACCTCTGATTAGAAGTTTTAAACAAAAATATAAGATATACCAATTGGTATCTACGAATTATAGGAAGTCTAGTCTAAGTACTTGAAACAAGCTACACGACATCGAACTATAGAACTCTAGTCTAAGTACTGAAAAAAGCTAGTATTAGCATTGCTTAATTAGATTTCTTCATGATTTTTAATAGTAGCGGTAGCAGTATAACAATGCCAAAGAAAATGACAACATTACTTAATTAATTTCTTCATGGATTGCTAAAGAAAATCCAAAGGATGGACATAAAGATTGAATACGAAGAAAGAAAACCTATATAATAATCGATTCCTCTAAACCCTAACTATGAAAGAAAAACCCTCGATCATATTCTGATGCTTACAAAATTCCCTATGTTTATCAAATGATCTGATCAATTCTTCATCTAACCCCTAGATAATATATCAATTCTTCATCTAACCCCTAGTGTAAACAGATGTAAAATCTATTAGGTATATATTCTACTTACATGTACTAGTTCTGTGGGCTACTACAAGAAAACTGACATAAGAATAAAAAATGTATCAATCAAGTAATCACCACAAATAGGTACTATTAACAAGGATAACATAAATAACTTATGGTTGTTTCCCAAGTGATTGGTTAGTTTCATGCTAATTCATATATAATCAAATAGTTCTTGTAGTTCTTTTTATGACAATATTTTGATGAACTGGGGACCCTTTAGGAAAGATTGGAATATTTTTCTACTATTATAATCAAGTTATAAGAGAGAATGTTAACCATAAGCATTGTGAACTCCGTCGTCTGTTAAATTGCAGTTGGGCTTGTGGTTTGCTTGAAGTGATTGTGAGGATTTCTGAGACTTGAAAT
Organism: Iris pallida; assembly: GCA_029216955.1. Taxonomy (NCBI): domain Eukaryota; kingdom Viridiplantae; phylum Streptophyta; class Magnoliopsida; order Asparagales; family Iridaceae; genus Iris; species Iris pallida. The sequence continues at coordinate 40,637,928 of JANAVB010040818.1, forward strand.
TTCGTTCTTTGACTCCCTTATAACTTCTCTCCACAGGATTACAGTTCCTAAACATCAAAGATATAAAGATTACAAATTAATGTATAGTTTAGTTCATACAAGAAACTTTTGTATATAAGTGACTTTCGTTATCATGACAAATTAATAGAAAAAGCCAGCGTACTCATTCTTTATTCCACCATTTACAGAATCGCAGTATCGCTTTAGCCATTATAGGAACTCCAAGCCAAAGGTCGTCCTTTCACCAGTCTGATGACTTCGATGTGCTACAAATATAAATCAATTAATAAAATGAAACAAGCAACTTATATAAAGAATTTGCAAGAAGTAATGCATGTAGTTTGTATATAACTCACATCAAAATATGAACTCATCAGGACAAGAATTAAAAAGACCAAGGTAAAATGGTTGAGCATAAAGCACTGGCTTCAAAACTCAAGAAAGCTAATATATCTCGCTTGAAGATAAAGCAATTTGACTACAGAAACTCAAATAAGAACTCAAAATAATAACTTGCAATATGGAGCATTATTTACCTAGGATTTTTGAAATTAAGTACGAAAAAGTATCTAGAAGCATTATTTACCTAATCAAGAAAGAGTTGTCTTGATAACAATAATTACGTGTATATCCTAAAGTGCATTAGCAAAGTGGCTTATGCTTGGAGGCATACTACATGTTCCAACTCGAAAGATTACGATGCATAAAGATGGTGTGCAACTCGTAGAGGCTCATATCCAGTTGCATCTATTACTTAATGAGATTACTGACCAGCTACAAGAGGTTGAGCTTGATAGCAGTCTCTTGAGCTACATTGTGATACTGTGATATTCTTTATCAATATTAAGACCTCACTGAGCATGTCAGATCAAGCAGGGCATGCTATAAAAACATGAACTCTAAATAATTACCAACTTGGGAGCAATTCTAATATCAGATTAAAGGGATTACTAAAATCTAATTGCTTTGCTTCTCTAAAAAACTATGGTCTGGTATTGCCGCTTCTCTCTAGTCCTGAAGATGATCATTAGGGAAGCCAAGCCTTGTTGGGTTTCCCCTTGGAACGTTTCGTGGGTGGTCAGAATCTGATCGACTTTGCATCACAGATTCTTGTTAAGTCATCTTCTAAGTGTTGTAGATACAAGTCTTCACTTGCTCTTAAGTCTTCACAGAAGTTTCAGTAAGAATAATAATTATGGCCATCTCAACTAATAGTGGTCTGATACCATAAATCTTCATGTTTGCTTCCTTTCTTCCTCTTGTTGCAGTAAAGATGGATCTTACGCTTAAATAGTCCAAAGAAATGGTGTGTGTGTGTGTGAGAGAGAGAGAGAGAGAGAGAGAGAGAGAGAGCGAGAAAGAGATATAAGGTCAAGCAGGAACTTGACATGACATTAAAAAGAGAATTGTAATATAATTGACACTCACTGATAGCTGAAAGCCCCACAATTTCCTCGGACAGTGATGAGTCCAAACCAGCATATTTGGACCTCCCACCAACCCCTTCAGGATCCTCTGCTCTGTTATCAGGGCTACATGACCAATGACCCATTGTCAAGTTACATACCAGTACTGATCTTTCTATTTTTCCTATTATATGAGAAAGTTTATGCTCAACTCTTATTATTAAAAGAAACGCTAAAGATTTGCAAATGAGGTTAATTTGTTTCATAATCGAACAACAATCTTGCCTATTAGAAATTATTAGACCAAACCAGTTAGTGAAGAGAATCTTAAATCTTGATAAATCCCTAGAATATATACAAGGATACAAAAATAAGCTTCAACTATCAACTATGTATGGCAAAAGGAAAGGTTCCATCTATACAAAACTGACCGTGGAACCACTTAAGAGCAAGCAAAAAACTGTACCTTCTCGATCTTCAACTTCATAAATGCCTCTTGAAGAATTTTTTATTCTGAATCATGTCATATTTTGATTTTGCCTCAAAATTCACCTGCCAAAAAATAAAATATTGGATCGATGAGTGGTCATAAAATCATTGTGAAAATTTCTTAATTGTAACTTTCTTGTGCTCCATGGCTGACCCCATAATTGCATGAAAAGACACGACTATCATCGAACTGATGACCAAAGAGCATATGGCTCTTATGGCTTGCAAAATCTTCAAGCTACATTGGCAGTGACTTTAGGGTTATATCATGACGGCTGTGACAGACTTCTTTTTGAAAGGTAAGCTTCTAAAGAAGTGAACCATAATTTTATCACCCTTATTCCCAAAGTGGAGAAGCCAAGAAACATTGAGGACTAAAGACCCATCTCTAGTTTAACATTATCTATAAAGTATAACAAAGATAATGTGCAAAAGGATGGATCGTATCATAAGGGAATTCATATCATAGATCAATTATATGCTTTTATCGAAGATAGATGCATCGGTGATAATATTAGCTAGACCTAGGAACTTATTAGAAGCTTTGTAAAGAGAGACAATGGAAAGTGTGCTTCATATACCAGTGGTTAGCATATACAAATGGGTGCCCTCTCTTTGCAGTATTATCTTATATGTTCAGTTGCAGAAACATAGGACTATCGTCAATATTGAGAGTGCTAAACTAGTGGATGTACACCAATGAAAACTGAGTTATCTAGTGTGTGTCGCCAAAGCACCTGTTAAGCTTGCAATAAATTTTTTTGGTTAGTAGTTGCTCAGTTATTCCATGACCATGTGTTGCCCCTTGATGGAAGCTTTGTAAGTCTTGAGGAATCAATACATCTATTGAATTCCTCGAGGATCCTCTCATGGACACGATTCCCTCCTACCTTTTCTAAATTGAATTTGATACTCTGTTAAAATCTTCTCCCACTAACTAAGGAATATGGATAATATGTGGAAGTGCTTCAAGTTCTATCCACAAGTCCACTCTTTTTGATGTCATGTTGGACCCAATATAACTGAGATATTATGCCAAAACTAAAGGAATTGACCAATTCGAAAGGACCAACCCCCAAATTGCAGACCGATACTCAATAGTAAGGGCTCGAAACCCGTACCAAGTTTCTTTAACCTTGATAAAGACACTTTGTTCAAATAAGATTTGGTGAATAAAAATCAAAGAAAGGAGAATGGGAAAACAACATTAAAGCAACAAAGCGAACTTGTACTATGAGCAGTTATATTGTAAGTATAAACATGTAGGAGAAGAAAGCCATATTTTGGTACATTAATAGGCTTATATATACAAAGTTACACTTCAATCAGTATCAAGAAATTATACCAGCTGATACAGAGGCTATAATGTAACTGACAAACATATCACTAAATATAGTTTAGAAATTAAGTTGTGGGCACGATTAAATATCAAGCTTACATAGTAAGAACAAAAACAAATTGCAGGTTGAGATGATATACCAAACAATGATGAGAACCTGGATTATTCTTGTCCAATTTGAGTAGTTGCTTAATAGCCTACAAGGAGTACATAATAAACATATAAACTTTTGCAAAGCAAAGCTAAATCATCTAAAGATACTGTCATAATGAAAAACATACGTAATGCCTTTGGCCTGAAAAAGGAATAGAATACTTGATAATCTTTCATGGATAGATGTTTGAAGAATGGATATTACATGTACAGGGAAAATCTTACACTATATCATCTCCCAAATAAAAATGTGTTTTGATTCAAGATTTAATTTTCCATTCTTTATAACTTCTAAAAGTTTTAACTGTTCTCCCTTTGTTGCTTCCTTTTGTTAGAAAATTGGCAATTTACAACATTTGTCAACCTATCAAGAGTAATATTCTTAAGAACCAATAGTAGAGTATTGTTTTCAGGGAAATGTAGTAATTTGCAAGTCTCAAAGCCGTTTTTGGCAGTTCTGCAGTGAAGTCAAACAAGCTTTAAATGTAATTCAAACAAATCATGACATAACAGATGGACCATATAAAATAAGCATTCAAATTGTATACTAGATGGATAAAGAAGTAATGAGCTTCGCATCCTGCAAAATATAGAATATAGATCATCGAAACTGCTTTGACACTTTTATTTATACAATAAAGAAGTAATGAGCTTCGCATCCTGCAAAATGATGAGTAGCATATCCCTACGTACAACCAGGGCACAAAAACACCGAAAATGTTTCCACTTTCAAATGAGTGCATGGAACTAAAAGTTACAAGAAGTTATTTGTGTTACATCCTGAGTTCACATACCAGTCATCCAAATTAGACCCTGGTTTAATGGTGGATGCTATAGGAAACCCACAACCAAAATCACCTATCTCTAAATCATCTCCATAAAGCACCTATAATAAGCATACATCATAATATTTAATAAACTATGAAACAGAACCTTTAGGATGTTAACTATTGCTTATTAATTTTAACCAGCCCACCTCAATCTCTTCAGCGGGATGCATGACAATCTGCCAATATTCGCCTTCAATGTTCTCAGGTAATGGTTCCCATTGAGCTGGCATTAGACTATTATGGATATTTTTCCTCTAAAAATACTGCTGCTTGAAATCATTAACATACTTATGGAAGGACTCCAGATTGAAATGTGGCCCAGGTTCAAAACCAAACCTCTATATATAATTATGTCCAACTATACTAGTTTCACCAATATTCTCAGTACTATTTTTATACTCTGCTTCTGTCGTCATAAGCTTTGCCTTTTCCTTCTCATGATGCTTGGAAGAATAAGACAAAAAAGCATTGATCCTTGACTTGTTAACCTTTTGAAAATTTCCATATTATGCACATCCACGAATCACCCCTTTTGGCAAGCTTCCTATAGGAGCATCCTATAGAATAAAAATAATAGATAATTCTGATGCTGACAAAATCTCAAGGAGTTCCAAAGCCACGTAGAGTAAAGGCAGGATTTGTTTTGTGGAGACTTTTATTATACAATAAAAGTCTCCACAAAAATCCAGAAAATTGGATATCAAGAAAGAAAACCCTAGATAATGATGGATTCTTCTTCTAAACCCTAACCAAGGAAGAAACCCATGATCGATTACAAAATCCCCAATTATAAGCTTGTAAAACCCTAGATAATATATAAAGAAACAAAAACTAAGAAGAAGGAGAGTTCGAGATGATAGAGTGAGAGATGACCTAGATGCACGACAGACGAGATGGTGGCATCGACAACTACAAAGCCCCTTGCAGCTTCCAACCGTAGGAGATCGAAGATGTTTTGAGGGTTTTAGCTTTACCACTCCATCTGAGAGAGAGATTTTAGCTCTCTTGCCACTCCAGTCAAGAGAGAAAGAGAGAGGGGGGATGATTTGAGGTTTTTAGACGCGAAATAAGAAGAATAGTATGCTGAAATGCCGGCTGAATATAAAACAACAGCGGTAAAATTGTTGAAATTTTTTGAAGAAGCGGTAAAATGAAATTTTGTGGGGGGAAATAAATTTCGGGCAACACTTTATGAGTGTTGTGTTTACTAAAAACATTATACGACATTTAAAACTGGTTTTAAAAGTGTTGTTAAATTTATATTTACGACACTTTTTAAAAGGTGCCATAGACTCTGATAAATATTTAATTATCTCGACACATTTTATTAGAGTGTCATCAATAAAATACGTTAATGACACTTATTTAGAAAGTGTCGTAAGGAAAGTGTCGTTATTAACCTATTTTGTTGTAGTGTAATAAATATGAATGGTGGTGGTAGGTAGGGGGTTCACCCCTTGGTCCATGATAGACCAAGGAAAACCGAACCAAGCCAAGAAATAACCAAGCTAAGATGCAAGCTAAACAAGGAATCATGCAATACAGAATAAAATACGTACACGTATTCCAGAAATACGTAATACGAACCACATGCATTACAAAAATAAAATAGCATTTTACAAGGTAAAATAAATGAAGTTTTGAAATTCTCCGCTCATAACCTTAAATAAATTAAGTATTTATCATATATATATATACATATTGGAAATACTATAATTTCTTTATAATAAAATAAAAATATTTTTCTAAAAATATGTACCTCGCACATATTCGCACTCGTCGCAAAAAAATTGAAACACAAACCCGCACGCGACGTACAATACGACAAATGAAAACTAGTATGCGACGTACAAATCCAAATTACAAAATTAATACTAAATTATTTATTAAAAAAATCGTAGTAGAAATTTAGGCGTTTTACACAAATCATGCTGCAGGGTCTCAATGCAATGCCACAAGCCTAATGCAGATACCAACCCAATCTATACACTAACACCTATGTAGATGTCCAAATCTGAGATACTACTGATATCTCTTACTGAACATCAATATTCTGATACCAACTCATATCCTAACTTGCTAGGATATACTACAGGATACATACCTTAACACTTACATAAGCCTATAATACAAATACTTTCAAATCTGACACTAACCTATAGCTAACTCTAACACCATATTAACATCTGAACTCACTAATACATATGACAACTGACACTAACACACCTACGGATACATACTGACATCTAACTAAACCTACCAAGATACTAACATTTGGACACTAACCTATATCACTAACTCCACAACTCACTCTAGCACTCACACCCTCACACAAACTCTGGGACTAACTTATCCTATTCGGAAACCAAAGACCCATCTGATACATCTACATCTACACATATCAGATACTAACTGGTACCTTAATATCTTAATCACTAGGATACTTAGATAATAATTAACACATCTAATCAACTGACACTAACAAATCCTAACCTAGAATACTACTCTAGGATACCTTAGATATCTGATAATAGGAATCCTAACTCTGAAACCAAGTCTAAAACTCTAAAATAAACCTAACTCTAATACCCAAGCCTAAGATCTCTACCGAAAACCAATAACCCCAAATACTCTGCTGCCTAGTGCAGAACTCTACTCCTCTGCACTGCAAATTCAATCACCTAAGGCAAATGCCATCTCTGCTTGGCCACCCCTGCTGCTGCTGTATTGTTCTGCAGGAAAAATGCCACTGCTGCAACTGAGCAGTACTCGACCCCAAGATACTGATACATATATCCCAAATTCTCTGATACACCTAAACCCGACCCTCTCTGATACACAAGCCAAAAGATCCCAAGCCTCTCTGATACACACAACCACAGACCCAAGACCAATGCCTTGGCCAATGCCATGGCCAAATCTAATTCACACTGCACTCTCCTACCCTCTGATATATACTGGTTATAGACCCAATCCTCTGATACCAGAGCCACTGACCCAAGGCCAATAGCCTAAATCAAATGGCCAGCCACTGCGGCCTTGTTCTGCTGTACAGCATGGGCCATTTCCCTTGCTGTTCTGTTCACAGAGCCAAATTTGAACCCCCCTCTGATCTTACTATCCTGTTCCCTCAAACACATACTATACACTCAACTAACAACCCAAAAACTGACTGAACCAAGACTCAATATATATATATATATATATATTTTTTTTATATATATATATATAAAATATATATATATTTTATATATATATATATATATATATATATATATATATATATATATATATATATATATATATATATATATAGACACAATACACAATACACATTACACACACATACACACACACACACACACATATATATAGACACAATACACACACACATTCCCAACTCACAAAACCCACACATACAATTACATATACATAGTTTACAATATATGATACATATATATGTACACATGTAACTCAATGATATATACATATACATATATATATATATATATAATATAATATAATATATATATATATATATATATATATATATATATATATATATATATATATATATATATATATATATATATATATATATATATATATATATGAATTCAGTAGGAAAACCATTAGAGAGCCTAAACAATTAATAACCTATCCAAATATAACATCAAAATTGAAAACAAAGCTCAAACTAGCCTATGGAGCATTTCATCAAACACTTGAGGGCTCTCCTTGGATTTCTCCAAGAATAACACAAAAACCCTATGTGAAATGCACAAAAAGGAAGGTTAGAGCCTTGCTCACCTTTCCATGGATATCCCTAACCAAGGTGGGTGCTCCTACAAGGTGTTATGCATGAAGAATGATCTAAAACTATGAGAATGCAAGGTTTTACCTATTGGGTGATTGATTTCCCAATGAAATCTCTTGTGGAAGCTCTTGTGTCAAGTTGGATACAATTTCATCCTCTCTTGGACACTTTCCCACGAGCTTCTTGGTCTCCAAGCTCATAGCCTTGTAGAATGAGGGTTTTGGAGGAGTTTGGGAGAATTTGGGAGAGTTTCAATGGTAGGAATCCATGGAATTGGAAGGGGCTTCTTTTAGGGTTTTGAGGAGGCTCTCTAATGAAGAAGAAGGTGATTTTTAAATCTCTTAAGGTTCAGCCAAGTATGGAAGCCCTAAAACCCCTCTAAAATGTCTATTTTACCCTTAAGTCATCATGAACAATCTCATAATTAAGGGTTAGATTAGCTCTAACTGTGGGATTAAATTCTAGTCTAAACCAAGCCTAACATGACTTAAATGAAGCTAGTTGTGTTCATCCTAGGTTGTGGGCTCAAGTGGTCAAGTCTAGTCTAATTAGGTTCACAAGTTAAGGTTCAATTAGTAGGCTAAACTAACAAAGAATATAACCTTCACAACAATAACTTAAATAAATATTCAAGTAATATAAATAATACAAATTGACAAAAATATCCCTATTTTTGAAATGTGGTAGTGACAATCTTACCCCCTTAGAAAAATTTTGTCCTCAAAATTTAAGGTTGCCTGTACTCCTTCTCTAGGTCAAACCCCTGTCAATCATGGTCCAAGAATCTATTTAAATAATATACAAATCATGGTCCTACTGGTCGTGATATCATAGTCTCAATCGGGGTCACTATACTATCTATTACCGCATAAATACAATCTAAGAGGTACTATTGAAGCATACAATAATCATGGAAAAGACGGAAGAAGAACATAATGGCAAACCTGCCAACCCATCACCTGTAGCATTGGCCTCCTCGACCATCAACACAAAAGCTCTACCCCGTTGGGGTATATCCCCCTGACGGTACGGGGCATGGTGCTGCGCCACAGGTGGCCTAGTTGAACCCCTATTTCATGATACTCCAGAAATGTCCACTTTGATACTCCACTCCATTATACTAGGGTACTATCTATAGGGTATCTATCCTACAATCTGATAGCCATACACGTCTATCCAGAATCATGTTACCCAGATTCCTCGCCATGCCAGTAAGTACGGCTACAATAAACCATAGGGTCCGCAACTAAGATACATACCTTTAGAATCATGGTATCTAAAATATTTGCTTTACCGTATGCTTGGCTGCAAAAACTATAAATTCCCACAACCCGAGAAATACATCCAAAATCAGACTCCATGTCTTTGTTCGACATAATAAAAGGTTGAACAAATTTTTTACTTTATTGAACGTATAAGGTATCTGTGTAAAAAGAAGGAAGTCCTAAACAGGATATTCTAAGTACAGGGAGAAGAGGTTTCTGGGAAAGTGTGACGGTGGAGATCGAGCACTGCAGCGGCTCCTTTACCTCATTGACGATCCGACGATGAATCAACCTTGCTCTGGCTCTCTGGCGCCTTTGATGGAACTCTGGGGTCACCGATCAAGAGGCTGTCTGGAGGAGAAGATCCTTTGGAGGTAGTTGTTCTTATGTTGGTTGGTTGGTGGATTGTTCCTTCTTAGATGAAGGTTGTCGCTCTTTAAGCTGAAGGAGAACTCCTACTATTTATAGAGAATCGAGCACAGATACGATGTGCATTAGGGTTCCTAAGATATGAAATAATCTGCCGTCATTGTATGGTACGGGCTTCTACGGTGCTGACACATGGCGGACATCGAGATTTCCCTCAATTGAGATCTCTGGTGGTTATCAAGATAACCAAAGGAGGTGACACGTGGCGTATGCCGATTTGCTTGCTCGGATACAGTCGAGTAAATCTTGGGATTTCATCCTAGATTTGGAGTCTAATTGATCCTCGTCTAAGATTTAAATCAATCTGATATGATATCAATCATGATTTAATCCTAATCTTTTATGTAAGAGGCGATTTAAACAAACCAATTGGGGTGGACCCATGCTTTCTGTGCCTCTGGTGAGGACTAAGTACTGTTGTGCTTCTGGAGCGATGAATGGACCGTACTTCTGGAGACGACGGAGCCTCTGTGCCTTCAGGCGACGAGTGGACTTGGCTTCGAATGACAATGAGACTTCTGTGCATTTAGAGTAATGATGAAGCTGTGTTTCGGAGTAACAGAGTCACTGTGCTATAGGCGACGAGTATGCTTGTGCTTTAGGTTGGCGAGGTTACTGTGCTTTTGGAGCGACAGGCTGACTTGTATTGGTTGCAGTGGGAGTTCCCAAGTATCTTATAGAGAAGTGACTTAAGCTTCTGGATCGGAGCAGATGACTGCACCGTGGGAATGGAGATGGTGTGAACATAACACCAATTCACCATCCTGCACCTCATGTGGACGCATATAAGTAGCTGCGCCTCTGAACTTTGAAGGCGTTGGCTTTGGAAGAAAGGGTATAACACCCTTGTGTGTCTGCGGTTGGCGCAGGCAGTTAGCTGCGCCTCTGGAGTGAAGATGCTGGTTTCTGAAGTAAAAGAAAGGGCGAAGCCTACCACCATCTTGCTTCTGAGATTGGCGCAGGCGAGTAGCTGCGCCTATGGCTTGAAGGCTTTGGTTTCTGAAGTAAAGAGCGATAAATACTTGCTCTTTAAGGACTTCCTTCTTAATTCCGTAATATGGGGAATTCCAAGGGAAGACTGACACTCATCGTGCTGAGTCTTAGGTTCATCCTATTAATGCGGGAATTCTGACCGTCGGCCATGTGGCATGAACTCTGGGCCATTCTCGGTCCTATAAAAGGGGAAGTTCTCCTCTGAATGAAGAGTCGCTATCTTCTTCTTGGCATCCTTCACTAACATGCGAGATCCAAACTTAACTTCGAGCGGCGATCATGTCATGCCCTACTCCCAAATAAATGGGATTAGGGCCTAACCTTGCCAGCTGATACGACCTAGAGTGAGCTGCCCAATTTAATTGACTCACTTAGGCATACTACGCTGTAAAAGTAACTAACCAACACAGGCAATCATCTAAATCTCGTCCACATATAACATAGAAAGGAAGTACTGAGTATAAAAGCAGAGTGGTCTGATTGTGTAAACCCCTTGACCCAAAATTTTCCTCATTTATTAAATCTTTTCCTAGTGTCTCTTTTTTTGGTTATGTTTTTTTTAAAAAAATGAAAAATGTTAATTAGAGAATAGGTGCTCCTTGCAAAGACAAGGATAACAAGGGTTTAATTGCAAGAATACAAGTTTAAACCCTGTTGGCCGATCCCTTTACAAACTTGAGGTTTTGAATTCAAATTTTGAGTTGAAGGATAAATCCAAATACCCCAATTATATCAAGACGGAAATTCAAATCCTTTCCTCCAATCTTTTCAACACCCCAGGTTTATCAAAAACTAGATGTATATATAGGGAGTTGGCAGTCAACCCATCATCTCTTCTAAACCCTAGAAGCCCTACTGTCATCTATTTGTCTTCGAGTCAAAGAGCAATATCGGAGTGTCCATGGAGAAGGGACAACTGAATCCTGCAACAGGTAATCCCCTCCTCTTCATATACCCTATCTGGATTCCTAGAACCTAGGTTGATTTATCATGTTAATAGGAATATGAGTGTTTGTTAGAATTCCTAAGAGGAGCTAGAAGTAGGGTCCATACGGACCAGTATGTCATTATGAGTGCCCTTCGAGAACCAAGGACAATGACAACAACCCATGGCAAGTATGGTCACTGCAACAAGTTAACCCTGTTATGTAGGAGTACACTAAGAAGGTTAGAGTATAAGATATTGTGCCCTATAGGTAGTAAATAACTAGTGTGTTAAGCCAATATCCAAGGGGGAATGGCGTGGACAATAGACATGTATCCAGATTGGGTACATGCCAACCATAGGTTAGATTGGAAACACCTACAGAAGATTGCAGCAAGAGAGAGATCCTGCCCTTTGAAAGTCTGTAAGGAACAAGATCTTTTAGGATTTTACTTTACACCTGGTATCATCTGGGGTTAGAGATGTTATCAGGTTTTGGGTCTAGCATCAAATGACTGATGTGTTGATGACAACTGCTAGTGATATAGACCATGAGTTATGCTAATAGCAGGGTACAGGAAATAAACAAGGGGGTGTGTCAAGATACATATGTATCAGAGGACACCATGGCTATGTACCAATAAATAGCTATGTTAAGATATGCAGGGAGTCTTGAGTACTAGTGTCTATACGATAGAAGGGGGGTACCTACCTAACCTACCTGTGATGATCTATGCAAGTCCAAACAATTGACCACTGTACCCTATCTACCTATAAGCCTGAACTTGGTTTGCTTCTATTACTTACTGGTTTTTCCATGTAACCTTTTGTATCAGAACCTAACCCCTATTCCAAGGTAGCCAACCATCTAAATGGACACCTATGCTGTTCACTATAATCGAGCTTAACATGTCTTGGAGTTATTCTCTGTTCATCTTAGCATTAACTTGTGTCAGCCACACACAGAGTATTAGTTGAGTAGACAACAGTATCATGAGATAGATAACTACAGGAATATGTGTACTTTATGCATAGATATTTATAAGTTGAGTATCCGAGAATCGAGTGTCAGAAGATGTAGGCAAAACCGAACACAAGGAAGGGGTTCCTGTGTTACATCAGCAGGGAGGTTAAGTCAGCGGTAATTAGGAGTGCCTCTACAACAAGTAGAAATAGCAGAGATTAACCAAGAGCCTACTGCCCATATATGCACATATGTGCTAAATTTTAATAAGGTAAACCAATCTAGCAAGAGCTCAACTCGACCTATATTGGGGCTCAGATTCTGTCTTTATACAATACTGATCTGCTGTCATGATTTCTCCATTAGCTTATCTTGCACGTTGCTTTCCAAGATGTCGACTATTATTTGATGATCTCCTCTACTAGTCTATAGTCAGTGGATACACGTATCTAATTGGTGTTCAGTTGCTAGAAGCCTTGATTTGTCTGTCTTTTCTCTTTTCATCACATCAATAGTACTTCTCATTTTTCCTCTTAAAGTGCCCTGAGCTAACTTCTATTACACCATGTTGCTAATTTCTTTTGGTTTAGCTTAGCACTCTCTCAATTAGAAATCACTAAATTCCTTTCTAGACACAATTCAGTACATGTTACATACAAATTTTAGTAGAGGATGTATAGAGTAGACTGATATGGGTGGTACTAACAGGATGCAGTAAGGGTGTTATCTATCGTAGGGGTGTTGTCTATAGTATAGTACAGGTAGCAGGTAGGAATGGGGGTATCACTTCCCTACTACCCATAGACCTCATATCAAATAACCAACAAACCAAGTAAAGGAATAATAGAGGTACATGACTCTGCCCTGACTTTCAGAGGTAAGAAGAGTTAATGTAGACATGTCATAGACAAAATTTGAAGAATATTAGTAGCAGTCTAGGATAGGATGAGTAGGTGCTTGTGTGTGCTAGTCTATGTGTAGATTAAATGTCTGTCTCCTGCAGGCAATGATAGTACAGAACAGTTGCAACATGTAATTTGTGTGTAAGAACTTGTAAAGTCATGTGTGCACATGTGTGTGCCTAAGGAAAATATAGTATATGCATAATAGCATCGGTATCAGGAAACCTATGTGGGATATGTATGAAACCTGTGTACATGTGAGAATAGAGACAAATGTGCTGATACAAACCATAGGAGGATATCTGGGTATCATAGAGGGGATGTATAACTGTTAGGTCAATAGATTTGGTTGTGGGTATGGGGTCAAGAAGGGTATGGTGTACATGTAGACAGAGATTTTTTGGACAGATTAACTAAGGTACCATTCATGGAGGTGAATGCATATTGATAAGGGGTTAACCTACCAATTGGATAACTATTGAACCAATACTCCAACCTTCTAGTTAAAAAAGAAGTAGAAATAGAGATGACCAAGGGACCTAACAAGCAAATGAATAAGTTGTTTTTGCTTTTATGGATCAATTGTATATTGACAGTGTAAATGTATAAAATAGGTACTTGGACCTCGGTTCGGACTTGACCCTTAAAGCAGCTCAGGACCACATGCATGTATACCTTGCCTTTCTTTACAGCTTTATTTACATGCACTGTCTTTCATTATCCAGTTTCTCTCATTTATTGTTGACATGTACTTTTCATATCCTGCTAGTATATTTTATCATTGCTATATAGGCCATGTTCACAGTTAGCCTTGTGTCTTATTGGACGTGTTCACATTGGTGTCTTGATTGGGTCGTGTCATAGGATGAGAAGTCATAAACTGAACTGCTAAACCTTCTTGCCATTGAATCTTGAAGCTAACCTGCGAGTCCGCACTAGGGGCGAGGGTTAGTAGTTATTGGTCCACACCTGCCAGTCCACACTAGGGGCGAGGGTGATTCTTGAAGCTAAACTGCGAGTCCACACTAGTGACAAGGGTTAGTAGTTGATCAAACCTATGAGTCCACACTAGGGGCGAGGGTTGGAGTATTCGATTTGTTATCCGTTGACATCTTGACATGAGTTCTCTCATCGTCGTCCAGCAGTTCATTTATGCGTAATCAGTTCACAAGTTGGTGTTCATTTATCACTTTAGTTTTACTTTTATTCTGGATTTTTTCATGCATGATAAACTGTTAGAAAGGCTCGTTTTTATGTATCTTGCTAGTCCTCTGAGGACCTGATGATCTCTTCAGGTTTAGCCGAGTTTGAGCCAGGAGCAGACGAGCAGTTGTGAGCCAGCATCAGACCACGGTGCCCTTGCAGTTGAGGTCGTTATTTGATTTACAGTTTAGACTCAGTTAGTTATTTTATGTCTTTATTGTATTTCCATCTATTGGTGGTGGATTCGTGTCCACCAGACGTGACCTGGATTTTTAGAAATATTCATTTTATATTCTTTATTATTCAGTTTCATGGATATTCATTGATCTTGGTTGTGTCTTGATTATTCTGTGGATAAGATATAGATTTCCAAGTGATTCTAGATTCAGCGACTTGTGTATATTAGACATCGTTCTACCGCCGATACTGCAGCGTAGGCTAGGTTTGGACACGTCTTGTATCCAAAAAATGGGTGTGGGTCATGACAGAATGTCCAAATACAATTGAAAGGAAATACAAGTATGGTAGAAACAATCCCACAGTACATCAAAATGAAAGTACATAAATGGAAGATAACTAGCTAAGAGTATCAACTAACTAGATAAGAAACTCTCAGCCCAAGTAGCAGCATACCGAGGACTGGGGTCAAGGAAACTCCTCAGGGTAGACCTCATAGTCCTCAGCAAAGTCTTCCGCCTCAGCACCGGTACCGTAGATCGTCGAGTATGTGTGCTCGTCGGGATCTGAAAGAGAACCAGGTCCTCAGGGGACATAGCAAGATACAAATAGGAACATGCCATAACGTAAATACTGATGTAACATAAGGGGGTAAGCTAACCAGTCTAAGTGAATGCATATAAAGACAACTTCGGAACGTATGGGTGGGTAGATAAGGGAATGGCATCGGAGCACGATCCGACGTCGGATTATGAGCCGATATGAACATACAAACACTAGTATACCTCCCGGCCGTACCTAGCGCGCAGCTAGTGGCCGCTGCCGGATGTATCCCCTAGTAAGTGTATGGCCCCTAACCGGGTAACAATGCCCATAACCGGGTAATACTGAGGCTAAAATAGTGTAAATATCTATCCCCTACGCCTACTGGTTGTCTTCTCCACCCGATGATGTACAAGTCACATCCATGACCCAAACATCTACTCTCTATGAGGAGTCAGCTATCTAGAACCATCGCTACCCTATATGTGCCGTCACATGAGCCACTCGCACTGATGGCTAGTCGAAAGCGACAACGCGTGCCATGATCTGATCTCACTCAGTGCCGTATCGTAACACGTGTCATGGTCAAGGGAGTTATAACAACAACTCCGCAACTAAGGGTATGTCGTCTAGAACTAGGCCAAGCAGGTAGCCCTAAGTGTCGATGTCGTCATCGACTATGCCCGAGGCAACTTTCGGACGCAACTAGCTAAGTCTACACTAACAAGAGCATAATGAAGTATTTGTAAAAGCAGTAATACGAGGCAAGGTATACTTGCCTTCAATCCCGCAATACGCAAATAGTGCTCTGCTCCCTCCTGCCTCAATCACGCCGTCCAAGAGACCTACAATTACACAACCAAGACTTACGATACGGTAGAAGAACATCCATGACTACGCATCTAATCACACACAAAGTAGAGAGTACGTATAGGCACCACATTCACATACTAAGTTACATTTATCTAAGAAGGTGCACAACCACAAGCTACAAGTGACTGTAGAAGCATGGAAAATATGGGGTTCATGCGGATCACAACTGGCCGCATAAGTACTCTGGGACAAATCGGTCTGCATAAAGAAGAGCCGCATGACAGACTCGGCATGCCTCCTGCGGCCCATCTTCACCATCTCGCGACCAGACTGATTTGAGCCGCAGAAAGAATAATTACTTATGCGGCGAAGTTGATCAACCCTTCTGATAAAGATGACAAACTTGGCAAAACTGACTGCTCTGACAGCTCTGACACTCTGACACTCTGACACTCTGACAAAAAAAGGGTAAGACAGGATCAGACAAAATATCATGTCACCAGACTGGACATAGTCATGTGGCCAGAAGGACTTCTACCCGAGCAGCATGAACCTTATGCGGCTCAATCCATGCGCTTCATGCGGCCAAGGGTGACAGCAACCTGAGCCGCATGAGCTTTATGTGGCCCAGAATATAGAGTCTATGCGGCTCAAAAGTCTCAAATCTACATGCGAACTGTAACCTAAGCCGCATAAGTCTTATGTGGCCCAGCGTGGTCGAACACTAAAAGACATATGCGGCTCAAAATAACTCAGCCAGACAGATCTTATCCCGCGATAGGAAGCGTGGCAGGCTGACCAAGTCTCAACTACCCAGATTTGCTGCAATAAAATCTCAATAAGTCACCAGCTGGCGGCCAAAGAGCGGGTCTTTGTGTGTTGTTGTAGCCACGTGGTTACGTGGCCATCTATGCGGCTCAAAATATTCTTCCCGAAATTATTATAAATAGCAGGGTACCACTCCCATGCTAAAGGCTGGCAACCTACGAAGGGCAATTTCTTCAAGAGGAAGGATCGTGTCAGATAGACCAAGGAGTAAGGCAGAGTTGCTACACTTTTCTGAGCCTCTACCATCACCCCCCCAGAATCAAAAACTAAATAATGTACTTAGATTGTTTCCTAGGATTTCTTTCTAGGCTTTCTTTTGTACAAGCGAATTTGCAATCAAGTTCAATTCCTCTGTAATTTTTGTTCTTGATATTTAATGGCAAATACGATGGCGACTCTGCTGGGGACAACCTTCTCTTCTAATGAGAAGTTGGTGACACAATCCGACGCATCCAAATTCGGCTCCGTGCAGCAAACGTTCGTGGTTCATTTTGACCAATGAGCATTCGAAGAAACGCTCTCTGAAGGGAGCACCAGCCCATCGTAGAAGCAAGCCAACCCAAAGAGAACCCGCAGGACGTCGAAGCGCAAAACTGTTGCCCCCGACCAAGTTCTCGAATAAGCTTCTTCTGCGGCCCTAGATGGTGATCAAGACTCTCCTGCGGCCTTGCTTCCGACCGCAGAGAACCCTACTGTCCACAAATCCAGTAAAGGAAAATACTACGATACTGAGTTTTTAGGGACACAAAGGAAATCCATGCGGACGAGGAAGAGGCCGCATAAGAGAGATGGGCAGATGACCCATGTGGCAGCCAACTCTAGCCAACTCTGGCCGCAGGAGATCACCCATGCGGCAGCCAATCCTGGCCGCAGACAGGGTGTCTCATGCGGCCCTATCATAAGTTCTGTGTTCGACCGTCTCTCATACGGGCCCGACTCCATGCGACCCATTGAGAATGTGGGATGTACCAATCTGGACTCTTCTTACTATGCACCTTCGGGTGCTAAGTCGAAGAAGTCTAGGGCAGTGCGGGCCCAACAAGCCCAGTCAACTGTCCAAGTTGCTGACCGTCAGTGGGCACCGTTAACTGTTATACGGGCTCCTGATGGAAAGTTGTACAGAACCACCCGCGTCCAGTCCTCCATGGCTAACAAACAGGGTGGGTTTCAAAAGTCTCCCTCCAACGATCGAGAGCAAGTACTTTTACTAGCCTTGGATCAGGGAGCAAACATGATACCTACGCACCCGTGTGCTCGGGATACCCGAGTCCACAAATTGGATGCAAAGGTAGATCAGTCTGCTATCGACTTACGAGAGATGATTACTCATAAACGCAAGAAGAAGGAAGCAACCTTGGCTTGCGATGAGCCCCTCTCAGGACGTCGTTGTACCCAGGTCATCATAAACTGCTACTGCGACAAGTTGGCATCACATGAAGATCGGCAGTCCATTTTCCAACGACTGCACTAGCCAGCACCTTTCCAACAACAACTTGAGAAATAGGTACAAATTTCGGGAGACGAAGAATTTCCTTTCGTCTTCTGTAATTCAACCCGAAAGGTTCTTTCCGGCAAGAGAGGAAAGAAGACAGGCTCTTCCAGCCCGGCAATCTCCGCCAGCACTACAAGGAAACTTTCGTCTTGAGGATTGCCACCGACAACTACAGGGGGTGTCTACCTAGGCACTCGATCCAGAAAGAAGCTTCCAACACTTGGGGGTGCATCCTCGACCTCCCTGGGGGTAGATGTAGCCGGAGGTAGCAGTCCCCTCAATGTATGCGACAACCCGGTGTTTCAAGAGCATACACAGGGGGTAGCGATCCATTGGAATTATGCAACGGACGTGGACGTCCCTGAGGGTGACCGCCTTCGCCAAGACGATGCGGCTGCCTGCACAGGGGGTAGCACCCCTTCCGAGTCCAAAGAGGAAGACATTTCGATATTCCCCGATGATTTTTCGGTACGGGGGTACGACACGGAGAGTACCTCTTCTACGATCCCTTCCACGTCTATCCACGTGCGTACAGTCTTTATGGCCGGCGATGATCATAAAGCGCCTACTGACCGACAATGTCTAGAAGTACTTGAAGCCATGCTCCTGTCCTTGGTCAAGTCAGTAGACGAAATCAAAGCTGCCTTATCGACTCAACCAGCAAGGACGCCTGGACAAACAAGCTTGGGACCCGCAGTCAATACGGACTCCAACATGACCGCTCTTCCATTGGGTGATAATCCTCTAGGAGCATCTGCTCCTTCAGCTATAGATGAAGTAAGCGAGGCAAGGAGGGAAGTCCAGGAGCTTCGAGCAATGTTCAATGCCCGAGACTCCTTCCGGGACCTCAGAATACGGCAGTCGTATCCCGTTGCATGGAGAGATGTTCCTTTTCTACTACGGTACAAACCGTTTCATATTAATTCGTATAACGGGAAGACCTCTGCTAGTCGGTACATGACTTATTTTGAGGTCACAACCGACCATTTATCATATAGCGACGCCATCTTCACACGATTATTCATCGGAGCATTAGAGGGAATCGCGTTCGACTGGTACCGTAACCTTCCGGACAACTGCATCTATTCATTTGACGGCTTCAATCACATGCTCCTAGAAAGATTCTATGAAGTGGGACATGATGTGACATTATCATCCCTCATGGACGTTGTTCAGGGGGAGAGGGAGCTAACAAGGAACTATATCGAGCGGTTTTACCAAACCGTGATGAGATTGCCCCAAGGCAATCCCGAAAGCTCTTTGATCGAAATCTGCCAGAAGAAGTTGCTTCCTGCAATCAGTCTCTGGATGGGTGAAGATCAGTTCAAGGATTGGACGACCTTCATCATAAGCGCCACCAATAACAACAACACTGACGACACTTCCAATAACTGGGACAATAAAGGTAAACAGGCCCTGGTCGCTGGTACGACCAAGAAGCCTGAACAAAAGCAGGCAGAAGCTCAGTAGCCTAAACTAAATTACTCATTCGAAGATAGTCATGTCAAGCCTATCTTCGACATGCTCTTGCAAGGGGACAGGATCCAACTCCCTCCACCAAGGCGCGAGCCTCGAGCAGTAGAGATGGAGGACCCAAAATATTGCCATTTCTACCGCTATGTTCATCATGCCACTCATGACTGCTTTCAATTAAAGTGGTACATCCAGAGTCTTATTGACTCTAAAGCTTTGTCACTAGACTTTGAAGAGGTTACCGTGGCTGCGAACATGGTGTCAATTCAGTTCGGCGACGTCCCTCCAATAAGTACTCAAGACGGGGTAATACCTATCCCCCGTGCAACGATGGAGGTTACTAATCTTTCCCCCGTTTGGGACCAGATAATTGGCTTGGTACCTCTTACCACATCATGAGGAGAAGTCATGTGGGTGCACTCCGACTTAGTTCCCGAAGTGACCCAGGCGGTATCATCTCCAGCCAACAAAAGAAGGGCAGGAAGTCCAGATCCTGCCATACAATTTCAACCGAAGCTGAAGAGGCGGCGGTCGTTGTTACCCGGTCTGGGGCACAAGTCCAGTCCACTCCGTGTAGTTCAGTTGAAGACCCTCAGCCAACAACGTTGACTGCCACTGATGTTTTGGGGCCATCTCAGCCTCCACCGGAGGACAGGTCCAAGCCGAAAGAAACACGCTTCGACAGGCCGCTCCGTAAGGATGCACTTCAGGATTGGAGAGACCTTACAACTTTGACATATTAGCACAACTGGCTAATACGACGACAAATTTGTCATTATACGAGCTCCTAAGGCTCTCTAAGGATCTTCATGTCGCATTGAGCGAAGCGCTCCAAAATGCTGACGCTTACTTAGCCCAGGTCAAACCTACAAGGAAAGACTCGTCGGCAGATCTCCAGGGCAGCAACTATGCGGTTGTAATGCCCAACATCGTATTCACCTCACTGGACATGTTGATCAAGATCAACTTGCATGATCGCCCTTGTACTACACTGGATACATAGGTGACATCAAGGTGGATCGGATGCACATCGATCCTGGCTCATCGATAAGCATTATCCCGAAAAGCTTACTTCAAGTCCTCGACATCCTTATGCACCGGCTAGCGGTGACCAACACTACCACTAGCGTTTTCAACTCAGAAAGGAGCTATCCCTTAGAAAAGATCCGATTAAAATATCAGATCGACGACCTGAGGACAGAGGTTACCTACTACATCATAGATGCAGATACATCCTACAATATCCTCTTGGGACGTCCGTAGATACATGACTATATGATCATGCCATCCACACTCCACCAGTGCTTCAAGTATGTCAGTAAGCACGGCTTCGTGAAGACTGAATTTGCTGACATCGATCCCTTCAAAGGGGTTGAGTCTTATTATTCTTTGGAGGCTTGTCTATATGAAGAATCCAAGAAGCACATAACTGACGAACTAGAGGCCATCATAGGGCCAGAGGAACCCTTGAGAATTTATCTCTAGGCTTGTAAACTGGGCAATACCGTACCCCTTGTCGCAACTTTGCATAAAGAGGTGCCCAGTCCTCCCGCCCCAGCTGTACAATCGGAACCAATGGTCATCCGACTCCCAAGGTCCAGCCAGGAGCCAAAACCTGTCATAGGGCCGATGGTGATCTGATTGCCAAAATCTAATCAAAGGTGACCAGAAGATGTGATGCCCTCTACGGAGCCGATGGTGATCTGATTGCCAAGATCCAGTCAAAAGCAATCGGAAGACACGAAGTCCTCTGTCGAGCCGATGGTTATCCGTCTTTCCAAGACGAACCGACAACCAAGTGTCGATCCGAGACCCTCAGGCAAGCCAATACCACAAGCAGAACCCTTTGGTGGTCAAGTTACCCAAGACAGCGTCCCAACCTTCGGTCATGCAGGGGGTAGCTAAAGAGGATGCAGAACTCGTGAAGTATCTTGTTACAAAGGTATATAGTCCCTCTCCTGATGATGTAATTCCGGTAGACAAAATTCCTTATTTCATCAATAAGAGGCTGCCATTGAACTATCCTGAGTGTAATAAACTTAATCTGATGTATACTGTGGGGCACAGTCGGGACATTAACCTGTACACACAGGTGACAACCGTTCATACCGCAAACCGACTTACTCTCATTAGAGGTACCTACTTCCTAGTCCCAGACAGAAGAGAAGGGGATCATACGATCATGTTTGGCCGAAAAGGTCCTCAACCTTTCATGCCTCAAGAGTTTGATTTCGAACCGGATGCTAGAAGTTTACCACTCTACCTGTATAGTCCTCAAGCCGAATACTTCATGCAAAAGCAGGGTTACGATATGGAGGCTACCCCAGGTCTGAATCACGAAAATGGTCGGCGATCGCCTCTGCAGCTAACAGCCTCGGCCGGGAAACCTCGGGATTATTACGGCAAGTCCAAATATGGCCTCGGTTATGTTACAGCAACAACAACGCCCGAGAGCTCCGATGAGGAATGCGAGTGGCATTCTCACCCATTCGAATTACCTACATACGATTTTGATGACAACATTGGAGATATATTCAGGCAGACATTATCTGTCAACATGGCATCCGCTGACATTGAAGAGGAATGCGAAGATCTACTCGAACCTCTTGAATTGGAGCCATGGGTCCAACAATTGGATGCACAATGGGAGAAGCGCTTTGAACTACGTGACCCTCTCACTGAAGATGAGGTCATGCAAGTTGACCTCGGTAATGAATCCTCTCCAAAGCCAATCTTTATTAGTAAAAGCCTGAACGACGACGAACGGGAGTCATTGTTGCAACTCGTTAGAGAATATATCAACATTTTCGTATGGAGATATGAAGACATGCCAGGGCTAAACCTCGAGATCACACTTTATAAGCTCAATATTCATCTAGATGCAAAACCAGTCAAACAACAACAATGGTAGTTCCTTCCAGACATCATGAACTCCATTGAAACGGAAGTAAACAAGCTTATAGCTAATGATTTCATCCGCAAGGAGCTGCACCTAGACCGGATAGCTAATATAGTACCAGTCATCAAGAAGAATGGAAAGATCTGAATCTGTATCGACTTTCTCAATCTGAATGCGGCATGTCCTAAGGATGAATTCCCTCTTCCCATTACCAACATAATGATCGATAATACGTTTGCTTCGAGCACATGTCCTTTATGGATGGATTTTTAGGATACAATCAAATCAAAATATCTCCTGACAATGAGAAGCATACGTCATTTCGAACACCGATCAGCGTGTATTGTTACACAGTCATACCCTTCGGCCTTAAGAATTTCAGTGCTACATATCAGCGAGCAATGAGCATCATCTTCAGACATCACTTGTGCAAGACGGTAGAGTGTTATGTTGGCGACATCGCCATCAAAAGCCGCTCCAAGGGTGATCACTTACACGATTTGAGAACAATGTCCGATCTTATGCGAGCGCACAATTTGAAGATGAATCCCACCAAGCCCTTCCTGGACGTGTCCAACGGGAAGTTCCTGGGCTTGTCATTACTTCCCGGGGCATTCACATAGACTCCGATATGACAAAGGTAATCATGGATATGAGTCCACCGAGGAACCTCTGTGAACTCTGCGGCCTTCAGAGAAAACTAGCCTACATCAGGAGGTTCATATCTAATCTCTCAGGACGATGTCAACCCTTCACACAACTTATCAAGAAAGGCATCTCTTTCGTATGGAATGAGAAATGCCAATGCACCTTTGATGACATTAAGGAATACTTGACGAATCTGCCAGTTCTGGTAGCCCCGGTTGCCGAAAAGCCTTTCCTGCCCTATGTACGGGTGATGGAACACTCCTTCGGTGCCTTGCTAGCACAGAACAACAATACGGGGCACGAACAAGGCATCTATTATCTCAGCCGAATGATGGTGGGGCTAGAGCACAGGTGCATCGTCGTGGAGAAGGAATGCCTTGCCTTGGTGTTCACCATTCAGAAAATACGATATTATGTGTCAGGACAGACCATCCATGTTATGTTGCGAGTTAATCCCCTCAGGGTTCTCATGACCAAGCCAGGCCCACTCAGTTCTCATCTATCCACATGGGCGATACTGTTATCCCCCTACGACATGGTCTTCGTTCCACATAAGGCTGTCAAAGGTCAAGCCTTGGCCGACTTTCTAGCAGCCCATCCAGGCTCAGAAACAGCCAGAATCTATAAAAAATCCTAAACGAATTTGTTAACTCAAACATGACTTCACATGATGACGTTTGGCAGATGTTCTTTGACGATGCTTCAAGAACAGGGCCACAAGGTGATATCATCGCTGGAGTCAGGGTAGTACTAATTTCTTCCTCTGGGTTGCTGGTTAACCAGACATATTCTCTCACAGAACCCTGTTCAAACAATGTAGCCGAATATAACGCTTTGGTCATCGTGCTCCGACTTGCAAAAGAAGTGGGAGCCGAATACCTAAAAGCATATGGCGACTCACAGTTGATTGTCAATCAAATCCGAGGCTCGTACGAGGTTCGTAATACGGACCTGATTCCTTATCATCAGACAGCAATTGCTATCATAGCAACCTTGGAGGGGTTCTTTATAGAACATGTTCCTAGACTCCAGAATATTGAAGCCGATGCCCTAGCAGACCTCGTCGCTTCTTTGGCGGTTCCAAATTATGCTCATCATCTAGTCGACGTGATAGGCCATGAGCTGGTCTGTCCCAAAAATAACGTTCAACTGGATATGAGTTACTCCGCCCAGATAACCAATGATGTGCAAGACTGAAGACTCCCGTTCATCGACTTTGCGGTCTATGGAATCCTGCATGAGAATATGAAAGAAGCAACTTCAATCAGAAGGCATCCTCTCAGATTCTTTTATGACACAGAAACAAAAATGTTATACCAACGATCTTACGACGGACTACTGCTAAGATGTCTGTCAAACGTAGAAGCCAAAGAAGCCTTACGTGAGGCTCATGATGGCGTTTGCGGGGCTCACCAACCGGGCCCGAAGTTGCAGGACCATCTCCGTCGGATGGGTTACTAATGGCCTACGATGGTAGCAGACGCAATCGATTATGCAAAGAAGTGTAAGGCTTGTCAGATCCACGCAAATTTCATACATCTGCCATCTAATTTCTTGCACCCAATAGTGGCCTCTTGGCCATTTGAATCATGGGGAATGGACATTGTTGGCCCAATCACCCCGCCGTCGTCCAAAGAGCACCGGTTTATATTTGCAATCATCGACTACTTCTCCAAGTGGGCGGAAGCTGTTCCACTGACAGAGGTAAGGACATCAAACATGATCAGTTTCATAAAATATCACGCCATTTACCGTTTTAGACTGCCAAGGAGGATCATTCATGACAATGGTCCGCAGTTCGCAAGCCATGCCTTCTATCGATTTTGTGACAAGAATCGAATTTAGAATGTGGCTTCAACGGCAAACAACCCATCAGCTAATGGTCTGGCCGAAGCTTTTAACAAGACCATAATCAAGCTTCTCAAAAAGTTCGTATCTTCAAACAAGCACGATGGAATGAAAAGTTAGGCGAATGCTTATAGGCGTACCGCACTACGAGTCGAACGACTACTAGAAATACACCGTTCCCTCTGGTGTACGGGAGCAAGGCAGTTCCCCCATTGGAGACTCAGATCCCTTCACTTCGTGTAGCCCTTACTTACCGGTTGACGTCAGACGATAACTACCGTCGACGGCTACAAGAATTGGAAGCTTTAGACGAGAAGCGTTTGCAAGCTCAACAAAGCATCGAGCTCTATCAAGCACACATCTCTCGGGCCTTCAATAAGAAATTCAAGCAGAGGACATTCCAAATAGGAGATCTCGTCTTGGCCGTTCACAGATCGATGGTTATGACTCACAAAACTGTCGACAAATTCTAGCCCAAGTGGGAGGGTCCATACATCATCGAGACCGTATTCTCCAACGGTACATACCGGCTCGTGAAACAGAATGGAGACTTGCTCATGATGCCCATAAATGGCAAATTCCTGAAAAAATACTATGTCTAAAGACATGCTGGTCCTTCCTCAAACCATCAAATCTTCCAGACTATCGAGTTATGTACACCAAGTACCTCTGAACTCATAATCTATTTACTCCGAGTAGACTCACATCGCATCTTCCTGAGTGGCGAGTCATGTATGATGATACCTTTGAACTTCCACCCTAATGCTTTATCACACATGAGTCTGCCCAGCTTATCGTTATCACTGAGCAAACTTCCTGGTCCCGAATATCGTGTATCACGTCCATATTTACCTCTAATATCGATAGTCTCTTGACTTAACACCTGTACCCAACCCAGGATAAAAGACATGGTGTTAAGACCACAAAACCTATCACGTCCATATTACCTCTATTGGGTTTTGTCTCAAAATCTATTACTCGCACCACCAGTGCACAGAAGAGTAATAGGTCCACCAAAAATTATTTTTGATTATCGTGTATCATATCCATATTACCTCTGATATCGATAGTCTCTTGACTTAGCACCTGTACCCAACCCGGAATAAAAGACATGGTGTTAAGACCACAAAACCTATCACGTCCATATTACCTCTGTTAGGTTTCGTTCAAAATCTATTATCCGCACTACCAGTGCGCAAAAAAGGATAGTAGGTTCATAGAAGTTATCCTAATCTATTACTCGCACCATCGGTGTACCAAAGAGTAGTAGGTCCATAAAATATTATTCAAATATATTTGCTCGCATTTCCAGATGCACAAAAGGGCAATAGGTCCACAAAAGTCCCCCAGTGGGATATCCTTTATCAAACATAATTGTTGTATTAGGCCCTCTAGTACAAGCACCACAAAAAAATAAAGAATGGAGTGAATGTATTCTATTTATTCAAAATCAGTTACATTCATAGGACTACATTAGCAGTAAAATGAAAAGAAAGGAAAATCTAGCAATAAATGGTTTGGTCAGTTTGACAGCACTTCGCCTTCATCAAAAAGCAGTTTCGTGGCCCTCGAAAGAAGTCATGTTTTACTGCTGAGAAGCAAACAAGGATGTTGAATCTTCGAGGAGCTGCACGGAGGAAGGCAAATATAGCATGCTTTTCTCTTCTCAGTATTGCGGACATCTTAGGCCCGTTCCTCTAAAAGACCATACCTTCAAAATAATATCCCTAGTGTTGTTTTTGCCTACTTGGAGAGCCGTGAAAACATAAATTTCATGATGACGCCTGACCACCGTCCGACTCTCCGATGTATAAAGGTTCTTCCTACCATCTGAGGAAAAATCTTCCGAAACATGGAGAGTTTTGAGCTGTCTGATGTATATGCCAAAATGGTATGGGGAAAACTCTTCCGAAGCATGGGGAGTTCTAAGTTGTCTGATGTATATGTCAGAATGGTGCATCTTTACTCTATCGCCAATACCGGTCCAGGAGAAATTCGCTAGCCGGATCCCTGTAAAAATATAAAAAGGGGGAGGGAAGAGGTTAGCAGTTAGAAGAAAACAACATTCAGCCAAACAGACCCTATGCGGCCTAGTTATGAGGGAGGCGCATGCAACTTAAAAACATGAGACACATGCGGCTCAGTCTTAAAGCACTTATGCAGTTCAGCTATGCATTGCTCATGCTGCTCAGTCATAAAGCACTTATGTAGTTCTGTAATGCAGTGCTCATGTAGCTAAGCCATGAGTCACTTATGCGGATCAGTTATGATATGTACATGCGGCTCGGTCATGAGGCATCCATGCGGTTCAGCCATGTAGCGCTCATGCGGCTCAGGTATGAGGCATCCATGAGGGTCAGTGGCGCTTATGCGGCTCAGCCCATGCGGCCCCATCATACAAAATATATACGGTCCAAAGAGATGGGGCACGCATCGATGATGCCTGGACATAGAGGTGATACATGATAGGCTTGCGCATAAAATATACGATACGGCCATTCAAATTTAAATCATCATTTTCCCATCGTCCTTATCCTTAATAGGGGGTTGCACGTCAGGATGAACGGAAGGAGAGTCCGCAGCTTTCAACGGAGAGGCGAGTCCCTTCCCTTTGGCCGTAGCACCAGTCGACTTGGAAGCTTTCGGAGCCATGGCTAACCGGGACAGAAAGGATGACGAAGATGATGAAGATGAAGGAGAAAAAGTTGAAAGAAAAATTCTCTCTCCGTATGGCCCATATTTATAGCTCTTTAAAGTGGAAACAGATGAACGTCGCGTTAGTTATTGTGACATTAAAGATAATGATGACACTTGGGGATTTTTATCCATAATAACCGTCATTGCTGCTTCGATTCTCATATCCATTAAAGATAATAATGACGTTTGGGGATTTTATCCTTAGTAACCGTCAGCTTTATCTCAAAAAAAGAGCCCAAATCCAAAACCAAATCAAGACATTAAATGCAGTAGTAACAGCTGACAGTATGGATGGGATTTCCCTGCGACAGAAGATCGCCCTGCGGCTCAAGATCTACCTGCGGCTCAAGATTTCCCTGCGACTCAAGATCTCTCCTGACTCGAAGACTCCATGCGGCGTGACATATTTCCATGCTTCTTATTCAAAGTATTCCAAATTTGTAATTTGAAAACTTTGAAGGAGGTCTTGTAGAAGCATAGAAAATATGGGGTTCATGCGGATCACAATTGGCTGCATAAGTACTTTGGGACAAATTGGTCCGCATAAAGAAGAGCCGCATGACAGACTAGGCATGCCCCCTACGGCCCATCTTCACCATCTCGCGACCAGACTGATTTGAGCTGCAGAAAGAATAGTTACTTATGCGGCCAAGCTGATCAACCCTTCTGATAAAGGTGACAAACTTGGCAAAATTAACCGCTCTGAAAGCTCTGACACTTTAACAAAAAGAGGGTAAGACATGATCAAACAAAATGTCTTGTCACAAGACTGGACATAGTCATGCGGCCAGAAGGAATGCTACCCGAGCCGCACGAACCTTATGCGGCTCAATCCGTGCGCTTCATGCGGCCAAGGGTGACAGCAACCTGAGCCGCATAAGCTTTATGCGGCCCAGAATATAGAGTCTACGCGGTTCAAAAGTTCCCAAGCTACATACGGACTGCAACCTAAGCCGCATGAGTCTTATGTGGCCCAGCATGGCCGAACACTAAAAGACATATGCGGCTCAAAATGACTCAGCTAGACTGATCTTATCCTGCAATAGGACACGTTGTAGGCTGACCAAGTTCAACTACCCATATTTGCTGCAACAAAATCTCAACAAGTCACCAGCTGACGGCCAAAGAGCAGGTCTTTGTGTGCTGTTGTAGCCACTTGGTCACGTGGCCATCTATGCAGCTCAAAATATTCTTTCCAAAATTACTATAAATAGCAGGGTACCACACCCATGCTAAAGGCTGGCAACCTACGAAGGACAATTTCTTCAAGAGCAAGGATCGTGTCAGATAGTCCAAGGAGTAAGGCAGAGTTGCTACACTTTTTCGAGCCTCTACCGTCACCCCCCAGAATAAAAAACTAAACAATTTTACTTAGATTGTTTCTTAGGATTTCTTTCTAGGCTTTCTTTTGTACAAGCGAGTTTGCAATCAAGTTCAATTCCTCTGTAATTTTTGTTCTTGATATTTAATGGCAAACAGTGACAAGTATATAAGAAATGCTTCTCCAGGTCAGCAGCCATCTTATGAGGATGTGAGGCTTTGTCGACTGAGAAGTCAGACTGTCTTTACGAAAACGAAACCATATAGATTCATTTTGGAAAGAGATAGAGGTAGTCTCGGGGAAGCGCTATCTTAGTCGATTAGATGGTTTGAATCCCAATCGCCAAATAAACAGCACATAATCTGGTGAGGCAACACCCTCAGATGGAAGACCGATATATATATATATATATATATATATATATATATATATATATATATATATATATATATATATATATATATATATTGGCATAGGAATTTACATATACAAATCCTATAATTGAAATGATATATATGTACATGAGAGTACATAGAGCATACTTATATACACAAGTGTATGTTTTGTGAAGGGAAAATATATTCAAGTTGTATATATATTCACATGTTTACAAATGTGATTACAAGGGTGTAAACATATGGTTTTAGGAAGTCTACATATACAAGGATATTACATACCTGCATGAAAAAGTATGTATATACATGTATATATGCATTTGTATATATATAGAAAGAGTACATATATATTTATAAATATATATATATATATATATATATATATATATATATATATATATATATATATATATATATATATATATATATGTCGGTACATATATATATATGAAAAGGGTATATATATATACATATGTATGTACCAAATGAACGTGAGGTAATATATATTTATGTGGAAAGAGCACACACACACACACACACACACACACACACACACCACATATATAAAATATATATATATATATATATATATATATATATATATATATATATATATATATATATATATATATATATATATACATAATGAGACTGAAGTAATTATATATATGAAAAGCGTATGTATACTTATACACATAATGCATAAGGAGACTAGAGGCGTATATTTATATGCAAAAAGTGTATATATATATATATATATATATATATATATATATATATATATATATATATATATATATATATATATATATATATATATATATATATATATATTTTTATTTTTTTTTATATATATATATATATATATATAAAATATATATATATATATTTTATATATATATATATATATATATATATATATAATATATATATATATATATATATATATATATATAAATATATATATATATATATATATATATATATATATATATATAAACATATATATGAAAGAGCATTTATACATGTATATGCATAATGAGGCAAAGTGTATACTATTTATGTAGATACACAAAACCCTCTATGTACATTGGTGCACCATTACTAAATACATATTAAACCATTTGTACACATGTGGAACCATTTGTACATATACATGAAACCTTATAGATGTATGTGAAACCATTTGTACATAGACATTTATGAGTTTTCTATACATGAACCATTTATTTATTTATATATACAGAAATATATGTACACTAGCATTTGTATAAAATGGAAACACGTATATGCATATATATTTTTGGAAGAGTATGTATATACATGATAATTTATATACATAAAACTATATTGATACACTTGTATAAATATAAATATAAATATATATATATATATATATATATTTTATATATTTTATATATATATATATATATATATATATATATATATATATATATATATATATATATATATATATATATATATATATATATATATACATACAACCCCCTTCTTATACAGGATAAGTTTACGGGAAGAGTTTACGGGATAGACCAATTTCTTACAGAAAGAAGAAACTCAAAATATCCCGAAATGTACGTATGTTTCTCTTCTGAATTTATTTCTCTTTAATATTAAATCTCCACTCTCTACTCTTAAAAACAAACATATCTCTATCTTCAAAAATAAGGCTTATCTATCAATTTATTTTTAAACACAGAGGGATTTATTTATTTTTAAAAATAGAGATAGATAAATTATTCCATTTATTTTTTAAAATAGAGATAATTTTTTTTTTAAAAAAGAATCTATCCTTATAAATAAATATACCTTTAAAAATTATATTTAAAATATTAATTTTAATGTTAATGTTAATATTAATGTTGATATTAATTTTAATTTTTAATTTTTACATTAATTTAAATTTTAATGTTAATGTTAATGTTAATGTTAATGTTAATGTTAATGTTAATGTTAATGCTAATTCTAATGTTAATGTTAAATTTAATTTAAATTTAAATTTAAATCTAAATCTAAATCTAAATCTAAATCTAAATCTAAATCTAAATATAAATTCTAATCTTAATTTAAATTTAAATTATATTCTTAATCTTAATCTTAATCTTAATTTTAATATTAGATTTTAATGTTAATGTTAATATTAATGTTAATGTTAAATTAAACTTAATGTTAATGTTGAAATTAAAATTAAAATTAATAATAAAGTTAGCACCAAAAAATTAACATGAGAAATAATATTAAAATTAACATTAATATTAAGTATATTTTTAAATAACATTTAAAAAAAGATATTTACGTTTAAAGATAATTATTTTTAAAAACAATCCATCTCTATTTAAAGAAAATTATAAAATTAACTTTTATATCTCTATTTTTTGAATAAATAAATAAATCTTTCACTATTTAAAAAATAAATAGACTTATCTTTAAGATAGAGATATGTTCCTTTTGTAAAAGTGATCTAACATTTTTAAAGTGAAAGAAATAAAGAAGAGAACTATACGTATATTTTCTCATCCCGTAAGTTTGTCCCGTAAGTTATTCCCGTAGGAGAAGCTTTCTGTATACATATATATATATATATGTATATATATATATATATATATATATATATATATATATATATATATATATATATATATATATATATATATATATATATGTATATACATACATATATATGTACTTTTACATGAAGCAAGAAATACATATATATATATAGGATCATGTGTGTGACAAGAGTATATACATATATATTGTATCTCCATAAGTATATGCATGGATCCATTTCAACAATGTGTGTGACAAGAGTATATACATATATATTGTATCTCCATAAGTATATGCATGGATCCATTTCAACAATGCTTATGAAAATAATTCCTACATTACATTGTACACTTACAATGAAACCCATATAAAATGGAAACACCACTATCAAATCCTTCACAACCATTCTAACACCATCTAATATTAATCGCATCATAAGTGATCAAGAATCATATATATATATATATATATATATATATATATATATATATATATATATATATATATATATATATATATATATATAAACATTCACGGGAGAAGGGTGAAGGAGTGTACCTAGAAGAGGTGGTGGTGAAGAGGGTGGTGGTGCTGCCGGCCTAGGAAGGGTTGTGGCCGGCCATGGGGGGCTGTGGTCGGCCAAGTGGGTGGTTGTAGTTGCTGTGATGGTGGTGGTGGAGTGAAGATGATGATGAAGAGGGTGGTGGTGAGGAGATGATGATGAATAAGAGGACGAGGAAGAGAGGGAAGGTGGCTGTCGGCCAAGGTGGAGAGGGGGCTGCTGTCGGCCTTGGGGAGAGGGGGAAGATGGTTGTGGTGGCTGGGGTATAGGCTGTGGTGAAGAGAGGGAGATGATGAGGAGGAGGGGGTGATGAAGATGATGATGAAGAAGAAGATGGTGAAGGAAAAATGTTAGGGGCTATCGGTTTTTTAGAGGGAGGGAGAGAGAGAACCGTGAGGTGAGGGAAGATAGGAGAGAGGGCTAAAAAGAGAGGGGGTTTCCAAGGAGAGAGGGAAGTTATGGTGAGGTGTGCATGCTTTTGAAAGTGGGGGTGATGTGATGTTTAGTGTTTGGTATTTGTAGGGATAGTTGGTGTTGTGTGTTTGGGTATGGATGAGGGGGATGTCATGGTGCTTGGGTTGGGTCCAATTGAGTTAGGTTGGGTCAAAATTGGGTCTAATTGAGTCTTAGTGATTAAAATAACTTAAATTAGTCATTTATAATCAAGGATAAATAAGTAGTACATGGGAACTCAATTGGATGGAGCACAAGTGACATGTGTGTAGTAGACTCAAAATGGTCCGTGTCCATATCTTGGGTCGACAAGTTTGGGTCAAAATGGCGTCTCCAATTCAAGTTGGAAGTAAATGTGACTCGGTGGGATAAATCGAGATTGGATTAATTGTCCGAAAAGTTGTACGATAAAAATGGAGCACAAGATGGTGTGTCTGTGTGGGACACGAAGGTCATGGGTGTAGAGTGTCTCAAGTAGATCATGCATGACAAGTTGGTTTGGAGAAAATGACTAGTCTTGGTAATGTGTCGATGATAATAAAAAAAAAATAGAAAATTATTAATTACATAGAAATTTATATTAAATCAAATTAAATTCCTAATCGCTCTAATTAAATCTAATAAAAATTTCAGAGAGCTTACAATCTATCCACCTTAGAGAATTTTGTCCTTAAACTTTAGGCATGTAAAAACCAGCAAGATAGAAACAACTGAACATAAATGCATACATACCTAGCCCCACGAAGAGATGGAAAAAACGCTCGCGTATCGCATTCTCGCGCTCCCAAGTCGATTCGTCTGGTGCATGATGCCTCCAAGCGACACGAACTAGCGGGATGGTCTGACCCCGCAGAACCTTCTCTCTTTGATCCAAAATCTCCACTGGCTGCTCCTCATAAGATATTTTCGTCCCGACAGTGATCTCCGAATGGTCAAGGACGTGGCTAGGATCTGGCACGTACCTCCTCAGCTGAGATACGTGGAACACATCATGCACACCCTCCAACGACTGCGATAATGCTAACCAGTAGGCAACCTCTCCAACCTGCTCCAGCACATCAAAAGGGCCAATGCACCTTGGACTAAGCTTTCCTCTTCCTCCAAACCTGATGGTACCTCTAGTGGATAAGATCCTGAGGAAGACATGATCTTCTTCTCTAAACTCCATGGGTCAACGGTGTACGTCCGCCCAGTGCTTTTGCCTGTCCTGAGCTGCCCTCTAGTGCCCTTGGATTTGCTTCACCATCTCCACTGTACGAACCACCAACTCTGGTCCAAGTATCTGTCTCTCGCCCACATCACTCCAACAGACTGGGGAACGACACTTCCTACCAAACAATGCTTCGAAAGGGGCCATCTTGATGCTGGCCTGATAACTATTATTATAGGAGAACTCCACTAGATGCAAGTGGTCCTCCCATGATCCTCCATAATCTAGCATGCACGCTTTCAATATGTTCTCCAGCGTCTGAATGGTACGTTCTTACTGACCATCTATCTGCGGATGGTACGACGTACTAAACTTCAGTCGAGTACCAAGGCTCTCATGTAATCTCCGCCAGAAGTGCGATGTGATTCTCGAATCTCGGTCAGATACTATACTAACCGGTACTCCATAAAGTCGTACAATCTATCTGATATACATCTCTGCTAGGACTTTCGTAGACTGTCCCACTCTGAAGGGTAAGAAGTGAGATGACTTAGTGAGTCGTTCCACTATCACCCAAATAGCATCTTGTCCACTTGGGATCCTCGTTAATCCTGTGATAAAGTCCATAGTGATATGCTCCATTTTCTACTCTGGTTTAGGAAGTTGTTGGAGCAGTCCTGCAGACCTCTGGTGCTCAACCTTGACTTGCAGACACACCAAACACTTGGCTACAAAGCGGGCTATCTCTCGCTTCATTTCGTGCCACCAGAAATACTGCCTTAATTCTTTGTTCATCTTTTTACCTCCTGGATGATTGGAATATACTGAACTGTACGCCTCCGTCATCAGCTCCTAACGAAGCTCTCCGTTGGGAACATAAAGGCGATCTCCACACCTCAGAGTCCCTTCCTCATGAATGTGCAGTCTGGTCTGCATACCGGCTTATGTCCTCTGTCGAAGTCCCTGAAATCTGGCATCTGTCAGCAATGCTACTCTGATCCTCTCTACCAATAAGACTGTACCTGTAGAGTAGCCAACTGGCCATCTGCTCCTGGTATTATCATCTTAATTCCCAAATCTTGTAGCTGTTTGCAAAAACAAAAATTTGTTTTATTCTAAACTTGTAAAAGAGTACAAAGTACAATAAATTCTGGGAAATTACAACTTTAGGAATCTGATCAGAAGACGATCACTTTATCCCTTGGACTATATAAACATGAAGACTGTAGCTTCTAGAGAACGCAGCAGCAATTTTTGCAAGAGTTCTTGATCTCTGTCTGATGATGATTGAAACCTCTATTTATAGAGTTCAGAAAATAACCGTTTTAGCAGTTATTCTGATGTGCGCGAGGGTGGATTGCGCCATAATAGATTACGCCAACCTCCTGTTGTGCCAACTTTCATTCAGTTGTCAATCGGGTACTAACTATATTTAGACGTGTGGCATCGTATGATTGAGATGCGCATAGTCGTGTACAGGATAGTAGACACTTTTTGAGAGATTAGTGGCATGTGCGCCACGTCATCCTGCTTTAGAATGTAAGTTGTCTCAACTTTATCAGGTTGTGCGAGCTTTAGTCAACAAGTCAAACTGCGCTTGATTTGAGCTGCGCCTACACACGTGGCAGCTTCTGATCAAAAGTCGTTCAGGTTGCGCCTAGGCGCAACAAAGGATTTTGTTTAGATTGCACCTGGGCGCAACTCATGAAGTGTACAAGACAGATGTCCTCCAACTTTTCCTTGAGCGGCAAAATTCATAGGATTCGAAGAGATTTTCCTCGTTCTCTGTTGTATCAATCGTCAGTATGGTCAGGTAATAATGACTATTAAGTGTCAGATGCCACGTAGGCTTTGGCACAAAAAGATTGGGCACAGTCTGATATCAGGTACAATTTGATCGGTGGCGCAGTCTGCTTCATATCAGTGGCGCAACTTGATTTTTGGAGCGCAACTTGATCACTGATCAGTATATTGAAGGCACAACTTGATTTTTAGGCTCTACAAGACCTCTTTCAACGTTTTCAAAACTTAAAGACATTGCAAGTTTTGGAATACTTTAAATTTATAAAAGTTTGACTAAGTTAGGTTGCGCCGATCTTATGCTCGGTCATCATGATTAAATACCTTTCTCGAAAATATTTAATCTTCTCTTCGTCTTTCGAAGTTTTATTGATTTCTTTCAGTTTCCCATAAGGAATACGAAAAGTCAATTGGTTGATATATATATATGTAGTTGATTTCTGCACTTTGGTCTTCACTTCTGTTCTTCAATGGCCCCCAAGAAGAAAGAGATGGAGACCAATGCTGACACCACAACCAAGTCTCCTGAAGCGAGACAAGATATTGTACCTACAACCTTTTTATTGGAGG
This sequence comes from Iris pallida, assembly GCA_029216955.1. Lineage (NCBI taxonomy): Eukaryota > Viridiplantae > Streptophyta > Magnoliopsida > Asparagales > Iridaceae > Iris > Iris pallida. The sequence continues at coordinate 40,674,883 of JANAVB010040818.1, forward strand.
CTGACCCATCTTTGAGGGCAGTGAACTTTCTGAACTATTTCAGTTTAACTCCGTCAGTCTTCAATCACTCGAGTGGCGGATCATCCACTGAGGAGTATGCCAATTTAGAGGGATTTCTCAACCTGATGCGTCGCTCGGGGATCTGCACCATGCAAGAGTTGGACGCCGCCCTTCGTCAGACTGATGAAGGCAAGGACAAAAAATAATGTTCTTTTTTAATGAGAACTACTTTTGTTATTTTGCTCTCATGTCCTTGGTTGTAGGGGTCCACCCATCTTTAAGCAAATGAAATTTTAAAATTTCTGATATTGTGTGGCTGTGACTTTGAATGGTGCTCATGGACATATTCTTTTAGCTGATTCTTCGTTTTACTGTTTCTTCTGAGGAATATGTGGCAGCCGTTACACGCTTTTAGATGTCTATTTTCAGTTCTTTTCTAAAATATGATCCTGGAACGACGTACCCACCTCCTCTTTAACCTTTTTAAAAAAGACATCCAGAAATGAAAGAATCATTCATACTCTCTCAAACAAATGTCTTCCTACAAGGCTTCACTTGCGCTACTTCATTCTGACACTATTTGCTTGTATGCTGTGTCTTCAAAAACTAGTAAGTCTACGCTAACTATTTTTGAAAATAGGCACACACTATGGTCCAATATTTAGCTCTGATTAGAGGCGCATATTGCTGTCATACGCCTGTTTGATCAATGTTCAGTACTGATATGCGCTTATTTGTAGACGTATTACTGATGTGCACCTGTTTATAGGCGCATTGCTGATGTGTGCCTGTATGTAGGTGCACACTGATGTGTGCCAGTTTGTAGGCGCATCGCTGATGTGCGCCTGTCTGTAGGCGCAATACTGATGTGCGCCTGTCTGTAGGTGCAATGCTGCTGATAGATTCTGTTAACTTTTCCTGTTTCATTGATATTTGCAGGGACTTGGTTAGCGAGCTTCTTCAGAACTGGTATTGGTGATTTAGATGTTGCAGGGAACATTCTTTTGACACCCACATCAGGCAGCTCATATGGTTCTGACACTCAAATCAGACAGCTCAGGACTCTTCATGTTAAGAAGGGTCTTCCTCAGATGGTAGGAAGAGCCTGTATATATGAGAGTTGGATGGTGAAGAGACAGAATTAGGAATCGTATCACAAGGGTGATCTCGTTCCTAGTTCCCCTGGCGGGTCATCTCCTTTCACTAGTTGTATTGACCGCAACTCATCTTTGGGCTGCTGTACTCTGGGGTTCTCCTCTCATCTTTCTGAGAGAGAAGACCAGAGTTAATTCTATTGTCTGGCTCGTTGCTTCAGGCCGAGACGACAAGGAATTGCCACCAACAAATAAGAAGATCCAAAGATGTAATAGACCTTCATTATCGATGGGAAGATCCAAAGATGTAATCGACTTCATTAGAATGAAAATCAAAGATGTAATAGATTTTCATCAAGATATATCTATGCTTTTAAAGAAGAAATAAAGAAATGATTGTCTCATTATTCTCCTTTTTATAATTCAAAGATTTTTTGATATGTTGACATAGATAGCAGAATGCAGAGAGAATGTGAATGTGGCAAGTTGTTTGACGTAGCAATTTGAAATTCAGAGACATAGATTCTCATTATGATAAATAAATGATTGATTATTCACTTCGATTTTCGAGGAAGAAATATTGAATGAATGAATGACCTTTTAGACTCTCGAAGAAAAGAATAAATGAGTGAATAGTCACGTCAGTTTTGGAGAAGGAATAATGAATGGTCGTTTATGAATGAATCATTAGAAATGAACGAATAGTTGTGCTTCTTTCCAAAAGTTACATCAGTTCTCGAGGCCGATTACCTAGTTGTTTTGCCTATAAATAGAACAAAACTTTTGTAGATATTGCCAATCTCTTTTTCTTCTGTACGAAAATGTCTTCCAAAGATTTACATGCTTCGAAGATCAAAGAAGAAACCGAAATACTCCCTACTGAGCCTCATGTGCCTTCTCGAAAAGAAAGAGGCGAAGGCTTAATTGTTCCTCCTGCGCCAGGACAAGATTTGATCTCCAAGTTAGTGGAACCCGGGAAGATTGTCGAAGAAGAAGCATTGAGGATGGCTTCTTGTGAGTTTTTCGTGAGTTCTGGCAATGAGATGCTTGAACGATTGGCAAACTATGTATTTAATCATGAAGGATCAGGGCTTCCTCCCCGTCCTTAATATTATGTAATTCAATTCTGCTTTTGAATAAAAAATAAACTTTTATTTACATCATGTCTCTGAAAATAAAGTACATTTTGTCTTTATACATAATATTTCTTGAGAAATTTGCCATTGATGGGCATCATATCAACTCTGCTGTCCATATCTGTTAATTGATAGGCTCCATTAGAGAAGTCTTTATTTATCACATACGGTCCTTCCTATTTTTCCTCGAACTTGCCTTTGCTCATATGTGTCATAGTCATAGGACGTCTGACTGTAAGAACCAACTCGCCTTCTTGAAATGTTCGCACTCTGACTTTGCGATTGAAAGCTTTTGAAATCTGCGCCTGATAAAGTTCGATATGTTGTTGAGCTAATAACCTTTTCTTATCGAGCGCCTCAAATTCCTGAAGCCGAAGACGATCATTATTGTCTGTAGTAAGCTCATTAGCAATGGCAATTCTCAATGATGGAATTTGAATCTCTAAAGGTAGCACTGCTTCACAACCATACACCAGAGAAAAAGTTGTGCAACCTGTGGGGTTACGGACAGTAGTACGATATGCCCATAGACATTCTCCAAGTTTATCACTCCACTTACGTTTGTTGATAGAGAAAAACTTTTTAAGAAGTTTGATAATGGTTTTGTTGAATGCTTCAGCCAACCTGTTAGCTGCAGGATTATAGGTTGTTGAGGCAACATTATTGATTCTGTTGTCATCACAGAACCTATAAAACTTCTGGCTGATGAATTACGGCCCATTATCTTGAATAATTCGACGAGGGACACCAAATCTATATATCACATGATGTTTGATGAAGTTGATGACACTACTAGTTTTTACTTCAGCCAAAGGTATAGCTTCTGTCTACTTGGAAAAATAATCGGTTATAGCTAAGATGAACCGATGTCCTTTAGATGAAGGAGGATTGATAGGGCTAATTATATCCATACCCCAAGCTTCAAAAGGCCATGAGGCTGCAGTTGGATGAAGAAATTTTGATGGTTGGTGAATGAAATCTGTATGAATTTGACATGCACAGCATTTTCTTGTATAATCAATAGCATCTGATACCAAAGAAGGCCAGTAATAGCCCATACGTCAGATATGATCCTGTAGTTTAGGACCAAGTTGATGTGCTCCACAAACACCATCATGAGCTTCACGTAATATCTACTTTGCTTCATTACCAGCTAGACACCTCAAGAGTAATCCATCAAAAGTTCTTCGATACAATGTCTTAGTAGTATGATTATAATAGAATCGAAGTGATCGACGGCGGATACTTGTAGCTTCTTTAGGATCTTCTGGCAATATGTCATGTACTGCAAAATCAATAAAAGGTGTCCTCCTGTCCTCACTAATGACAATGACTTCAGTTAGGTTGCTGAATTCAATGTTGTGGTTGTTTTCAACACAAAATAATTCTCTATTAGAGATAACCACCATTTGTTGTCTTTTGACTAGAACTGCCAATACTGCAGCTAGGTTAGCTAAAGCATCAGCTTCTATATTGCATGCACGACGTACATATTCGATGAAGAATCCTTTGAATGAAGAAGCTATTCTTGTTGCTGCTTCATGGTATGGTACCAAATCTTGATGTCGGACTTCATATATGCCTATAACCTGATTAACAATCAGCTTAGAGTCACCATATACTTCGAGATATTCAATATTTAATTGTTTGGCTAATTGAAGTCTAATGAGCAAGGCATTGTATTCTGCTACATTGTTAGAGCAAGACTTGTCTAAAGAATAAGTCCTTTGAATAGTTAGACCATCGGGTGAAACAAGAACAATTTCTACTCCAGCCACATGGGTACCTCCAGGTCCAATTCTAGAAGCTCCATCAAAGAACAACCTCCAAGTAAGAAATTCTTTTGAGATCATATTTGATTCCAATATTTCATCCGGAATCTCATCATAGAGTTTAGATGTCTTACGGACAGGATGAGCTGCTAAGAAGTCAGCAAGTGCTTGGCCTTTCACAGGCTTATGGGGAACAAAAACCATATCATATTGTGCTAGTAATATGGCCCATGTGGCAAGCCTAGAATTGAGTGTGCTTGGCTTCTTCATTAAGACTCGAAGAGGATTGACCCGAGATATGACATGAATAGTTTGGCCTATGATGTAATGTCTTGTCTTCTGAACAGCAAACATTAAGGCTAAACATTCCTTCTCCACTGGACTATAACGATTTTTAGCTCCAATCATCGTTCGGCTGAGATAGTAGATGGCTTGTTCATGACCTTCCTTGTTCTTCTGAGCTAGCAAAGCTCCCAATGAATAATCTATTGCTCAGACATACATTAAGAAGGGTATCCCTGAGATCGGTGGTATAAGAACCGGTGGACTCATTAAATACCGCTTTATGTCATCAAATGCTCGTTGACAATCTTCCATCCAAACGAAAGATAAACCTTTCTTCATTAATTGAGTAAATAGTCTGCAACGTCCAGATAAATTCGAAATGAACCGTCTGATGTACGCAAGTCGACCTTGGAATCCTCGTAGCTCTTTTAGGTTGCGTCTCGGGATCAACGTGTATACCCTTAGAGGTAATGACGAAGCCGAGAAACTTACCACTAGAGACACCCAAGAAAGACTTGGTAGGGTTCATTTTGAGTTGATGTTGGCGCATTAGATTGAAGATAGTTCTTAAATCTTGAATGTGATCTTCTTTGAGACGACTTTTAACAGCAATATCGTCAACATAGCATTCGACAGTCTTTCGTAAATGATCTTGAAAGATAGTGCTCATAGCCCGCTGGTAAGTTGCACCTACGTTCTTAAGACCAAACGGCATGACCGTATAACAGTACACACCCCGAGGAGTACGAAACAAAGTATATTTTTCATCTTCAGGATCCATCCGGATTTGATTATATCCAAAAAATACATCCATGAAAGAAATTCGTTCGAATCCACATGTATTGTCGATCATAACATCCGTAATTGGGAGAGGGAATTCGTCTTTGGGGCAAGCATCATTGAGATCCTGAAAGTCTATGCAAACTCGAACCTTTCCGGTCTTCTTCAGGACAGGGACGACATTGGCCACCCAGTCAGGATGTTGTTCTTCTCTGATAAATCCATAGGCTATAAACTTTTTGACTTCATCATCAATTGCATCCATCATTTCAGGCTTGAATCGTCATTGTTGTTGTTTGACCGGTTTGACATTCGGTAAGATGTTAAGCTTGTGAGTTGCAATTTGAGGATCTAATCCCGGCATATCTTCGTAACTCCAGGCAAAGACGTCAATGTATTCACGAATAAGGTGAATTAATTCTTGTTTATCATCTTCTAGGAGATTCTTGCTGATGAAGATTGGTCGTGATACACCTTTCTCTCCAATATCGATTTGGACCAGTTGATCTTCAGTAGGTGGTTCTCGTTGTTCAAAATAAAGTTCCCACTAATTGTCCATCCTTTGTGCCCAAGGGTCCATTTCAGTAGCTTCTTTAATGTCACTTTCATCATCTTCTGAGAATTCGGCGGACACCATGTTAGAAGATACTATCGCCTTATGAATATGACCGATGCTGGTATCAGAATCCTACGAGATAGAATCAGAAGAGTTTGAGCGTTCTTCTTCATCAGATTCAGAAGGTTCCGGAGTTGGAAGTGGTGACATATAACCTAGTCCTCGTTTCGTTTTACTATGGTATTGTTGTGATTTTCCTTTTGGAACAGCAATACGAAGAGCGGTTCGCCTTCCTTTACCATTGTTGAGACCTGTTATGAAATTATAGCCCATTTTACGGATGATGGCTTTAGATTATGAACTATAGAGTCGTAATTGTAGCCTTTATGTATCATCTCTATTATCATTATAGAGCATGATTTTTGGTTCTTTTCTTTTGTTGAAGAATATAAGCTTTTCATCTTTCTTTCGAGACGGTACTAAGAAGTACGACTCTTGTATTGAATCCAGTGATACCATATTTCGTCGAGATGATACAACTTCTATTGTAAGTAGTTTAAAGCTATCTAGCATATCCAAATAACACTGAGTATAGTAAAAGACATCAGTATACTGCAAAGGAGATGCTTTATTGATCTTTACACCATCATTTACAACAGGGACTTTAGCCTTAGCAGGCTTAGTCAGATTGATGACAAGAGGGGGAGAAGAAGAACGAGAAGGAGGAGGGAGCTTCTTGTGACGAAGATCGATTACAAGCGGCTCAGAAGAGGTGAGCTTCCTTTGTTCCTGACTATCACCTTTAGGTCGCTTCTCATGGGAAGGTAGATAAATAGTCAGTGGTTGGAAAGACTGAGGACAGGAGGCACGCCCTTTGACTGGAATCACCAGAGTATCATTAGGTATACTCATCTATTCTTCATCTGTCTCTATTGCTAGTACCACCTTCATGAATTCCTCTTTGTACATACGAGAATCGTTGCAATATTCTTCAACTACTTTGAAAGGATTCAAATCTGCGATCTCTTTTTGGACTTCTCTATTACCATCTATATATTTGAAACATTGGTGGAGCGTAGAGGGTACAATATTATGTTCATGGAGAAATGGCCTTTCTAACAAAGCATTGTATGAGCCATGATTGTCAATAACATAGAAAGTTACTTTTGTACGAAGATTGCCAATTTGAAGTTTTAGGCGTATCTTTTCCAAAGGTTCACTTCTTCCTTGATTGAATCCCAAGATGGTAGTAATAGTTATAGAAAGATTATGTACTGGGATTTTCAAAGCGTCCAATAAGGACTTTGGCATGATGCTATGTGCAGACCCGGGATCAATCAGAATACGGCCGACTTTCATGGTGTCCATATATCCCGTGAAATAGAGAGGACGATCATGACGATTGTCTTCTAATAACATGTCATCTTGTGTAAAAGTGATATTGGGCATTAATTCAAATACACTATGACAATGTGCACAGCTGACTGGCTCCTTTTCGAGCTTCTTGAGAAGAGTCAAACAAGTGTCAGCCTGCATCAAAGCTTCACTTAACGTCTCACGAGTTTCTTTTGAGAGACGTAAAAATTCAAAGATTGACAATCTTGCAGGAGTATTGGCCAATTGAGCCAATATGTCAAAATTGTAAGGCTTTTCAAGTCCAAGAGATGATGACTTCTTCAATGCTTTATCAAAGCGAACAGGTTGCTTTCCCTTGTCTGCTGATGTTGGTTTAGGAGGAGATGGTTCTACCACTGGCACAGATGTAGATGTTGTATCTTCAACAGGAGAAGATGATGGAGGAAGAACAACCGGGGATGGAGCAGGGTTTAGTTGATTTTCGGAATACTCCCGAAGATAGGGTTTTCCAGATCTAGTGCCCATTAGGATTTCTTCTTCTGTTAATGGTTCAAAGGATACCATATTACATTTCTTTGATTTAGACTTGGAATGTTTTTTTGTTTAGAAGAGGAAGGCGTTTCAAATTCTGCAACCAGATCTGGATGAATCCACATGATCTCTCCTCTGTCAGTTGACATCGGAACAAGACCTTCATTTTGAGGAGACGAGATATTCACAATTTCTAGAGTAGTCCTTGGAATGGGGACAGCTCCATCTTGTACGAGTTATGGTGGAAAATCACCAAATTGGAGAGAAACCACATTAGCAGTCACTGTTTTCTCGTCCTGCTGTAGAGTAATTGCTCCAGAGTTGACCAACTCCTGAATTTTGCCCTTGAGCACATAACATGCTCTGGTTAGATGCCCTATGAATCTGTGATAAATACAATATTTGGGGTGATCAGTTTTACCAACTTCTTTTGGTCGCTTTGCCTCCAGAAGCTGAAGCTTATTGCTTTTAATCAAGCAACCGAAGATGCTTAACGTATCATCTTCGTCGAAAGAATACTCTTCTTTTGGACGAATTGACTTTTGCAGTGGTGCCGATAGGGTGGATGCCGTCTGAGTAACATTAACAGCCAAAGACTCTTTGCCTTTAAGATTGATGGCCAATGTTTCTTTATTCTTGCGATTATTCTGGTGATTACTACCCCCAGGTGTAGAATGTTCATCTTGGTTAGGGCGAGTCATCTGGACTACTAACTGTTTAAACTTTTCGGCACTCACTTCTGCCGTCTTTGTATTAACAATGAAAGAAGGCCAGTCCTGGAATTGTGTAGATCCTGTCTATATACTGTTAATAGGCAACAAGTTTGATTTACAAGTGTCTATTGTTACAGCAGATGGAGTACCTAAAGACATTTTGAGTGCCTCTCGGAGGAATCTTTCAATGAAACTCTCTGTAGATTCATTGTGCCTATATTTAATTTTGATGAGGGCAGACATTGTCATGTCGTTGACTTCCTCATAAAATCGTTCCAAGAATATTTTCATGAAACCAGCAAAAGAAGTGATACAACCATCAGGCAGGCTATGATACCAGTCATATGCTGCACCGGCTAAACAACCGACAAACACTCTAGTAAGGAGAGCATCATTTGGCTGTAACTGATCAGTCATCACTTCGAAATGATTGATGTACTGACTTGGAGAAGTGCTACCATCAAAGAGCATAATGGTTGGGAGTTTATACTTAGGAGGAAATGGAATTTCCTTCCACTCTGTAGGATATGGTTGCTTTATACCCAATCTTTGTAGACCATCCTTCTGCTTGAAAGCCTCAAACTGAGTGCACAGAATTTTCACAGCCTTATTGGCATCCCCTGATGTTTGGGAATTGGTAGGCTGGTTAGAAGTGTTGGAAGGAGGAACAGCGTGATAATTACCACCCACAGCACCAGACTGACTTGGATCAGCTTGAGTTGGCACAGAAGCGACCTGAGGGGCCGGTACCCCCCTGACTAATATGTACAGAAGATGCTATAAGCTCCGGATTTGTAACATGGTTTACAATCGGAGGCACTGTATGTTGAGCCACTATTATGGTGTGCATGCTTGCAACCATGTCTGCCATGGTTTTTAATTTGTCTTCTAATACAACAATTTGTTGCTCTTGGCTGGTTGATATAGAGGCATCTTCATCTTCTGTAATGGTATATGCTGTCACTTCTCTTGCAGCTATTGATGAGATAGTTTGTTCAGAACTTTCACTATCTGCATCAAACTCTGAAATAGAGTCTTCTCCCACATGGGTGATAGGGAGATCTTCTTGATTAAAAATACCTTGGATCAAATGTCGATTTCTTGATCTTGTGTATTGAAAGACACCTTCACTGGATGCATGGATCCGGTCTAAGTATTACTGACTGGGATTACGGGATGCATTACGTCTTGGACGTTTCCCACCCCAAGTGCCTTGAGAAGTCATGTTAACAGAAGCATATAATAGTTCATCTTCGTTTTCTATTATATGTTCAGGAGTTGAAGCATAGTTCAGAAGATCGAAGACAGATCGTCGAGCCGATTGGCAACAACAGTTGATGACAACTTCATGTAGGCAGTGGCGATTTGAAGCACGATTTGGAGGTGAGAAAAACATTCCCGTAATCTCCCGCCTTTGTGTAAGACGTTGCCGGGGATCAGTTACAACCACAGGATGAGAAGAAGTCGGAGGGACATATTCCTTAATGATGTTAGGAACATATTTTTTATTCTTCAGGTGTTTGGTTCCTTGAGTGTACAAAGATGTACTCAACTCATTAGCATAGGTATAAGGGTCTTTCTTTTCAAACTTTGACTTTTGATGCAGATTGGCCTTTGGCATAGGGTTCTTACGTTTTACCAAAGCTGATATTGGTTGACGCCTATTGAGATAAGCGCATAAATCTAAAATTTTTGCTCCCAGTGTCTCTGTTTGTGATACCTTCAATTTTTTTTGTTTGGAGCTTAAAATTTGCAAGGTAGGAAGATCTTGACTAGACCCCACAGGAGTAGGCAAGATACCTCTGTGATCAGTATTCTTTCCACTATCAGAGATCCGAGGACCTCTGTTTACAAGAATGGAATCTGATACATCTTCCTCTGAGTCATAGACCAAGGAAGTTCGAGGAAAGACCAAAGGGTGCTTTCCTTTATTTTGAACAGGGTTAGCTAAGAAGCGTTTCCCTTTGTTCTGTTGTGTGATCATTTTAGGCATAGATTGTGGCAATTGAGAAAATGCCATAGGACTTTTTCCTTTGTTCTGTCTAGTGTTAGCACTAGGACATGAATTCTCTAAGTTCAGAACTTGAGAATTGGAAGAGGGTATATCCATAAGACTAGTTCCCTTAAGTTGTGCCGGAATAGCAGATTGCTTGGGTTGCGCAATAGTCCTATGGACTACCGGTAGCGCCTTGGCAGCAACTTTGGTAGACTGTGCCTCAACATTAGCTTGAACTGACTGCATTTTTGCAGCAAGAAAAGTGGTAGACTGCGCATGGGCAGCAGAGTGAGCAGATTGTGCCCTAGCAACAGAAACAGGCTGTACTGGAGCCACTGAGGCGGATTACGCCTTGATCATTGAGCACTCAAGTTGTGCCTAGGCAACAGCGACTGTGGGGGATTTAGGAGTCCACACAGACCTGTTCTTGGCAATAGCCACCGTGCGCTTATTGCTCTTGGTGTTGATCATATTCTCGTAGGCTGTCTGGTTGACTTGAACAATCAGAGTCTTCTACGTCTTGTCGATCGACACAATGTCACATTAAGTTGTCACTTTCTCGTCGGAGGAGAAAGTCGTCCCCAGCAGAGTCGCCATTTTGCTTGCAAAAACAAAAATTTGTTTTATTCCAAACTTGTAAAAGAGTACAAAGTACAATGAATTCTGGGGAAATAGAACTTTAGGAATCTGATCAGAAGACGATCACTTTATCCCTTGGACTATGTGAACTTGAAGACTGTAGCCTCTAGAGAACGCAGCAGCAATTTTTGTAAGAGTTTTTGATCCCTGTCTGATGATGATTGGAAACTCTATTTATAGAGTTCAGGAAATAACTATTTTAGCAGTTATTCTGATGTGCGCGAGGCTAGATTGCGCCATACTAGATTGTGCCAACCTCCTGTTCCGCCAACTTTTATTCAGTTGTCAATCGTGTACTAACTGTATTTAGACGCGTGGTATCGTATGATTGAGATGCACCTGGTCGTGTACAGGATAGTAGATACGTCTTAAGAGATTAGTGGCATGTGCGCCACGTCATCCTGCTTTAGAATGTAAGTTGTCTCAACTTTATCAGGTTGTATGAGCTTCAGTCAACAAGTCAAACTGCGCTTGATTTGAGCTGCGCCTACACACGTGGCAGCTTTTGATCAAAAGTCGTTCAGGTTGTGCCCAGGCACAACTAAGGATTTTCTTTAGATTGCGCCTGGGCGCAACTCATGACGTGTACAAGACAGCTGTCCACCAATTTTTCCTTGAGCGGAAAAATTCACGAGATTCAAAGAGATTTTTCTCGTTCTCTGTTGTATCAGTCGTCAATATGGTCAGGTAATAATGACCATTAAGTGTCAGATGCCACATAGGCTTTGTCGTAAAAAGATTGGACGCAGTCTGATATTAGGCGCAATCTGATCGGTGGCGCAGTCTGCTTCATATCAGTATCGCAACTTGATTTTTGGAGCGCAACTTGATCACTGATCAGTATATTAAAGGCACAACTTGATTTTTTAGGCTCTACAACAGCTCCTCCAAAAGATGGGTCTGAGTCGTCAACATATACGCCATAGGCCTCCTACTCAAAGCATCTGCTACGACGTTCGCCTTTTCTGGATGGTACTATAGCTCGATCTTGAAGTCTTTCATTAACTCCAACCACCGTCTCTGTCTCACATGTAGCTCCTTCTGAGTATAGACGTACTTTATGATCTTATGGTCCGTGAATATCTCTACCCTCTCTCCATACAAGTAGTGTCACCAAAGCTTCAGGGCAAAGATAACCGCGGCAAGCTCCAAGTCGTGGGTTGGATAATTCTTCTCATGAACCTTCAGCTGCCTCGAAACATATGCTACTACCTTCCTGTGCTGCATCAAAATGCATCCCAATCCCTTTCCGGATGCGTCGTTGTTGATCACGAACCCTCCTATCCAAATAGAATAGTCAGAATAGGTGCTGTGGTAAGGCGCTTCTTCAACTCATCAAATGCCTCCGGGTACTCCTTTGTCAAGATAAACTCCTGCTCCTTCTGGGTCAAACGGGCCATCGGCTCAACGATCCTCGTGAAATTTTCTACGAACCTCCGATAATATCCGGCAAGTCCAAGAAAATTTCTCACCTCCGAGACATCGGTAGGGGTCGGCCGTGTCTCTACGGACGAGATCTTCGCTGGGTCCATAGATATACCCTCTCCTGAGATGACGTATCCGAAAAACTAGACACGGTCCAGAAAGAACTCACGCTTGCTCAGCTTGACATAGGGTCTCTCGCTCCTCAACGTCTCCAACACAATCTGCAAATGCCTCCCATGCTCCTCGTGGCTCTTCAAGTACACCAATATGTCATCGATGAACACAACCATAAACTGATCCAGGTACTGGTGAAACACGCTGTTCATCAGATTCATGAACATAGCAGGCGCATTGGTCAAACCAAAAGGCATCACTAGGAACTCGTAGTAACCATAACGAGTCTTGAAGGCTGTCTTCTGGATGTCCTCCCTCCACACCTTCACTTGGTGGTACCCCGATCTCAAGTTGATCTTCGAAAATACTCTGGCTCCAGTCAACTGATCGAACAGGTCGTCGATCCGAGGCAAGGGGTACTTGTTCTTGTTGGTCAGTGCAATCAGGGATCTGTAATCAATACACATTCGGACAGTCCCATCCTTCTTTGGCACAAACAAGACTAGGGTTCCCCAAGGTGAAGCACTCAATCGGATGAACTTCTTGGCCTATAACTCCTCCAGCTGAAGCTTCAACTCATCTAGCTCCTTTTTTGCCAACCGGTACACATTAGAAGAGACCGTCGCTGCTCCTGGTACCAACTCAATGGAAAACTCCACTTGTCTATCAGGTGGGAGACCTGGCAACTCCTCCGGGAAGACGTCCATAAACTTTGTAATGATCACCGGTGGTGCTGTCTCGATCGCTATGTAGATACCGACGGGATGGCCTACTCTTTTCTCAACAGTCCCTCTCATGAACTCGAACTCTGGACGATCTGGCGGTCTGAAGATGACGCTCCCACTCTGGAACTCTAAGACGGCATGATACCGGCTTAACCAGTCTATCCCTAAAAGAACGTCGAAGTTTGGCATAGGAAACACCAAAAATCGAGCTCTCATCTCTCTTCCACATACAATCACAGGGCACGTCCTACATGTGCTATTGACTGGGACGATCCCTTCATCCGTAAGAATCCTCCAACTCTTGGGTTGGGGCGAGGTGGCTACTTTGTCAATAGAAACGAAACTACTCGATATGAAAGACATAGTGGCTCCAGAATCGAATAGTACAATATCAGACAATGATGCAACTAATATAGTACCTGTGATCGCCACTCCCTTTGGCTCCTCTTTCTCCGGTACCATAGCAAAGACCTGTCCTCTCCTCTGAGCCTCTGCCTGTTGACGGTACTGTGCCTCCTGCGGAGGCTGTGGTCCCCTTTGATATCCTGGCGCTCGTTGGGCTGCAGTCGCCTGTGCTCGTGGCCTGGGTCCAGGGGAGCTGGCATGGGGGCCAACTGCTAAGTTCTGTCATTACGCTGTGGGCAGTCCAGGGCCTGATGCTGTCCCGATCCGTACCTCAAGCACAGGCTAAGCCTCTTTTTATACTTCCTCTGAATGTGTCCCTTCTTGCCACAGTGGTGACAAGTCGAAAGTTTGCTCTCCTGGTACTGGGCAACTTTCTGCTGCTGATGATGGGTCCCCGGACGTCTGGTCAGGCCTCCTATCTGGACTCTGGCTAGTGCAGTCTGAGTGGGGCACCTCGTGCTCAATGGATCCCGGTTGATAGCTTCCTGGACTCTGGCCTCAGCTAACACCTCCTCGTAGGTAGTCCTCAACTGTGCGCTCGTATACCTCTGAAGCTCCTTTATCAGGCCGTGATGGAACCTCTGGGCCTTCTCCTTCTCATCTGGTATCAGTAGTACGCCGAACCGGCTGAGACGACTGAACTCTGCGTCGTACTCGTCTACGGTCATGTTCCCCTAGTTGAGGTGGAGAAACTGATCGTAGAGAGCATCTCGAATAGTAGCTGGAAAGTACTTTGCCTCAAAGCACTCAAGAAACAGCTCCCAAGTCTTATTCTTGCCGACTTCATGCTACTTCAAATCCCACCAATGATGGGCATTTCCCTCTAGCTGAGTCCTCACGGCAGTCATCCACAAGTCAGCAGGTAGCTGCGAAGCATCCAGATTCTTCTATGTGCTGGCTATCCAGTCTGATATCTCCTCCGGGCTCTCGTTCCCCTTAAAGGGTTTCGGGTTCATCTGAAAGTACCTCCAAATGCTGCCCACCTGTGGCGCTGGTGGTGGTGCCGGTGCTGGTGCTGTCATCCTTTCCAAGGCATTCATCAGAGTCTGCCTCATAGCCTCCGTCTGTTGCCACTATTGTTGCATCATCATTTAGAAGAACTGAAACATCTGGGGCTGTCCCTCCGGCTATGGCATCTGTGGCAGGATAGGTGCATACGACATCTGCTGCTGGTATGCTCCATGTGACATCTAGGGAGTGAAGGGAGGCGACGGAGGCAAAGGGTTCTCCTCCTGTCGCATCGGCGCCTGAGACGTCTGGTCATTCTGGTGCATGGGTGCCGACTGTGGTGCGAACCTCGCATGGATGGATAGAGTCATCGGGACGGTCTGAACTCGTCT